>CANTUT010000164.1:187500-447500 GCA_947687605.1 Reutealis trisperma | reverse complement strand
CGCAAGAAGGAAGAATTGCATAGGGTTTGATTCCTATTCAATAGGATACGCAGGCTGCCATTCTGAAGGGCATCAACTCCAAAACCTTTTTATCAATATTCTTGTTTTTCTTTTATTTTGATTTATTTATATTATTCTTTTATTTATGATATTATATTAGTTTAGTTGGGGAATGTGTGCTTTTCCTAGTACCCATAAGGACTAGAGGAAAGATCCTCTTTATTTCAATTATTTTGATATTGTAATAATTAAGTAGGATTTATCTTGCTTATTTATTGTCATTCCATCTCATCATATATATATATATATATATATATATATATATATATATATATATATATATATATATATATATATATATATATATATATATATATATATATATATATATATCTGTTTCATTCATCATTATATTCCTGTTCATGCATACACAAAAATTCCTTTTTCAAGAGTTATTTTGCAAATTTAGCCAAACTAAAGAAAATATATTTTCTTAATTGTGCAATTACTAAAACCTGATCCCCGAGCCCTCCTTGGTCACTCGCGAATTGGTGCATTTTTTCCAGTGGGATAAAATCAAATCATTTTTGGAGTCAATCATGTTGGGTTTTCTTTAATTTTTGCAATTAAAACAAGTAAATTAAAGTGGTGACTCACTTTCACAACTTCCAAAATCATAAAAATCAATTTTCTAAACTCACAGCGAGTTCCAGTCGTGGAGTTTATCCAGAAGAGCATTTCGATCCCTCAGCGGATCGGACCGGTGCTCGAGCGTGGCCTTACAGTTGGCGACTCCACTGGGGAATTAAAATCTTTTTCAAATAAAAGATAAAGTGGATTACTTTTGGTATAATACCAAGTTTGGCTTTAAACACAAAATAACTCTTTCATACATCACTACATCGGACTCCTTGTCCAAAAACCCTAGCTTCCTAGGAAAACAAAGGATAGAAAGTAACATCAAGTGGGCAACCTTCCTTAGGTCTGCTTGCCAATAGTGAAATCATCCAGCCCACGACGTATCCTCTAATCCTTTTAGAGGTGTAATGAGTATACACATACCATCAGACCCACGCGAGGCTCCTTGTCTCATATGTGGTTAGGTATATCGCATCTCTAGTGTGATGGGTTCCCTTCAAACCACCTTAACCCTTTCATGTAATGATTTATAGAACCTTTCCTTTAGGATTGTATGTACCAAATACTAGAACTTGATATGTCATTATCATGAAACCTTTTCCATTCATGCATACATGCATGCATGCCTAAACCTTACAAAGTTGGAGAGTTTTAATCTCACTCAAACACTGCTAGTCCCAATCATAAACCCATGTCAACCCATGGTCCCAATCAAGAGCTGATATATTCCATGATCTTTATTCCATACCTAAGCTAGAAACTGACCCAGCTTTATCTCTTTATCCCAAAGGTTGACAAGATGTTTGTTGTCGGAGACGAGACCACTACCACCAGAGCTGATGAGATCTTTGATGAGCTTTTTGCCAAACTCTCTGAACACTAAGAGACCATCATGAAGAGGCAAGAGGCCCTTTTCCAAGACATGTTGAAGGCCCAAAGGAGGGCTATCATGGAGGATGTCCGTGCCATGTTGGAACAGACCTCCCTGGCTCAAAACCCCACTGACCTGAAATCATTCAAATTTGACCCAAAACCCGCCCTTTATCCTATCTATGGATCCACTTCCAGAGTTGAATCCAGAGACAAAGAACCTGCAAACATCGACATTATCCCACCATTGCCAATCCCATCACCCGAGTTCCTCAAAAACAACTCACCAACAAATATCACTTCTGCCTTCACTTCCCAACCTGCGGATCCTTTCCAAGGGAAGGAGGTTAATCCTGAGATAAAAGCCTGCATGGAGAAGATGGAGCACATGGAAAAGATGCTGTTGGGAATGAAAAAGAAAGAGGATTTGGTTGATATAGAATCCTTAAGCTTGTTTCCTAATGCAAGGGTTCCTCCCAAATTCAGGATGCCTGAGTTTGATAAGTTCGACGAGACCACCTACCTTAAGACCCACTTTAAAGTATATGTGGGAGCTATACATCTATTGGGTATGGATAACCAACTCCTAGCCCAATTATTTCAATAGTCACTGACCGGTACAGCAGTAAAGTGGTTTGTAGACTTGGATGTCGCCAAGAAACGGACCTGGGATGACATCTACAATATTTTTGTTCAATAGTACCATTACAACATCAAGGTCGATGTAACCAGAAGAGACCTCGAGACCACCAAGCAGTATGCTAAGGAATCCTTCTCCTCATTCCTTACGAGGTGGAGGAAGCAGGCTTCTCAGATGGTAAACCGGCCTCCTGAAAATGAAAAAATTGACATAATTTTCAAGAATCTCCTGCCATTTTACCAAGAAAGGCTACAGACTCAATACTTGCCTTCCTTCAAGGCTCTTATTGCCTCTGCTTCAAAAATCAAAGACTTGATTCAAAGTGGTCAGATTAAAGAAGAGACTGCATCAGGGTCAAGAAACAAAAAACCAACTCATCAGGGTAATGTCACTTTCTCAACGAATCAGAAAGGGGGGGAAGTTAATACTCTGACTATCAAGAAGCCTATCAGGATTGAAAGAAGATAGTTTTTTGATCTTGTGGGTGTGCCTATGAGTATTATCCTAAAGAAGCTGCTTAAAGGAAATATGGTGAAACTCCTTGAGCCAAAACCAGTCCCCAATCCACTTCCCAAAAATTACAACCCACATGAGAGGTGTGATTATCATCAAGGACCTGGGCACAAAACAAATACGTGCAAGGCCCTTAGACACAGAATTTAGGACCTTATTGACTCTAATGACCTGATACCACCAAAAGGCCGACCCAATATCAACACCAACCCTTTACCCAACCACACATTCAATGCCATAAATAGTCATGAAGGAGTTGACCCTGTCTCCTTGATAGAGTCAAGCCCCGATTATTGTTGTGTCCTGGACCTCACTAACCTAGTTGAGGAGATTGATGCCATCACCAAAAGTGGCAGAATCATCTAGAACCAACCAAGCCCAAACACTCAACCCATTCCTGCACCTGCTGATAAACTAAAAGGGATTCTTGAACCAGATGAAGATCCCATTCTTAAACAACTTAAGAAAACACAAGCCAACATCTCAATTTGGAGTTTGATCCGCCAAGCTCTTTGTAAGGCGCTGAATCAATGCAAAGCTCCAATTGACATCACACCCGAGAACCTTGTTGCTTTTATTACCTCTGCTACTAAAAGGGTGTCCATCACTTTTGGAGAAACTGACATTCCAGAAGGAGATCCTAACCACAACAATGCCCTTTACATCATAGTGGTAACATGGGGAAAGACTGTGCCAATGGTTCTTATTGATAATGGTTCAGCCTTAAATGTATGCCCTCTGAAAGTAGCAAGCTGCTTAGGATTGGAGGTTACTGATTTTACCCCTTCGAACCATATTGTAAGGGCATATGACAACACCAAGAGGGAAGTCCTTGGGGTAGCTATCATCGATGTAACTATTGGGCCAACATCTTTCACCATACCATTTCAAGTGATTGATGTACCTTCTTATTTTAACCTACTACTTGGGAGGCCTTGGATCCACCAGGCAAGGGCTATCCCTTCCTCCTTACACCAGAAAGTCAAGTTCCCTTCCAAAAATGGGGTTGTGACTGTTAAAGGAGACATGCATGGATGATTAAACATTCTAAGCTCTGTTCCTATTCTTAAGATTCAGCCCGAACTATCCTCTTATCCACTTTCAAGTTTCTCCTTCATTCAGTACATTAAGGGTGAAGAGGGTAAAGAATTCATTCCCTTTGATTTTGACCCCTTCAGGAATATTGCTATTGCTAACATGCTCCGCAAAATGAATTACTTTCTTGGTCTAGGTTTGGGAAGAAGCCAACAGGGCTTAAAGTCTTTCCTGGACTATCTAGTTGCAACACCACCATTTGGGCTAGGGTATCAGCCCACTGATGAGGATCTGGAAGAAATGGAAAATTAGGCCAAAGACAGAATAGCTACCCTTAGAAGAGGTGAGGTTTATGACTGGCCTATGCGCCCTTACTTCAAAACTCTAAATGGCTATTTTGTAAATGAATGTGACACAGTTCCTTACTGTAACTTTCCTGAGTCTTGGGTCTACCCTATTACCGAAAAACTGATCCCTAAGTTTGAAATCTTTTCTGATGTCAGGCTTGAGATAGAAGATTATGAACCAATCTACATGCTCAGTCAAGATTGGGAAGAGAACATGGAGGCTAGTCTTTTTTATGATGTGTTCATGCTCACTGTTGAGGAGGAGAAAACTGACCCTTCCATCTTAATCCAGCCCACCAAGACCGAGCTACAAAATTGGTCCTTTGAGGAGAGCCTTTTATCCTTCCGAACCAGAATCCATACCCGAATTAGAGTCTCAGTTTGAGATAGATTCATCTTTTGAATCTGAGTCTATCTCTTCTATTTCTTCTGTTGATAATGTAACTGACCTTGAGGGTCTAACTTTTCAATTTAATGTAAATTAGGACATATCCCTATTTGAAATCAATAAAAATCATACTCTTTCCTCTTACGACTCTATGTCTCCATTTTTCTTTGATGTTCCAAGTTTTAAATCTGACTTAAATGAGACATCATGTAAAAATGAAATAAATGAAATAAAAAATGACACAATTAAAGAGCCCATCAATGCTGGCACTCATGACATGCCAAAAATTACATTAATTGCATCTGCATGCATAAACAGGGATCATATTGAAAAGATGATCAGAGAATTTCAAGACTGTTTTGCATGGCAACCAAAAGACATAACAGGGTTGGATCCAAGCATAGTAGTTCATAAAATCCCAGTTTATCCAGATGCTAAGCCCGTCAAGTAGAAATTGAGAAGACTCAAGATAGAATGGTCTTTACCAATTAAAGAAGAAATTGCCAAGCTACGGGACCACAACTTCATTGAGCCCATCAATTATCCATCCTGGCTGGCTAACATTGTGCCAGTTCCTAAGAAAGATGGCAAAGTCAGAATGTGTGTGGATTACAAGGACCTAAATAAAGCCTGTCCCAAGGATGATTTTCCATTGCCTCACATTGATCTGTTGGTAGACTGCATGCCAAGTTCTGAATTGGTTTCCTTAACCGACCTAGCTGCAGGGTATAATCAGATAATGGTTCATCCTCCTGACAAAGAGAAGATGACTTTCATTACTAAATGGGGCACCTATTGCTACCAGGTTATGCCATTTAGGCTTTAAAATGCCGGGCCAATATACCAAAGAATGGCAACTACCATTTTCCATTACATGATGCATAAAGAAATTGAAGTTTATGTGGATGACATGGTAATCAAAGGCACCACTACCGAAGAACATTCAGAGGCACTAAGGCGATTCTTCCTTAGACTTCGCCAGTACAATCTCAAGCTCAATCTTGCCAAATGTGTCTTTGGAGCCTCATTTGGAGTGTTCCTGGGCCATATGGTCAGCAAGAAGGGTATAGAAGTAGACCCTGCTAAATCGAAGGCAATTCTGGAAATGCCACCTCCAAAAACATAAAAGGAGATCAGAGGTTTTCTTGGACGGCTATAATACATTAGTCGATTCATCAATCAGTTGGCTGATGTATGTGGTCCTATCTTCAAGCTACTCAGAAAAGGAGCCTCCAAGCAGTGGAATGATGACTGTCAGAAAGCTTTTGACCAAATCAAACAGTACTTACTAAACCCACCAGTACTACAACCACCAAGGTTTGGAAAGCCTTTGTTGCTTTATCTATTAGTAACTGATGAAGCAATGGGGACAATGCTTGCCCAAAATGCTCCTGACTCCAGCAAGGAGAATGCCATCTATTACTTTAGCAAAAGGTGCTGTCTTATAAGCTCAAGTACAATTTTACAAAAAAGCTATGTCTTACTTTGGTATGGGTCTGCCACAAGCTGTAACATTACCTTTGCTCCTTTACAACTCATGTTCTTATTGACAAGAGCCCTTTGAAATTCCTTATGGAGAAGCCAGTTCTTGACAGTAAGATGGCAAGGTGGATGGCTGTATTAGCTGCATATAATCTGAAATATGTACAGCGGAAAGCAGTTAAGGGTAGCATAGTGGCTGATCAATTAGCTGCAGCTACAGTAGATGATCATTGGGTTGAACCTGAATTTCCTGATGAAGACATCCTAACAATTGACAGTGAAGTATGAAAGCTCTACTTTGATGGGGCATCTAACAACAAAGGGTATGGTGCTGGTAATGTGTTCATTACACCGAGTGGGGAAAACCTACCCATAGCCATTAAATTAAACTTTGAAGTAACAAATAATGAAGTAGAGTATGAGGCATGCATCTGCGGTCTTGAGGAAGCAATAAGGCTCAGAATCAAATGCCTTCAGATTTATGGGGATTCGAACCTGATAGTTTCCCAAGCCTTGGGGAAGTGGAAGATCAGAGAAGAGCATTTGGTTCCTTACCATAAACGCCTAAATGAACTAGCAGCCAGTTTCCATGAACTATCTTTCCATTATCTTCCAAGGATGAAGAACAGATTTGCTAATGCTTTGGCAACACTCGCCTCGATACTTGATATAAGCGACGGCTTCATAATCAGACCTGTTACAATTGAAGTTAAGCATGAGCCAGGCTATGTCGCTCATTGTTTGAATATTCAAGCAGCTTATAGCAAACCATGGTTTTGGGATATCTTCAATTACGTTAAGGATGGACTATATCTTGAAGGGGCCTCTAAAACAGAAAAGAGGACTTTAAGACAGTTGTCTAAGGGTTTCATTCCAAATGGGGAAGTACTTTACAAACAGGTTTAGGATAACATCCATCTGAGATGTGTCACTGAAGTAGAAGCCCAACAGATCATGGAACAGATGCATGGTGGCAACGAAAGTCCGCATATCAATGGAATTACTCTAGCCCACAAGATCATGAATCAAGGTTACTTCTGGCTTACCATGAATCAAGATTGAGCAAGATATGTTTAAAGGTGCCATAAGTGTCAGATCTACGCCAAATTTCAGAAGAAACCTCCTATACCTCTATCTCCTATCACCTCGCCTTAGCCATTTGCAACTTGGGGCCTAGACGTCATTGGCAAGATAAACCCGAAGTCTTCCGGCAAGCATGAATTCATTTAGTGGCTATTGACTATTTCTCTAAATGGGTTGAAGTTGCACCTTACCAGATATTAGACTCCAAACGAGTAGCCTAGTTTATTCGTACTAACATCCTTTGTAGGTACGGGGTCCCTTTTGAGATCATCACTGATAATGGATCTCACTTCCAAAAGGAAGTTGCTCAGCTATTAAAGAAGGAGAAAATTCAACACCATAAATCTTCTTCATACAGACCTTAAACAAACAGTGCAGTTGAAGCCGCAAATAAGACTCTTAAGAATATACTGCAGAAGATGGCTGACAACCATAAGGATTGGCACCTGCATTTGCCATATGCCTTATAGGGATACAAAATAACAGTACATACTCCAACCGGTGCTACACCTTACTCTTTGGTGTATGGGATGGAAGTCGTCCTACCGATCGAGGTAGAAGTCAAGTCAGCTCACATTCTGAGGGAGAGTCAATTGGACGAAGTAGAATGGGCGAAAGGCTACCACAACCAACTTCTTGCCATCGATGAAAAGAGAATGGATGCCTTATATTAGATGCAAGGTTATCAATAGAAACTGGCTCGACACTTCAATAAGAGAGTTAGGGACAAAGGATTACAAGTGGGTCACCTTGTCTTGAAAGAAATAAGGGCACCTGTTCATGATCCAAGGGGAAAATTTAGATCAAACTGGAGTGGTCCATTTGTGATCAAGAAGATCTTATCTAGAGGAGCAGCAATCTTGACAGACTTGGATGGCATAGAATTTGCCAGCCCATGCAATCTAGACCAACTCAAGAGATACTTTGCATAAGCATCCTTGTAATTCATGCATAGCATTTGCAATCATTGTAAAATCATGCTCAGCATTCACATCTTTTCCTCAAAAGTCAAAACTACATGGACTTGATTCTCTATAAAGAGGAAAAAGAATAAAAATCATGAATCATTGTAAGGAGATACGTAGGCAGCCCATGTGGGTTTGATCCAATTCATCAATAAAAATTTTCATTTTCACATTCACTCGGCTCTTAATTATGTCACAAAAAATGAAAATAAGCTCGCTAAGTTGAAAACCCGAAAGGGCGGCTTAGGCAAAAGTAAGAGCAACAAAAGAAATGAAAAAATGAATGATGTCTTATTTTGTCTCATTTAAACTTTGGAACATTAAAAGAAAATAAAGACATGGTCAAAATTTGTCCTAAAGTAAAACAGTAATCATGACTCTTGCTCTATCTCCTCGAGTATAGCAGCCCTTCTAGCCTTCTCTGATTTCCATGAGTTGGCTATCCACCAGTCAATATACTACATGGATTTACCACCTTGGTTAGTAGGGTGAACGGCATGAAACCCCTTACCCACCCATTTCTGACAACTCGGGCAACAGTCTCAATAATAAAAACTGATTCAAACAGAGCACCATCTGGAGGCACGCCTTGACTATGTCCTATTTGGCGCATGACCCTAGTAGCATGGTAAAATGTCACCATCCTCAATCCTAACAGGTAGACCATCTTGTAGCCAAAGCTTATGGTCATGAAACTTTTGATCTTGTACCACTCGTACCTCCATAGCAGGTCATCAGAGTCCAGCTCCATCAACCATTTTGTCCATTCTTTCTTGGAATTCTGTTTAATCACAATGATCTGAGTTCGATACAATGAAGCAAAATAATCCACCTTGGTGGGAGGTCCAACTATTCAGAGATGATCTCTCAGCCAAATCTGAAAAGTGCAAAAGAGATAAGCATAAAGAAAACACAAAAAGCAGCTGAACTGAAATACAAAAGCCAGAATTTAACCTAAAGAATAATAGGGCTAATTAACCATGGCCCATCAGAAGTGCAAGACCTGTCTAAACTCATGATGGTCTCAGCCAGCACTATAGCTGTAATAGATCTCCCTTCCTCCATTTGCGAAATTAACTCAGTGACTCTAGCATCGCCCCAACTAGTAGGGCTCACAAAAATGTAGTCAGATAGAAGGATAGAGCTCGCATCCTCAAATGAAACCACCCATCATCCTCAAAATCTTAGGATCATGGAATTCTGCTATCACAACAGTCAGATCTACCCAGTCATCCACTACCATGGGACTAGCAACCTCTTTACTTAAGTTAAAAAGTCCCTTGAAGGAATTGAAATATCCTATTTTCTCAACAGGAGTAGCCAGTATAGCTTCTGGATCAGATCTGAGCAGCACAGAAAACTCCTCGAATGTGGGACACATCTCCTCCATAGATGCCCCAAA
Organism: Reutealis trisperma; assembly: GCA_947687605.1. Lineage (NCBI taxonomy): Eukaryota > Viridiplantae > Streptophyta > Magnoliopsida > Malpighiales > Euphorbiaceae > Reutealis > Reutealis trisperma. The sequence goes on along the minus strand of CANTUT010000164.1, from coordinate 438,136 downwards.
TCTAAAGACATGGGTAGTTGGATCCCGAAAGCGGAAGCAGGCACGCAGAAATTCCCAATCAATCTTTATTCCTCTTAAGGTGGGCATAGCGCTTACCCCATACCTTTCCAGGTTAATTCTCTCCACTTTTGTAGGGTTCTTGCACTATAAGAACATTGCATGGCTGAAATAGGGCTCCATTGTGAGGAATAAAAAATAAATAAAATTGATGGAGAGCAAAAAGTGATTGAAAATGACTTTTGGAGACACAAAAATCGATGGTACAGATTGGGAAATGGACAAAAACTGTTTAAATAGGCGAATTTTTGGCCTGCCAAATCTGCTGCCGATGGCACGCCAATCGTGCCACCCGGTACGGCGGCACGCTAGACGTGTATGTTGAGGCGGCGACATGAAAACTGTGCTGCTGTACCAGCAGCACGAAAACAATACCGCCCACCTCTCCTCTGCCTCCTTGCGCCACTTTTCCTCAAAACAGTTTTTATCGTGATTTCTCAAAATTTCAGGCTTAAAATAATTCATTTTTCTCAAAATCGAGCAGAAAACGAGAGAAAAACGTAAGGTGTAGCACAATGGAATCCTATTCAGTCAAACATCTACATTCACCCATCTCATTCAAAACATGCATAAAGTCATACATATCATACATCCAAAATGTCACATGAGCATAAAAGTGCATATATTCAAAATATCATGCATACATCCATCATCCTCTGTACATGTATATATGAAAAAGCAAAACCTGACAAAACAGGTCTCTAACAACCATGCCTGGGTCTACGGCGTCCTCACCTGGACATATCATGCTCGTGACTATCCTCTGACATATCCCTGTCGTAAAGAAAGGAGGTCAAAGCAAATGCATATCGACCCAAGAGGTCATAGTGATAGCGAATGAACTCTATGGGAACCTGGGGAAGAAAGGAAAATATATGAGAATCACTACAAGGCAGACAGACAAAGGGCTAAAAGTACCAGCTATGTAAAATGTTTACCTCTATAATAGTCTTAGGGATAGTAGGGAAGAAGGCTGGACAATCATCAAGAAGATGGTAACGTCATGATCGACCGTCACAAGAAACATAATCCAGATGAGCTGGCAAATGGACAAGACCAGTAGGCAAGGGAACTGGATCAGTTGGACCTCCCACTAAAGCATCTGGAGCTAGAGTTGGAGCTGAGCCGCTAGCCCCTAAAGGACCAATCCCGGAAGGATCAGCTGCAAAACCTGAAGGGCCAGCTATAACACCTGAAGGTCCAACCCTAGGACCTTTGCTACCAACCGGAACAGTACTGCCAGCCCGTGGAGAGAAGAAGCTCCTAACTCTGGAGGGAGGACCTCGAGAAGATGCTGAGCTAGAAACCCGATGTGACGGTCCCTATAATCTATCTAAGGGAGGAGTGCCCCGCATCAAGAATGCCTCACAAAACTCATTATAGTCCATCTCAGGCAACAGGAAATCTAGACAAGAAACTCCAGCAGCCCAATCATCCTCTCCCACGATAGCTAGCCCAAACCTCATGTCTGTCGGAGGGGATTGTGGCCCTACTCTCTCTCCTGTAACTTGTGCCCTTACTCTCTCTCCCAAGTAGAACATCCTCAAAGACTCACAGCTGAGCAAAAGTCGACAAGAGGACAAGTCCATGGTAGGCCTGATCCGGTCAGGAATCCACTCTGCAAACCTGATAAATGGTAACCATCTCACCTGCAAACGGATTGCAATATTCAACAATAGAAGATAAGCAGTAAGATTCGGGTTAAGATCAAAGGAATACTTGGTCTATAGTCATAGTAGCAAAGATCTATCTGCAATGATCAAATGGTCATGCCATGAAGGATTGTCTGTTGGACGCCCTCCAAATGTGTCCATAGGGGGGTCAATAGCAGCAAGCTCTCTCAATGATGGAGCCAGTATCGAAAAGTGCTCATAAGCCCAGTACTACAAGAAACAGAATTTTGTCAGTCACTAGGCAGAAATCAGATAACAGAATACCAAAGTGTAATACTCACCTCGACCACAATGGAGGTACCACTATGGCTGCAAAGTGTGCCACGGGAAATGCTACACAGCTCATGGTACATAGCATAAAGGGCTGCACCTCCCCAGTCAAACTCCCTAATCTCATCCAGATTCTCCAAGGATCACAAGACATTCAAATTTATGCAATCCTTGTTGTTATGCAAAAAAGTACAGCTCAAGATAATCAAGGCGCAAAGTCTAGCACTTTGATTAACACAATACTGACTAGGAGTCTAACCCATGGTCATCAAGGCCTGATGAAGCTAACAACGTGGGACATGGAGGCTCCCATGATGGGGATCAGCCTCAATCAAAGCAGTCATCTCTGCAGAAGAGCGCTTGATCCATGAAGAATAAAACTCGAGAGGACGAGATCTGAAATGCATACTAGTAAGCATGCTCCATTCGAAGGGAGTGACTGTCATCTCACTGCAGGAAAGGTGGAATGTGTTTGTAGTATCCCACTAATGCTCTGCCAGTGCCCGGACCACAATGGTGTTAACCGGCTGCTTGATATCTAGCTCCAGCCACCCAGCAAGCCAGATGGCTCGAGGCACAGACGAAAAGCCTCTTGATTATTCAGATAAATATAGACTAGCTCCATGACACTACAACCACCCCTGGGCCTCAATTGTGCTCTCTGTAATTTTTTTTGTAAAAAAAAATTTAATATTATTGATAATTATCAGAATTCTTACTGACTGTGCAGAAAAAGAAAAGCATACCTAAAGAGATCCAGTATAGCTGACATGGTGATCTAGCTCTTTCAATAATGTCTCCGGGTCCTGAGCACCCACTGCTGGCTAATTGAAGATTTCCATATTAAGAAAGTCTAGTTTATGTGATTTTACCATAACGGGCTCATTTTAAATCAAAATTCATTTCCATCTGAAGCAGTGAATTCGTATGATTTTTATCCATCTCCCAAAATAGATGGGGTCTCGATCAGAGTTCAGAATCTTCTGAAATCACAGAAAAGCTAAAAATTCAAAAATAGCTTAAAAATTAGAAAACAGTCCAAACAGAGTCAGAATAGCTAGAAATCATACATGAAGCTCTTCCACAACTCCCAATACTGAAAGGGACACTCAGAATGCTCAGAATGACATTCTAAGCCTTTCGATTCACACTTATCAGATTTGGCCTTTGTTTGGCCAAATCAGATAAGGGGGGCAGCTGTGAACCCTTAAAATTGCACCTCCAGTCGACCGTCTTTCAGTTACGAACCCACAGAATCAAACTGAGCTCGAATCAGAATTGAAATAGGCCCGAAACGGATGAAAACAAGTCGAAATGCACAAAAGGCGCACCACGTCTGCGCGGCGCCTTCTGGGCAGCACGTATTTTGTGCCGCCAGTAGGCCGGCACTCTTGCCATACCACTATGGGCTGCACTGAATTGGTGCCAGCATCCAGGCAGAATGCCTGCTATGCCGCTCGGACGGCCAGTGCGTCGCCGGTGCCGCCCGTGTTGCTGGCGACGCACCGACGCCAACGTCCATACCGCCAAAACCCCCTCTGGCAGCTCTATAAATAGAGCCTCCTTCAAGCTCATTTGGACACACACTCCAACGCATTTGAAGACATTCCAAGGCAGAAAAACCTCTCTTATACTAACATACTTGTTGCTTTTAAATCCAAATTCCAAGTTTCTTTTCAATTCAAGGTGGAGTAGAGATCCGGAGCAAGGCTCGTTCCATTCGTCAGAAAACCAAGAAAATCAAAGGTATAATCCTTTTTTATTTTCAAAATTATAAATTCAAATCTAGAATTCTCTTTAGGTCTAAAACTGAAAAGATCTAAAATTTATTAATTTAAGAATAAGAATTAAGTTAATAAACAAATCAACACCTTTTTATAACCCCTCCTTCACAAGAAGGAAGAACTGCGTGAGGTTTGATTCCTATTCAATAGGATACGCAAGCTGTCATTCTGAAGGGCATCAACTCCAAAACCTTTTTATCAATATTCTTGTTTTTCTTTTATTTTGATTTATTTATATTATTCTTTTATTTATGATATTATATTAGTTTAGTTAGGGAATGTGTGCTTTTCCTAGTACCCATAAGGGCTAGAGGAAAGATCCTCTTTATTTCAATTATTTTGATATTGTAATAATTAAGTAGGATTTATCTTGCTTATTTATTCTCATTCCATCTCATATATATATATATATATATATATATATATATATATATATATATATATATATATATATATATATATATATATATATATATATATATATATATATATATATATATATATATATATATATATATATATATATATATATATATATATATATATATATATATATATATATATATATATATATATATATATATCTATTTCATTCATCATTATATTCCTATTCATGCATACACAAAAATTCCTTTTTCAAGAGTTATTTTGCAATTTTAGCCAAACTAAAGAAAATATATTTTCTTAATTGTGTAATTACCAAAACCTGATGCCCAAGCCCTCCTTGGTCACTTGGATTGGTGCATTTTTTCCATTGGGACAAAATCAAATCATTTTTGGAGTCAATCATGTTGTGTTTTCTTTAATTTTCCCAATTAAAACAAGTAAATTAAAGTGGCGACTCACTTTCACAACTTTTAAAATCACAAAAATCAATTTTCTGAACTCACAGCGAGTTCCCATCATAGAGTTTATCCATAAGAGCATTTCGATCCCTTGGCGGATCGGACTGGTGCTCGGGCGAGGCCTCACACCCAATTTTATGGTTCAGCCAAATGTGATTAATTTGAATTGGATGGCTATTTGAGCTTGTGTGTGTATCAATAGGATAATTCAAGAGTCAATTTGAGTATTTATTTATGAATTAATGATTTTCCCTAAATTAGACTTATGTCAATTAGGATTTCTTAAATTGGACTTCCTAAATTGCAACTGATGGCATGATTGAGTGCAGTTGCACTTTTACATATGATATGATGTGTTAAATTTATGTAATTAAGCAAATGCATAGGAATTTAGGCACTTAGGCCATTCAGCCAAGTTAGGAGTCTAGGAACCTAAGGGCTATAATTTGGTTTGGTCATTTAATTGAACTTGTAAACGTATGTGAAAGATGAGTTGTAAACCCTTAATTTTACACCCCTAAAATTCTAAAAGAAAAAATTAGAAGCCTAAAGCTTGCGGCAATAGCAAGTATTGCCTGTAATTGCCATAGGAAGCCCCTAAAGAACTAAAGGGCTATCCTGCAAGAGCATGCTAGCAGTATGATTTTTTCCTTTATTTTTCTCCCAAATCCTACATCATAATATTACAAACCATTCTTTAGCCCTTTCCATTATAAATACAACCCCATAGCCTAGTGTTTCTCACTTATAGCTTCCTTAATAACTCTCTCAAGCAAGCCTTTTCCTCTCTTTCTCTTTTTTGGTCCAATAAGGAATGAGCCCCCTAATTTAATTTTTTTTTTTTTTTTTTGCTATTGCTCCTTACTTCACAAAGTATATTATGTAAGGTCTCCTTAATCAAGCCCAACAAATCTAAGGCTTTCTACAGTAGATCAAAGAAGCTTCCCTCAATTCTGATAGAGGAAAGTCCATCGCTACATAAGCTCAAAGCAAATTTCTTTTTTCTCTCTTTAACTTTTTCTCATTTATTTATTTTTTATTTTTCCTTACATGGAATTCTCTTTCTCTCCCGTTGGTTCCTTGCCTAATTCTTTTCTCTTCCACTCTCAACTCTCATAATTAATTGAAATTGATTCATTTAGGTTAGTAAATTAAAATCTGAAATAATTAATTTGACCTGATAATCAATTAAAATTAATCAATCAATCAACTAATCAATTAATCAAAATATGATAAAGTGGTTTGGCTAACCAAATCCCCTTGCAAGAAGGGAGAACTGCATGGATTCTAATTTCCATTCAATAGGATACAAAGCCATGCTTGGTTCAAAAAGCAAATCCAATGAAAATAAATCAACTTATCCTCCTTCACTTAGTTAAGATTTCTTTTATCTTGTTTGTTTGTTTTAGGATCAGTTTAGTGAATGTGTGACTTTCCTATAATCCATAATTAATTAAAATTGATTTACTTAGGTTAGTGAATTAAAATATGAAATAATTAATTTGACTTGGTAATTAATTAAAATCAATCAATCAATCAACTTAACTTAATCAACCAATCAATTAATCGAAACATAATAAAGTGGTTTGCCTAAACAAATCCCTTAACAAAAAGGGACAATTGCATAGGTTCTGATTCCTATTCAATGCGATATGAAGACATGCTTGGTTCAAACAACAAATCCAATTAAAATAAATCAACTTCTCCCCTTGCACCTTGTTAGGATTTCTTTTATCTTGTTTGTTTGTTTTAGGATTAGTTTAGTAAATATGTGACTTTCCTAGAATCTGTAAAGGCAAAAGGAGGTATCTCCTAATTTGTTATTTGTGTTGTAATTTTAAATTAATATTTTCTTTTCCTTTGATTCTTTTCTTTTTCTATTCTTTTTATCTTTGTGAAATGGATTGTCATGCATTAACTAAACTGTACATGCATAATTCATGAAATTATTTTTAAGCCACAATTTTGTTAAATGCTAGATTATTTTTGTTAAAATAAACTAAAAAACTAGTTTCTGAATTCTCTTTGATTTCAAGACTAGTGCATTTTTCCTTTGGATGATAATTGGAGTCAATTTGAGTTTTTTTAATCTTTTTTCGATTAAAATAAAATTAAGGTGATGACTCTAAAACACATTTTTCAAGATCAATCCGGTGCTTGGACGAGGCCTCATAGCTAACTCCACTAGGGACAGTCTTTCTTATTAATAAAAGGAAACAATAAGAGGACTAATAATTGGTCAAAAAGTTTGGCCTTTAATATAGTCGTGAATTTCATGCATAACTTATGTAGACTCTACTATCTAAGCCTAATTCTAGGAAAACAATGGATAATGAGTAGCATTGAGTGGATAATCCTCCTTAAGTCTATTCACCGATAAGGAAATCATCCACCAAGTAAATCATTTGATCCTTTCAAATGTGTAATGAACAATACATATTATTGGACCCACACTACACCATAAAAAGCATACAACAACTTGCTCCAAAAATGTTGTCTTAGATAGGATTGGTTTTAGTCTAATGCAACATTATATGTAAAGTGTTGTATTAGATATACTAAAAAGTGCAAAATCAAAAATTAATGCAACACTTAGGTAGAAATGTTGCATTATTATGGCTAATGCAATACTTATGAAGTGTTGCACTCTAACAAAGTAGACCGAAAAAAAAAAAAAAGTAAATTTAACACTTTTAATGTGATGCATAGCTGAATAAGACTTTAAAAAAGTAACACTTTTAAACTATTGTATAACAAAAAGTAAAATAAAAAAAAATCAATAATTTTGTAATATTAAAATTACACAATTTTAAATAAAACTAATCAATTCTCAAAAAAGAAAAAGTAATATATTTTATAACATTAAACTACATAATTTTATATAAAACCACATAATTTTAATGTTTGACTAAGAAATTGAAAAAAAAAAAAACCCTATATAGCATCCAAACTTTAACTATTTTTGAAATTTGAGAATAGGTAAATATAATACTTTAATAAATTTCATTAAATTGAAAATTTTAAAAAAAATTTAAAAATTAAAAAAGAAATAGCAATTAAAATTTTGTTAAAAATAATAGTAAGGAAAATTAAATTTTTCTATTTTTTACATTAAGACCCTTCTCTTGTCAATTCACTCACAAAAACAAACCATTTCCTTTCTTAATCTCAGATCTATCACATTCACTACCAACACTTAAACAAATCACCTCTTAATCTCAAATCTCTTTTCTTTTCTTTTTGACCCAAATAGCCTTGTCAATCTAGTAGCTGTTAAGGCTTTCACTCACCATCTCAGCCCATCTTTTTTCACTCAAATCACCATGTTTACCCATTGACACATATAGCTTTCTCTCAAAGACTCATTTGCTTCTCACCCATATAAATAAAACTCAGCTCTTTCAGTCTCACTGATTACCCACCCTCGTCGATTCTCTTGTCCACCATCATCTAACCTAAATAGGCATGCCTTTCTTCTTTTGATTATAACTCTCCCTAACATACCACCAGACCCTCTTATAACTTGTTCACTCATTCCCACTCTCTCTCAAAACCATTGAGTTGATGTTCAACCACAGCCGTAGACTTCCCTCTTTTTCTCTTTTAGTTCGGCACACCTACACAAGTGACTCACACATCATTTAGTCCCTCCCTCTCTCTAATTCATATACATAAAGCCACTCTTGTATAATCATTTAAGAAATCACCAAAGAAGCCACCACAGTCAATATTTTCAACTATCATTCATTGTTACCATAGCCAAATAATGGCCATTGCAAACCCACCAGCGATGGTTTCCTCATTGGCACTAGAACCACCATTGCTAGCCCATTCACTATGAGCTCATTATAGTAACTATCTCTATTTCATTTCTTAACTTAGAGTTTCTTTATTTGCACTTTGGTTTTTATTTTATTATCTTTGATTAAATATTTTTGTGATTGTTAGAATGTTGATTGCTCCAATTTTATTTGAATTAAAGATGTAAATGAGTTAAATGGTAAATAAATTTAAAAAAAAAAGAAAAAAAAGAGGAGAAAGATCAAATGGTGAAAAGAAAAAGAGAAGAAAGAGAGAAAAAGGAACATATAACAGAAATAGAAAAAAAAAAGGAAATAAAATTTAATAATGTCTATTTGAAGCTTTTGTTTGGTCTTTAACTAATAGTTGAGTAATCCTATTAGATTGAATTATGTTTTTATTAAAGATATAGCCAAGATAATATATAGTTAATTTAGTGATGCATCCTTTCTAAATTGGGTCTGTGTGAAACTTCATTCTTTGAGAAGTGATGTGAGTGGTTTAAGGGTTATGATAGGACTTGGATTTCAAATGTATCTTCCATGCACTTTTTTTGTTGTTGTACTTATGTGAATCATGTCTTGGTCATGAAAGTTTTATATTTGAGATATGCTTGTAAAGATGAACAATGCATGCCACACAAATGATAAAGCAGAACTCTACTAATCCACGAGAAAAGTTGAACTTTATATATCATAGAATATTCATAAAATAATTCCTTAATTCTACAAGATAGACTTGCAATAGACTCAGTAGACACATAGAATTAAAATAGTTCTACTCAGTATAAACCAATTTCCCTTATTTGGTTATTGATTATTATTCCATCATGTCTAAAAACTGAGATTTTATGAATTGTAGGTATTGGATTTGTAATCCAATTATTAAATTGAGATGTTTCTACTAGACCATTGTTTGATGTTGACCTATAGAGGTCAGAAATTATTAGTTGTTTTTGCTCTAATTTCTAGTTTGGTATTGTTATGGCTTATATCAAATCTTGTATATTAGTTCTTTTTCTCTTAAGTAGTAGATTCATTTTTATTTCATGGTACTATTATGGCTTATATCGAGTCTTGCGGATTAGTTCTTTTTCCTCTTAAGCTATAGATACACTTTTATGTCGTACTTTATGAGGCTATAGATTATTTGATTGAACTATATCATTTTTCTCTTCAATTTTTTTTTTTGTACTGAGGTTTGCTTACAATAGATTGAGTAATTATGAGATAATGAACATTGCTACTTATGTCTTAATAAATAAAAATGGCCCTTAGAGGAGTCAAGGTTGAAGTTACAAAATAAGGAAATATGCATATAAAACACTATACAACATTTTCAAAGTAATAGTATATAATATGCAATGTGTAATTATAGAATATAGTATGTTTATCAGTTTCTCAATAGGCTTCAAATTATCATTTATAATATTGTATAAGAAGCATTTTGATTTGTTTGCTTAGTATATCTTGAAATTTGCTATTAGTTCTTTTGGTCTTTTTACCTGTGAATTGTACTGAGGTGATAACATTCCTACTTTTTATGTGTTTAATTGATACAATTCTAGAGCTACATGTTATAGATGCCATTCTATAACTTATCTTTGTTCCTTCAAGTTACACAACTGAGGTTAGATATCTTTATTCTTTTTTACCATGTTATACTTTCTACTACCAACTTGATTTATTGATTGTTTATTTTGGATTTGAAGACAGTGGAAACTAAATTATCTCAGTTGATCATGTGGCACTTCTTAAGCTATCTAATGGAGGTTTTACAGCAACTCTATGTATATAATTCCCTCATCCCTTATTAGTTTTATGCATCTAATCTATTTATTTATTAATAAAACATTATTTCACTTATTTGTTGAGAAGAGAAGAAAATGAAGAAATAGCACCACATAAATAATTTTTCTTCTATCTATTATTTTTATTTTTATTTTTATTTTTATTTTTATTTTTATTTTTATTTTTTGTTCTTTCAAATGCAAAGTCTGGCTTTTTAAGCCATTGGCCCACCCTAAGATTTTCTTAGGTGTACCAACCAAGCTAAACCCTACTTGGAATATTTTGTTTCTTTGATACGTATTAATTTGGCTTGGTTTTCCTCTGTAGTGGCTGCCCACCTTACTGCATACATAGTGCCATCAAGATGTTGAATATCAAAATTAGGGTTCTTCATCACCATCTTACTTCAATGTAGTAAGGTAAATTCTTTACTTTTTTATAAGAAGTGTAATTGATTTAAAATATATAAGGATTCAAGTTTTCCTTTTAGGCAATGAAAAACATATATTCAATTTCCAAATATGAAAATTATAAAAGTTTAACTCTCATCTTTAAAGGTTACAATTTAAAAGAAGAATATAATAATCTGAAGGCATCTACTTTAAATATATTTCAGTTTGTCATATATCACTACTTCCATCTTTAGATGTCACTATATTTCTCTCATTTTCTTCTTGATGTCACTATATAGCTTGCATTCACACTGATATAATGGTAATGGAATGTTATTTACTATTTAGCATTTGGCAAAATCACTGAACCCGATTAAGCTAGAATTTTGAATTAGCTGATTTATTAGTTATAGAATTAAGTGGTAAAATTATGGTGATTAGCTAAAGTAACAGCAAATAGTGATATTATTTGATAAGCTTATAAATAATTTATTGAATTCTACTAATAAGGTTTGGAAGGAGTATATTTTCATGTTTAAAATAACAATTAGGTAAAATGTATCTTTAATGAAATCATTTATAAATAAATAGAGTTAAAAGGTTTATTTTAGTACCTTATTGTCTTTAATTTATTTGCAAGAATCTCAAGTAATATGATTGATGTAAACTTAGAGAGAATAACAAAAGGATGACAGAAAGAATAGATGAAGGATTTTAGTTGTTGCAACATACACAACTTGTAATGATTATGAAATATGTTTTGAATATTATGATATATGGAATGATTATGATACTATTTGTATTTTTGTGTTTTAAACTAATTTAATTGAATGATTATGATATATATTCTGAATATCATGAGACCTTAAATAGAAAAGACGTTGCATTTGGACTAAAAAGTGTTGCAAATTTTTGAATTTGATAACTACAAAAAAATGTTACATTTGGACTAAAGACTGTTACTAAATGTTTGTGTTAAAAAATGTTGTATTTGCTCTTGAAAAGTGTTACTTTTTTTTTTTTTTTGGCTAAAACTATTGTACTACTTTAAGAGATTGCAACACTTTTTATAAAGTTGTATTAGATCACAGAATATGATGCCATAATTAAAATAGCAATGCTTGTAAATGCAATACCTGAAAAGTGTTGCTATTGGCATGATGCAACATATTTAGGACCCAATGCAATATTTTTGTAGTGTTGCTATAGGCTATTTATGGTATAGTGCCACACAAGCCTCCTTGACTCACATATGGTTAGGTATATCATTGCTCTAGTATGACAGGTATTAATTCCAAGCCACCTTCACCCTTTCATATAATGGACCTAGAACTTGGACCTTAGGTTGTATTTACCATAAAGCCCTTACACATTTGTATAGTCATGAAAATATTCTTTCCATACATATCATGTATCTATTATGTGCAAAAAACATACATTCATTTCAAGTGTAGACTGCACCTTGAACTAAAGAAAGGTCAAATACTCACCACAATCCAAACACATTCACCTCTAAACCTTAGACACTCTCACCTTAATCCAAACATCCAAGCATCTTCACCCTTAAAGCCTAAATACTATCACCTCTATCTTAGACACCTTCGCTTTATAAACCTTAAGCACCTTAAACCCTAAACATCATTGCCCTAACCTTTAACTTGAAAACAACTCACCTTACCCTTATCCTGAACACCAAACACCCGAACTTCACTCTTTAAACCCTCCTGTTGAATGTGAACCTTAACCACCTTCAACTTTAAACCATAAGCTGTAAACCTATAATGTTATTGCCTTATATCTAAACCCCCTTATATGAACCCCATTACCTAGCCATAAATTCTTCAACCTTCATTTTCTTTTAATTACCTAGACATTTTAAGTCCCCAGTACCAAAACTATTACATTAACCCTACCTCTTGTCCAAAAAAAAAAAACCCACTACCCTTAAGCCTAACATGCTTAGTGTCAAGACCCACTTATTAAGCCGTGACAGTCCTAAGGCATAGGGAGACATAAAGTCACCTAAACAAATAGAACCCCATTTAACTTATTATTCTTTACCATTTACCGTGTTGAACCATATCCCAAGATCAAAACTAAATTGCCTTCTTTTATTGCTAACTACTATTTTGCCATTTTACATACAACAAAATACTCATTAATATCATTGTAATACTCATCTCATTTTACATATGTTCATTACTAATTACACTAACATAAATATAATTTATATTATGGTTCATAGTACATATAAATCCCATAACACATTAGCACTAAACCTTTGGTAACCATGGAGCTCTAAAACAATGTTCTTCATGATCATATAACCTAACTTTATATGCTCAAAATTAGCAGAGCAACTTCCAACCATAAGAACAGGGCTTGGAATTTACCTTGCTGACTCATCAACCTGACCTAAAAAATTTAAACAACTAAGGAATAAGACAAAACTCAGTGAGTACATAATAATACAATATATGGTAAGTATATAGGTCATTATTGGAGTGGGCTCATTTTGTCAATGGAGTGATGTTAATCAAAATTATCATTATAAATCAATTCCTCATTTAAGATACAAACAATATCTTTAGCAAAAATAATAATTTCTTAGAAGCGGAATGCTTCCCACACATATAAATTAAATAATGTCGGCCTGAGCCTTGCTGAGTTGCATGCATTACATTATGCAAGATTAACCAGGTCTTACAGTTAGGCATTCCCCTCTAATCAACGTTAGGTACTCTCACCCTACCTGCAAGTTTATACTAAGTGCATAAGATCTTATGTATTACCTCACATCAGAAGGGTATTTTTGCTTATTAATAGGCAACAATAGAAATGTTCACATAAAAATTAAAAATAAGGTATTCAATGATCACATTATGAAATCAACATGAAAGGTTCACAATGGTCGAATACTATAAAGAAGTATCATATTAGATGGCTCAATATTTGATAGGTAATTCATACTCGATATGAAATTGGAACATTTCAATGAAAATGGTTTCATCACTAATGGTTCATAGAATGTGTAATGCCCATTAGAGTCAGTAATGGTGACACTATAAAGTTCATCTACTATAGCATTTAAGAGCTTTCTAGCATATTATAAATCATAAGAATACCATAAGAAGTAATTTTAATAAATAATGTGACAACGAGTAAAGAATGTAATCAATTTTGATAAGCACTTTTATGATAAAATGAAAGTCAAACCGAGTTTGACTTAATGTGACTACGTTAATTATTTATTTGAAATGTGAATCTAAAGTGCTAGTGAATGGGCATTAACATCTTCTAAATCATTAGGAGATAATAATAGTGACATGAGAAGTTGATTTAAATCAAATTTACAATAGTACAATAGAAGTCAAACTTAGTTTGACCTAGAGAGTCTACATGATTTACATACTTGAACAATGCTATTGAAGGGTTAGAAAATATGCACTATAGAGTAAATAAGATTTATCTAATAATGTCTAGAGTGCGTAGTGATATTAGAAGATAAAAACATGTATACTAAAGTGAAAGAAAAGAAATGGAAAATCCATCAAATTAACAATTTTGAAATGTGCATATATGGGCTTGTTAATGGGCTTTTGAACACCAAAGGCTCAATTCCACTTGCATGGCCTGCCCATTGGGCCCATGTTTGGATGAAAATAAATTCTCTAATGTTAGAATTAGTTAGCCAAAAGACAAATTGATATTGGAAGAGCTAACTACAATATTTGACTTAAAAGCCAGCATTTTTTACTAAGATAAATCCTTTTCCAACTTGAATTCTCATTTTTCCTACACCAAAGTCTACATTCATTTTTGCTCTTTCCATATCATATGATGAACATCATCAACCTAGATGAGATCATAGCCATTCAACTTGATTAAGTCATAGCCATCCATTTTGATTAAATTTTAACCATTGGATTAAGTGTGATTAAATCACCACCATTCGACTTTCATATATAAGCAATATGATAAGCATAATTTCTTCATTTTTATAAAACCTAACACATAATTCCTAGAAGAAGAACATCTCCAAATTTTGTCCCCCCATCCTAGAAACACAAACCAAGGCTTTCCAAGGTAAGGAATTACACTGATCTCTTCCTTTATGTGTTCCAAGCATGACTTTGGTATTATAGTTACAAAAGTTTTCCATTTGTTTCATCTATATGAATTGATCAATGGGGATTAAAACTAGAAAATGGTCACTTGGTATGTTAGTTGATGAAATGTGCAATTTGGGCTTAAACCAAGTGGAGACAAGCATGGGAATTAAAAAGCTCAAATAGAGTTAAGGTTCGGCCTAAATTAAAGAAAGTAGGGGGAAATATTCTAAAAATTATTTGATAAATTCTAAGGTAATTTAGGGTGGAAAATAATTATCTGGAAGTGTCAAAATGAATTATAGAAGCTTATTTCAAAACTTGAAATTTCAAAGGCATAACTTAGGTTAAAAGAGAAGTTCAAGTTTTAATAATTGTTTTATGTGTTTAATTTATGATATAGGCCTTTTAACATGCTAAATTCATAATTCTATGATCAATTTGAGGATTGGATAATGGTTTTCGGCAAATTCTAGGGTTTATGGAAAAATTAGAGATTTTAAGAACTAAACTTGAATTCATAGAATTGAAGGGGGAATTAAGTTTAAGAATGGTGTAATATGATTTGTATAATATTAATTTCAAAATTCAATTGATAGAAATGATTTTTGCCAAATCTAATGAACTAGGTTCAATTATGAAATTGGAAGGTTAAAGTAGAATTAGTTCCATTGAATATTGGAAATTGTTTAAATTGATTTTAATTGAGTAATATGAAATTGAAATGTGAATTTGGGAGGAAAGGAGTTATGTTTTCTTAAGTGAATACATTTGGCTATTTGGAAAATAATTAAGGAAAGTGTTAAAATTAGTAACAAGTACATATATAGTGTATCTTGACCTTAAAAGTAATACGTTAGTACTATAATGAATAAGATAAAAGTGGTAACAAGTTAAGCTAAATTTAAACTAATGACATAACAAAGGAGTGACATAATAAAGAAGTGATTAATGTATAATTGAAATACAAATGTGTAGAATCTAAAGACAAGGACAAGGACATTGTCCAATAGTGTGAGGAGCATCACTAGCATCAAAGTTAAACATAAATAAGAGCAAAGGAGTCCAAGATGAATACTTAATAATATAATATGATATATCCCATATTTTATAATCATTGTTGATCAAACCATCCTTATTAGAATATCCCAATTTCTTGTTGAACAAGAATTGTCTATTGAATGTTGTATTTGGATATGATATTTCTTCATGGCATTTGGCCATTATGGGCCCTTCCACATTGACTTCATACTATGACTTTTGCTAAGAATTATTCTTTTATTGGTATATTTTCCATTGAATTCCCTATGAACCTTCTATTGATGCTTATTGATAAGCAAAAGTACCCCTCTAATGTGGAGTAATACATCAGACTTTGTGCACTTGGTATAAGCCTGTGGTTAGGGCGATAATACCCAACCTCTGTGAGGGGGAATGCCTAACTATAGGACCTTATTAGTCTTGCGTAATGTGATGCATACAAGTGAGAAAGGCTGAGGCCACTACTCTTTAATTTTTATGTGTGGGAAGCATTCCACTTCTAAGAATTTATTATTTTTGCTAAAGATATTATTCCTGTCTTAAATGAGAAATTGATTCATATTGATAATTTTGATTGACATTGGTCCATTGTTATAATGAGCTCATCCTGATAAGGACCCTCATGCCCAACCTATATTGTATTATTATGTACTTACTGAGTTTTGTCTCATTCCTTAGTTCAAATTTTTAAAGTAAGGTTAACAAGTAAGCAAAGTAAATTCCAAGCCCTATTTTTTCGCTTGGAAGTTGCTTTACTAAATTCAAGTGTTGTGAATCTTAGTTATATAACTATGAAGACTATTGTTTTAGAGCTTCATGGTTATTAAAGGCTTAGAACTAAAATTTTATTGGGTTTATATGTATTGTAAATTGTATTATAATTACTATTATAATAGTGTATTAAGTAATGAACATTTGGATAATGACATGAAATACAAATTTGGAAATTTTACCAGTTAAGTACGTAAATGGTATTAGTAAGTATTTGGTAATATGTAAAATGATAAACTAGTAACGAGTAATAAGGAAAGGTAATCAAGTTTGTTCTACATGTTCAGGTGACTTTATGTCTCCTTATGCCCTATGACCATCACAGCTTAATAAGTCGGTCATGACAGAATGTGGCACATATCATATTATATGTGGCACATATCATATTATATTATTAAGTACTTACCTTGGACTCTTTTGCTCCCATTTACATTTAACTTTGATGCTAGTAGTGCTCCTTATACTCTTGGACAATATCTTTGTCCTTGTATTTAGATTCTACACATTTGCATTTTAATTATACATTAATCATTTACTTAGTACGACATTAGTTTAAATTTAGCTTAACTTGTTAACACTTTTATCTTGTTCATTATAATACTAACTTATTAATTTTAAGGTCAAGACATACTATACATATACTTGTTACTAATTTTAACATTTTCCTTTAGTTGTTTTCCAATGGCCAAATATATTCACTTAAGGAAAGATAATTCCTTTCCTTCTAATTTTCCTTTTCAACTTCATATTACCCAATTAAAATCAATTTAAACAATTTCCAATATTCAATGGGATAATTCTAGTTTCACCTTCCAATTCCATAAATGAACCTAATTCATTAAATTTGAAAAAAAATATTTTTATTAATTGAATTTTGAAATTAACATTATAAAAATCATGTTAAACCATTCTTAAGCTTAAATCCCCTTCAATTTCATGAATTCAAGTTCAATTCTCAAAATCCCTAATTTGTCCATAAATCCTATAATTTGGGAACAAGCATTAGTTCATTGTCAAATCTTCAAATTAATCATAGATATATAAAGTTGGCATGATAATGATCCTATATGATCAATCAAACATCAAAACAAACATTAGAACACAAGGTCTCTCTTATGGCTAAGTTTATGCTTTTAAATTCTCAAGTCTTAAACCAAGCTTCCAAAATTCATTTTAACATTTCCAAATCATTATTCTCCATCCTAGATAACTTTAGATATCATTAAATAAATTTTAGAACATTTTCCCATGCAATTCCCAAGAGAGGTCGAACATTGTTCTTGTGTTCCCTTAAATGAGCTTCATTTTTTTTTTGTTTATTTTCTCTTGCTAAACTTAATATTCTCAAGGCCAAATTCCATATGTTATCAATTAATATGAAATAGAAATATTTCTTAGTTTTACTTTCCCCATGCCAATCCATATAGGTAAAAGAAAATAGAAGTTTTTATAACTAAATCATCAAATACATGCTTAAAACAAAGAAAGGAGGAGATGAGCATGATTTCTTACCTTGGAAAGCCTTGATTTGTACTTCTACAATGGTGGCTAAAATTTTTAGTGTGTTTTCTCTAGGAGTTATATTTTGTGTTAGGTTTCATAAAATGGAGAGATTATGCTCATCATATTATTTATATATGGAATATGGATGGTGTTGATTTCATCACTTTATATCAATAGCTATAATTTCATCTAAATGAAGGGCTATGATCTTGTTTAAATGGATGGCCATGATCTTATCTAGATGGATGATGATCATCATATGTAATAATGGTGTTTGTTTAGTAAAAATGAATATAGACTTGATGTAGGAAAAGTGAGGATTTTAATTTGACTAGGGAATTCACTTAGTAAAAAATGGGGGCTACTTAGTCAACTTTTATGGCTAGCTCTTCCAACATCAAATTTTATCTTGGCTAACCTTTTCTAACATTAGAGAATTGATGTTCATCCAACTACGGATCCAATGGGTTGGCCAAGTCAATGGGTTTGGGCTTTTTGATGTTCAAAAGCCAATGAACAAGCTTATAAGCCTATGTCAAACTTAGAAAATTTTCTTTTAGCTTCCTTTCTTTTCTTTTATTTTTCTAATTTGCATTCTCTAGCTTCCTTAGGAATCTCATTTATTATCATATACAATCTATTTAACCCACTAGAACATAAATAGTCATGGTAATATCATAAACTAAACAAATAATACAAATGGCATCACAAGGTTTCTACCTAATTCAATTTCATTTCTATACTACGTTAACATTTGAAAACCATATTATGTTGCATCATTAGTGACTATAGTAAGCTATGGGACCCTTAAGTATTATATATTAGCCCTTTTTAATAGCATTGTTCAAGTAAGTAAATCTTGTAAGCTCACTAGGTCAAACTAAGTTTGATTTCTATTTTAATATTATAGCTTTAATTAAAATCAACTTCTTATATCACCTTTATTATCTCTAATGACTTAGGAGGTATTTAGGCATTATGTTCATACCCATTCACTAGTACTTTAAAATCACATCATAAGAAAATAATTAGCCTAGTCGCGTTAAGTAAAACTTGGTTTGACTTTCATTTTATTATTAAGATGGTTGTCAACATTGAGTTCATTTTTCATTCATTGTCACATTGTTCCTTACCATCACTTCTTCTGATATTCTTATAGTTGTTGATATGTTTGAAAGGCCTTGAGTGGTAAAGTACATTATCATTATAGTTCCACCGTTGCTAACTCTAATAAGTTAGGGAGACCTTAGGTATTACACTTAGCCTAGTACATCTAAAGTCCAATACACTACCACTAGACCTAACACTTCCAAAACTAATTTGTTACCTTTAAAAGCTCAAACTTTGGCCTAGACATCTCCAAAACCACCAAAACCTGATTTCTTTTGTCCAATAGCCTCGAACACTAATTATCTTAAATGATCAAACCCAAGACACTACCTTACATCCAATACCTTTGGCCCAACACACTACATTAAGCCCAAACCTTTGTTCCCATCATACCTTAAAACCTAAAAAAAATGGTTGGCCTATAATAGCAAAAGGAGTCCTTTTTTTGTATGCTTATGCCCTTATTACTTCTTCCTAAGTACTTACTTGATTCTATGTTTTTGTTTCTAAGTACCAATGGCCAACCCAATTGACATGGAAGCCCTAACCAACCTACTTAAGGGGTAAAAGGAGAACTTTCCAGTTATTCTCACCTCCAACCTAGATGCTTAACAAGCCAATTTCAACCAGGCTTCATATACTCAATAAAATAACTTCAAGAATTTGCTGGTCCATCATACTGCTATTTTTAATAATGCATTATGTCTCCAATGCAAACTCATCAATGATGACGTAAAAGGAATGTTGAACCAAGCTATTACACCTACTTTGGTATGACCCATGGTCTCACATCACTAATTTTAAGCACCAATGCCATTATAGCCTTTGTCATGCCATTAATACTAGACATTAACCTTTCCTTTTCTTTGGCTTCTTTTAAAGGCAAGGAAAATCCCACCCCTCCTATTACCAAAAAACCTTTAAAGCATAATGTCAATGCATTATAGCAAAGTCCTATAATGGAAAAAAGGTGCAAGAAGAATAACACTTACACTCCTCTTACTAGTCGGCAACCCTTGAGATTGGAACAAATGACCTTTATTGATTTGTATGTACCCCTAGTAATGGTTTACAAGAAAGCTTTGGAAGCCAAAATAATCAAATCCCTAGAGCCAAGAGCCCTCCTAACCTACAACTCGAATGAGTACTATGAATATCACTAAGGAGTAGGGCACAAAATAGACGTATACAAAGCTCTAAAACACAAAATCCAAGATCTGATTGATAGTTGTGACATCATCCTCCTAATGCAAAACTCAAAATCTCTGCCAATCCTATCCTAAAACCATCTAGGGAATTGACACTTTGAGGAGGACACAGTCTTAGAGTTAGAATCAATTAGAGTTAGGGTTTAAGCCTAAAGATTAGAGTTAGTCCATCAAAGTCATGTTCTGATTTCTAGTTTTAAGTGTACAACCATCATTTACAGTCTATCTTCTATTTTTATCATGTAATCATGGTGATGGCATTCATTTTCATCCATAATAAAATTTAAATTTTTCATATCCTTTTTTTTTTATTTTATGTTCTTTTTTTCTGAATCCAATTTGAATAAAGCAAATATTAATAAATTTTTGCATAAGGGGAAAGTTACATGCATTGTAAGATAAGAAGCAAAAGCCACAAGGGTTTTGTTTTAGGAGAATGATGTCACCACTGTCAATCATATCTTAGATTCTATGTTTTAGAGCTTTGTATGCATCAGCTTTGTGTCTTGCTCCTTAGTGATATTCATAGTACTCATTTGAGTGGTAGTTTTTAGATAAAGAATTAGATGGGGCTCTTGGCTTTAGGGGTTTGATTATTTTGGCTTTTGAAGCGTTCTTGTAAACCATTATTTTGGGTACATGCAAGTTAATAAAAATCATTTGTTACAATCTCAAGGGCTACCAACTAGTGAGAGGAGTGCATGTGTTATTCTTCTACCAATCCTATCCTAAAGCCATACAGTAAGTCGATACTTTGAGGATGACACAATCTTAGAGTTAGAATCAATTAAGTTAGAATTAGTTAGAGCTAGAGTCTAAGCTCAGGGTTTAGATTTTGTCTATCAAAGTCATGTTTTTATTTCTAGTTCCATGTCTATAACCATCATTCCCAATCTGTCTTTTATTTTTTTCTTATGTAATCATAATTAATGGCATTCATTTTTATTCATAATAAAATTTGAATTTTTCATATCCTTTACCTTTTTATTTTATTTTATGCTCTTTTTCTGAATCCAATTTGAATAACAAAGATTAATAAATCTTTTCACAAGGGAAAAGTTACATGCATTACTAAGATGGTTAATTCATCAAACCAATCACTTATCTGCTAAGATCAGTCAAGATAGCACTCAAGAAGAATGGAATGGCATGTAATAAGGGCTATCTAATAAAGGTGATATAATCATCATCTGTTGGTTGAACTATATGATTAGAGTTTGCAATTATCTCTTTGACTAACCCCGTGTGTGGATTCTAATCAAACATAAGTTTCCAATGACTATACACTATCTCAGGAGATTAAGGACAATAATCCAAGCATGTCAGCATCCTACCAAGAATAGCCTCCATCCTACGAGAAACCATATATGCCCAGCAGATGAAATGCCTAGGTACCTAAATACAATAAAATATCATATGCCTTGGATCCTTTCTAAATGCATAAATAAGCACAAATGCAGCACCTATATGAAGATTATTTCTAAATATAGCCAGAGTGGATAAAATCATATCTCGACATCGTTAGGAATGTCTCTCATGGGCAAACGAAATTAGTGAGATGTCACATCCACACCATAATAAGAAATTTGCTCAGGGATAAAGAACTTAGTCTCCTATTCATTGTACCAAGACCATGGCTTGGACCAGAGCCCTAACCAACATTAAGAGCAAGCCCCATAGAAGTGCTAGCCTCAGGAATTTCAAAAGCCACCCAGAGAGTAAGCTCCCTCAAAAAATCAAAGACAATGGAAGAGCTCCCCCACATTGTAATCTCATGCATTAGAAAGGTGTCACAGAAATCCCAGTAAATCTGGTCAGGGCACTGATAAAGGTATCCCTCATCACCATTAAAAAGCCTAGGAAAAGCTTGAATCACTAACCTATACCTCATATATGCTAGAGAGGGTTTAGGGACACATAAGGATCTAATAACCTAGAAATAGACCCTTCACCCAGATAAAATAGAAGATGATAAGGACAACATAGCAAGAGTCACCTACAGGAAATATACTCTATAAAATCCGTACCATCAGAGGGCAGAGAGCAATCTCTCTTCAAAAAGCCTCAACATCTATAATAGACAATCAATAAGCAAGCTAATACATGTAAATGGAGGGAGCAAAATGACAAGGGAAATACCTCTGACTCCTTTAAGTGGTCAACAAAGGCTTGGATCATTAAAGTGCTATGATTCTCATGTCAAGACCCCAGTTTGACTCAATCCATCTCTTTTCAGCTAGAAAATATTACAATCCTTTCTTGATTAACCTAGGAGTGAGGAAGGGAATATGCTCATAGGCCCAAACCTGTAAGATAGAGTTAATCAAAATTTCCAAAAGGCAAAAGCTCACAAAATAACACAAAAGGTATGGAAAAGGCATAGAGTACATATGTCCCAGATAAGGACTGTCCCACTAACAAACAAAATGATCTCTCGAGATAAGTCCACCATGTCATGATATATAGTACTCATAATCGCTCTGCCTCAGTCATAGTGACTCCATATGTCTGTGTCAGCTAGGCTAGCTAAAATATTCAAATCCACTATATCTCTCATATTGTGTGGGAAAGTGCAACGAGTGATGACTTATAAACATAACTAGGCTATAATCTCATTAGAAATAGTGTCACTTATTACCTTTGCCCATTCCAACTTATCAGTCAGTAGAGTGCACTTGGCTTGTATGTTACCCCATAGAGGATCAAAGTCTAGCATAGCCTAGGCATCTTCAATGGTAAGCCTCTATCTCTAATTATTATAAATATCAAAAGGTCAATTCCTGAATCAGATGTCCCACCATCTTTCCACCAAGGCCTTAATTAGACTCATATTGGCCCTTTTGGATGTCTGAACACCCAGAAAATCTATAAAGGCAGTGGGCTCTAATAGTGCTCTAATGGCACTCCCTAGAGGGGCACATCTAACCACCTCCCTCAGGTTACACTAGCCTCCCTTATTTATAATGGTCTTGGTCTACAATAAACTAGTGAACAAGTGCATAAATACAAATTATGTGAAGAACATGTGAACAACGTAAATTTTCTAAAAGAAAAACTTAGAAAAAGCAAATAGGAATACTGACAAGCATATGCCCATTGTATGAGATGTGCTCTCGAGGATCTTATAAAAGGAGGGAGGGATTAGGGTTATCCATAAATGCCTCATATAGATGTCTTTCCTGATTGCCTCCAGAAGAAATAATGTGCAGTGCAAGGAGAAGCTTCATGTCTAAAAGTGGAAACCATCATTGTAAAATATCATTTTAACTCAGAATTCAAATCTAAATGTTCCTACATGTTTATATAATTTTTCTCTACCCATAAATGTCTCATTTGCCTATCTTCTAGCCAAAGATATGTCCTTGATGTAAGACAAAAAAAAAAGAAAATCAATAAATCTAAAAATTCACCGGTGTCCCAAAAACACCAAACTGAAATCTAAAAATTACCAGAATAATTTCAATGCATTTAGAATCTATTTTTGCTCTGAAACCTATTAAAATCCTATAAGGCCTCGCCTGAGCACCAGTCCAATCCGCTAAAGCAATCGAAATGCTCATTTGGGAAAGAACTCACGAGAAAGCCCTCAAGCTTATCTTTGATAGATTTGAAAATTATTTCTTGGAGTTGCCACCTTAATTTAGTTTTATTTGAGAAAATATAAGGAAAAAACCCATATTGACTCCAATTATTACCCAAAGGAAAAGATCACTGGCCTTGAAACCAAAAAGGATCTGGGACTAGGATTTTAGTTTATTTTAATCAATAAGTTTGGCCATTTAATATAAGAGTAACTTAAAATATATTCCATGAACAATTTAAGATGCATGAGCAATTTGTAATATGCATAATCGTTCAACTCATCCATTCAATAATAAAGTAAATATACAATTAAGGTTTAAAATAAAAGAAAGTTAGTATTATAATAAAATCCCAAACTTAGGGGATACCTTCTCTAGCTCTTATGGGTTCTAAGGAAGTCACATATTTCCTAAACTAAGCCTAATAACAAAGTAAAAGAAAACAAAATAAAAGTAAATGAAGAAGGTGATGAGAGGAGAGTTGGTTAGTTTTAATTGGATTCGATGCTTGAACCAAGCATGCATGTATATCCCTTTAAATGGGAATCAGAATCCAAGCAGTTCTCCCTTCTTACAAAGGGGTTAGTTTAGCCTAGCCATTTTATCATGTTTTGATTGATTGATTAAAAGAGGGATGAGTTAATTGATTTAACCCATTGATTATCAACTAGAGTTAATTAAGTCAAATTCTAATTAACTACCTTAGCGAATTAAGAATTAGGCAAGGATCCTTAGAACACAAATCCCAAAGAGGGAAACAATGAATGAAATAAAGAAAAAGGAACAGAAAAGGGAAAGAAACTTACCTCGGACGGCAAATAATGACTAGCCTTAGATGACATAGCGACTTGCTTAGGATGGCGAGTGGCGGCTTGTCCTGAATGGTAGGTAACGGTTAGCCTCGGATGGTGCGATGACTTACCTTAGATGTTGGGCAGCTATTAGCCTAAGACAATGAACATAAGCCTTAGGTAATAGACTTGCCTTATACAGGTTGGCAAAAAGCCTTTGACTTGTTGGGTAGGAATCAAGGAGAAACCTCCAACTTGGTTTATGAATCAAGGAGCAAATATAAAGGGAAAGAAAAGAGCAGCTTTAGAACTAGAGTGGTTTGCTTGATGCAAAGGCTTTTAAGCTCCCAAATTTTATGATTTGAAGTGTGGAAAGGTCCTTTATATATAGGAAGAAGATTAGATGAGGAAAACACTATAGTTTCAGTGTAGGATAATGCAAAATAGTGAAATCTATAGGAGTTACCACTGCAAAGGTCTTTGAGGCAATGCCCCACAACTCACTGTGGAACCACAGAGGACTCTATAGTAGCTACCCATTTTCGCTCGTTTTTTATTCATTTCTCATCCATTTTTCATGATTCTAATTACATTGTGTTTGTTATTTGATCTTGGATAATTTGAGTGTGATTTGATGGTAAAAAATAGTTTTTTTCATTTCCAAGGGCTCCATTTTTCGATTTTCCCATTTTAGTGGCTTTTAGCAATTTCAGATTTTGGAGATCTATTCATCTATCCTGGGTGCTTCTAAGATTCCAACGCATACTGAAAGGTGTAAAATTAAGGATTTATAGCTACCCCCCTCATCAGAGTTGTCTTTGTTTGGAAGGTGATTCTGATGACAATAAACCCAAGGATGAGGGATTGATGTCTAAGTCAAAGTTTGGACATGTTTGGGAAAAAGGTGTGGTTGAATTTTAGGGTGAAGGATAGGTGGAAAAAGAAAACATAGGGATGGATAAGAAAGACGCTTCAATATACTTAGGAGATCTAATGGCTAGTAGCAATCGGTAGTTATCCTATTAGGAGCTAAAAGCAATATTCCTATCTAGCAGGAAAAAAAGATGACCATTGTGAACCCTCAATTTTACACTATTGGGATTTGGCTGTAACTTGACACCTACTAAGATTAGTGTGCTACGCAGAGCCAATACGGCCATCCTGCTAAAAAATAAATTTCATCAAACTTGCACTTCAAATGACCAACACTCGATTACTAACCCATAAAATCAAACTGGGCCTAAATCAGATCAAAAACAAACGAGAACGGGCCGGAAAGAAGGTGTGGCAACTCACAGGTAGCTGGATAACTCACAGCTAGTTGCAGTAGCCACAATGCATTTTTCATAATCCCATACCAAAAATTCATTATTTTAAGCCCTTAGAGTCCCTTTATAAATACCTTACACCTCTTAACAACTTTTACACACAATGATCCTCCATACTCTCTCTAAGACTTTCTAAACCCTATTCCTAAGCTTCCCAATCATCAAAACCCCCTTTCTTGTCACATCCCAACCTTATGAGATACGACAGTCCTAGAATATGGGGAGACATAAGGTCACCCACGCCCGTAGAACCCATTAACATATAACAATCACACCTAGGATCTTACCGAACCTCTTTCATTAACTCATTTTAAACATTTAGATGAATACCATAAATTGCGGAAGACTTAAAGTAAATCATTACATATCAAATCCATAAGGAAAATAATATATATATATATATATATATATATATATATATAAAAGTGTATATCAACATTCTCGGAGCATCTAAGGACAAGACTTCATAAACATAGTATTATTGACAACTCGAACAAGGAATTCCCCAAGCGAAGTAGAATGCTTAAGCCATCACCTTGCCTCCTCAAATTTGCTCACCTGGAACCACACAAGGAAAAAGGGGTGAGATAGATGGTCTCAATGAGTAAACAAAAAGGCACATACATTATCACATATTCCTTTGAAAGGAAACACATGGCTTATACATATAGTTCATGGTTTATAACTCATGAATCAGGTTGCAATTTAGCAAGGGTTCAATTGGGCAAGTTTGCAGAAATCACACTTATAACACGTAAAGAGTGAAGGCTATTGCTCTATCACTCGAACACATAAAGGAGAGGTGGCCTTATACCAAATTCCAACTCCTATCACGTAGAAAGTGTGAAGCTGATCAGGCCCCATGGCTAGAACCGCCCCTTCTAGCTGAGGTGGATACACTACCCCTATCCATCGGGTTAAGACCATGTGCACAGGTTCCGATGATTACCCACATCGGCACGAGGATTCTACATAAAGGGTAAAAGGTACCATAGCTAGAGCTATTGGTAAACACAATTAACAATATCACATAAGGCAACAATAACATGTAATTCAATATCTATAGTAGTTTGGCTTTCAAACAATGATACAATGAAAGTGTAGTTCCAGAAAGAATACAAGTTAGGGTGATAATCACAAGAATTTCTCATTAGATAGCAAAATAATTTCGGACCAAATGTCTTTTGGCAACCCAAACTTGACAAAGAAATCATATAATAATATTTAAAATAGAAAGAACTTGGGTTTGAAAGATCACAAAGGTTCACGTATCAATACATCACATTCTTATAACACAACATGATGTTGTTCACATTTGTAACAAGACATTGTGTTTACTCACACTTGAAGAATGAATACGATGTTTACTCACCTTGGGGTTCCTTTGCTCCTAGTACACGTAGTCCCTTTTGCACTTCTAAAGCTCCTCAAACTCTAACATAATATTTGATTTAATACTTAGTATTTATTTACTCATGATGCTCCTATCCCATAACTATCCATGTACATATAGCATACACATACACTTAGAGTCTACACATAGGTGTACTTATCACTTGCACATAGCTCATTGACCTAATGGTCTTGCATGCTTAGGCCTTATAGGCTCACATGAAACCACATTGCAATCATATCAATACCTTTTTAGGGTCATCACAATATCGTTACCTCAATATTAATTCACTTATCAATTATCTTAGTTCACTTTACACTTCCATACATGTCAACTTAACAATTAATCTTTCAAACATCATGCTTAACTCTTATGATCCCTTTTACTTCATTAACTCATAACCATATATTCATCATCAAGTCATCATGACATCTAGTTCCAAATTCCTCAATCACATCTGCATGCTAATCACAATACAAGGTTAAGATATCTTAAGTATACCTTAAGTATACCATAATACGTTTAAGCTTATCTAGGATCATACCTTCAACTAACATGAAATTTTATCATCTATTATACATACATACATGTCAATAATCACCAAGACACATCACATAAAATTTATAAACATTTGGACAAAATTGTTCATGTAGATCGAATGCATCATTAAGGTAAAAACCAAATTCTTCTTCTTTTCGTGCTTTCCGTCTATTTCAGAAATATGTAAAAACATGGTTTGAACCAAGATTTTTCATGTAAACATAACAAAAATCATCCTATAATATAAATTCATAGGAATCAGCCACGATTGGTGTCATTAATATATAAAAATTCAACCTTTTGCATTATAGTGCACAAAACCATAAGTTTTCTTATTTTCGGTATTTTCTGGTGATTTCATAAATATGCAAACAGGTTGTTTAAACCATTATTTTTCATTCAATCATTGAAAATATTAGTTTAGAACACATTCCTTCATAAATTGGCAGCCATAGATAGGGTTTATACCAAAAAATTCCAAGTTCAAAGGCTTAGGTGAAAAATCATAAGTTTCCGCACTTTTCACGCATTTCGTTCATTTCAGCGATAAACAGACACATGATTCAAATCATTATTTTTCATCTAAACAAAACAAATATCATATTAAAAAACCAATTCATACAATTTGGCAGCCATATATTCATGAAAGAATAAAATTTTCCAATTTCCAAGTCCTAACACGAAAACCTTGAATTCCTTTGTTTTTCGAAACTTTTCGGTCATCACAAAAATATGCAGAAATATTATTTAATCCAATATTTTTCATCAAAACAAATCAAAAATCAGTTTATAATACATCCATGCACAAATCTCCCCCCCCCCCCCCCCCCCCCCCTCCTATGATGTTTATGTAATAAAATTGTGATTTTAAGTTATAGAATTCACCTTTGGAGAAATCTTGCGGAAAGAACCGTGTTTCGGTAGAAAATAAATTTTCTCTCCCAAAAATTCACTTAAATAGAATTGAATCTGTAGAAATCAGTAATCAAACAGTTCAAAATAATTTTCCCATTATTTATTTCATAGAGATTAGTTTAAAAATCGAAAGAGAATAAAAACTTACGATTACGGTCACGAAATCATGAAATGGAAAGGTGTTTTTGATATTTTGGTAGAGAGAATTATTTTGAGAGGTTTTTTTGCCAAAATATAGAAATAATAAGAGAATGGCTGCTGGAAACCCTTGTTTGGCCTAAAATTAGAATATATATTAGGGTTGGAGTGGAATTTCCACTATTACCCTTAATGAAATAGGTTAGGAGAATTTTTTTGTAGTGGGCTTTTGGGTATTTGGGCTTTTCCTTTAAAAATTTTCGCTGAATGGAATTAAAATAAAAAGAATATTTTTCTTATTAATTCTGGAACATTTTTCTCAAAAATATTTATTCAAAAATATTTTACAAATACCCATAAAATTGTTTTATGCTTAAAAATTATTTTATGCATG
The DNA here is from genome assembly GCA_947687605.1 of Reutealis trisperma. Taxonomy (NCBI): domain Eukaryota; kingdom Viridiplantae; phylum Streptophyta; class Magnoliopsida; order Malpighiales; family Euphorbiaceae; genus Reutealis; species Reutealis trisperma. The sequence goes on along the minus strand of CANTUT010000164.1, from coordinate 408,702 downwards.
AAAATTAATTTTATTTAAAATAAATTCTTTTGTGCAAATGCACTTCATGTAAATCATTTATTTCACATTAGCAACACATATTATGCATATTAAAATTAATTTAATATGCCACATACTCATCAATCACTTAGATCACATATTTTTATACAAACACACACTTAACCTTATTAGTTCTAAATCATACAATTTATCACGAAAATTCCTAGGGTGGGTGTGGATTGTTATATTTCTAATCCACCTTATCTCCAAAACCCCATTCCAAAACCTTCTCCATCATATAAAATTCCATTTATAAGCCTCCTAATCACCTCAAACCCGATCTCTAGGCCTCCTAATCAAGTTCTTTCTTTCAAAGGTAAGTCGTGGTACTCAAGCAAGGGTGATCCAAAGTCCTTCCTTCAAAAAAGAGTTTGCACTATTCAAGAGTCTTTCTTCCAAAAGAAGTGCTTGTGCTATCCTGAAGCCAAGATGGAACTTAGATCCGATGCCAAGCTCGTTCCCTAAGTTCCTTGTCGCCAAAAGCCAAAAGTAAAAGTTCTCTTCTTTTCCTTTTTCAATTCCAATTTCAAGATCTAAATCTGAAAAGATTAATTTTTGTTAATTAAAATCTAACCTAATTAATAAATCCCTAAGCCCTTAAAATCAATCAAGACATGATAATAAAGACAATGACTTAAAAACCCCTCCTTTGCAAAAAGGAAGAACTGCGTGGAGTTTGATTCCTATTTAAAGGAATATGTAGGCATGTTGTCTCTAAGGCATCAACTCCGTTAAAATTAATAACTTCTTCTCTCTATCACCTTCTTCACATAGTTTAGGGTTGAAATTGTTTTTCTTAAATAAAAGTCAAAACTTTAGTTCTCTTACAATTGTTTTATTACTTTTTCTTACTTTAGTTATTTAGATTATATTTTGAGAATGTGTGCTTTTCCTAAAACCCATAAGAGCTAGAGGAAAGATCCCCTGATTTTGACATTTTAACTTGTAATAGTTTTAAGTAGTTTTCCTTTATTTTTGCATTTTGTAATTGTCATTATCTCATATTTGCCATGCATTGCACAAATAATATTTGTTTCATGCATCATATTATATATGGTCATGCATATATAAAAGCTTCTTTTTTTGTAAAAGTTATTTTATATTTAAGCCAAACTAATTTCTCACATTATTTTAACCAAAACCTAGTCTCCGAGCCCTCTTTGGTCATTTGAGGACTAGTGCTTTTCCTTAGGATAAATGGTATAATTTTGGAGTCAATCAAATTGGGTTTTTCCTTTAATTTTCCCAACTAAAATAAATAAAATTAATTTGGTGACTCTTTTTCAAATTACAATTTACAAATACAATTTTCTGAACTCATAGCAAGTTCCAATTGTGAAGTTACTCCTAAAGAGCATTTTTTATTCCCTTCAGTTGATCAGGCTAGTGCTTGAGCGAGGCCTCACAGTTGGCGACTCCACTGGGGACTCCAAAATCTTTTTCAAAATAACAGATGAAAATGGACTACTCTTGGTAAAATAAAAAGTTTGGCTTTTTACTACAAAATAGCTTTTCATGCATTACTACATTGGGCTCCCTATCTAAAACCCTAGTCTCTTAGGAATGCAAAGGATAAAAAGTAACATCAAGTGGGCAACCTTCCTTAGGTCTGCTTGCAAATAGTGAAATAATCTAGCTTGCAACTTATCATCTAATCCTTTTAAAGGTACAACGAGTATGCTAGTACTATTGACCCACGCAAGACTCCTTGACTCACATGTGGTTAGGTATATCGCATCTCTTGTATGACGGATTCTCTTTCAAGTCACCTTTACCCTTTCATGTAATGACTCATTAGAACCTTCCTTTAGAATTGTATGCACTATAATATTAAAGTTGGTATATCCTTATCATGAAACCTTTTTCATTCATTCATATATACATGCATGTATAGCTTAAACCTCATGAGGAATCTAAAACCAATCCAAACATCTTCACACCTAAAACCTGTGGTCCACCTAAACCCATGGTCAAAACCCAAAACTCGTGACCTATTGTCCAGACCTATCCAAACCTATGTCAAACTCAGGGCTAAAATAAACTCATATGTGGTACCCTTATCCTTATCCATAATCCTTTTCTATGTTAAACACTGAACTAGCTTTATTCTCTACAACCATTATACAATCTAAAAATAGACCTAGCTTCAGCCTTCACAATTCTTACCCAAGCTAAACACTGACCTAGGTTTCGTCTTTTATAATTCTTACCTATGTTAAACACTGACCTAGCTTTCATCTTTCACAGTCCTTACCCAAGATAAATACTGATCTAGCTTTATCCTTGATAATCCTTATCAAAGCTAAACACTGACCTAGCTCTATTCTCTACAACCATTATACAAGCTAAAAATAGACCTAGCTTCAGCCTTCACAATTCTTACCCAAGCTAAACACTGACCTAGCTTTCATCTTTCATAGTCCTTACCAAAGCTAAACACTGACCTAGCTTTCATCTTTCACAGTCCTTACCCAAGCTAAACACTAATTTAGCTTTTTCCTCGAGAATCCTTATCAAAGCTAAACACTAACCTAGCTTCATTCTTATCCACAGTCCTTACCCAAACTAAATGCTAACTTTCTTTTGTCTTTTATAGTACTATCCAAACCAATTGCCTATTTAAACCCAAGGTATAGTCTAATCAAATCCATTATCGAACTATCACCAAACCCATGGTCCACCTAATATCCAAATCCATAGTACATCCATAACCCAATCACAAAACCCATTGTCACTCTATCCTTAAGCCTATGGTAAACCATTCATAAATCACAATCCCAATTACTCAAGGCTAAACTCTAACCTAGCCTTCCAAACTACTCTTTGGTTCATCAAGGCTAAATTCTGACCTAGATACCTAAAGCTAAATTTTGACCTAACAACTCAAAGCTAAATTCTGACCTAACTACTCAAAGCTAAATTCTGACCTAGCTACTCAAAGCTAAAATTTGACCTAGCCACCCAAAGCTAAATTTTGGCCTACTCAAAGCTAAAATTTAACCTAGTGACTCAAAGCTAAATCCTAGCCTAGCAACTCAGAGCTAAATCTAGACCTAGCAACTTAAACCTAAATCCTAACCTAGTTTTCAAAGCTAAAATTTGACCTAGCTCCCCTAGCTAAATACTAACCTAGCTAACATCATAAACCTCCACTCTCATCTTTACCCATACACTATCAACCTAACTAGAAGACACCATCATCCATTACTATTAACCATTTTCCAAAGCTTGATACTAACCCAGCTCCTTTTCCATTTCCTAAGGTTTTAAGATGTCTACTAAATTTGATAAAGATATCATGGATGAGCTTCTAGTCAAGCTATTAAAGCAATAAGAACAGATGTTCAAGAGACAAACATAAGTGTGAGGCCTCGCCCGAGCACCAGTTCGATCCGCCGAGAAATCTAAATGCTCTTTGGGAGAAACTCCACAATTGGAACTTGCTGTGAGTTCAGAAAATTGATTTTTATAATATGAAAGTTGTGAAAGGGAGTCACCACTTTAATTTACTTGTTTTAATTAGGAAAATTAAAGAAAATCCAAAATGATTAACTCCAAAAAATATTTGATTTTTCCCTAATGGAAAATGCACTAATCCACGAGTGACCAAAGAGGGCTCGGGGATCAAGTTTTGGTAATTACACAATTAAGAAAATATAATTTTCTTTAGTTTGGCTAAAAGTGCAAAATAACTCTTAAAAAAGGAATTTTCGTGTATGTATGAACAGGAGTATAATGGTGCATGAAACAGATATGTATGGTAAGATGAAATGACAATTATAGATAAATAAGAAAAATAAATCTTACTTAATTATTACAAGTCAAAACGAATGAAAATAAAGAGGATCTTTCCTCTAGCCCTTATGGGTACTAGGAAAAGCACACATTCCTCAATTAAGGTAGCATGAAATCAGAAATAAATAGTTAATATAAATAAATAAAAGAAAAAAATGTTAATAAAAAGATTTTGGAGTTGATGCCTTTTCAGAATGACAACTGTGTATCCTATTGAATAGGAATCAAATTGCACGCAGTTCTTCCTTCTTGCGAAGGGGGTTCTAAGAAAAAGTGTTGGTTTGTTTATTAATTTAATTCTGATTCTTAAATTAATAAATTTTAGATTTTTTCTGTTTAGACCTAAAGATAATTCTAGATCTGAATTTAGAATTTTGAGAATGGAAAGGAGATTATACCTTTACTTTTCTTGTTTTACGAATGAATGGAACGAGCTTGGCTCCGGATCTCAACTCCACCTTGGATTCGAAACCCTTGGAATATGAATCTTAACAGAAAAAGATTAGCAAAAATAGCATAATGAATGTAAGTCGAAATTGAAATTAAAACAATAGCTCTTTTGTATCAAATTTCAAAAAGAACTTAAAAGCAACAAGTATATCAGTATCAAAGAGAATTTTTGCCTTGGAATCTGTGTCCAATGACCCTGAATGAGTCTCTATTTATAGAGCTGTTATGGAGGGTGCTGGCGATATGGATGGTGGCACCGACTCCATGTCGGGTGTCCAGGCGGCACGTTGAGTGTGCCGCCCTACTGCCTGCACGCATTTTGTGCCGCCTATGAGGCGGCACGACCAGCGTGCTACCCAAAGCTACGGCGTGCCTCTTGCATGCTGGCTGGTTGGTTTAACCTGTTTCTTACTTTTTTGTCATTTTTGGTCTGTTTCAGTTCTTACTCGAGCTCGGTTTGATCTTGTGGATTTGTAACTGAAAGATGGGCGACTGGAGGTGTAATTTTGAGGGTTCACAGCTGCCCCCTTATCTGATTTAGCCAGACAGAGGCCGAATCTCATAAGTGTGAACCAGAATGCCTAGGACATTGTTCTAAGAATTCTGAATGTCCCTTTCAATATTGGGAGTTGTACAAAAGCTTCACGTCTATTCTAACCTTATTTGGACTATTTTCTAATTTTAAAGTTATTTTCTAATTTTTAGTTTTTTTGTAATTTTAGGAGATTCTAAACTCTAATTGAGACCCCATCTATTTTGGGAGATGGATAAAAATCATGCAGATTTACTGCTCCAGATGGAACTGAATTCTGATTTAAAATGAGCCTGTTATGGCGAAACCACGTGAATTGGACCTACGAATCAAAAAAGTTAAAAGATGTTATGAGGGGGGGCCTACCTTTACTCCTACATATACCTTCATTCCTTCCTATTTTCATAAATTCATTTTTTCACTCTCTCTTCTCTCTCTCTTTAGCTTTCATTTCTCTCTCTAAATATGTCACATCCCAACCTTAGAGATATGATGGTCCTAGAACATGGGGAGATATAAGGTTACCCACGCACGTAGAACCCACTTACATATAAATAAATCATGCCTAAGATCTTACCAAATCTCTTACAATAACTCATTCAATATATTTAGTTGAATACCTTTAATTATGGAAGTCTATAATTAAACATTACACATAAAATCCATAAGGAAAATAATATATCTCAAACGAGTATCAATCAATATTCCCAGAGCATCTAATGAAAAGACTTTATAAAATAGTCTTATTGATAACTTGGACAAGGAATCTCCTAAGCGAAGTAGAATACTTGAGCCATCACCTTGCCTCCTCACATTTGCTCACCTGGAACCACACAAGGAAAAAAGGGTGAGATAGATGATCTCAATGAGTAAATCATAAGGCACATACATATCACATATTCTTTTGAAAAGGAAACACATAGCTTATACACATAGTTCATGATTTATAATTCATGAATCAAGTTGCAATTTAGCAAGGGTTCAACTTGGCAAGTTTGCAGAAACCACACTTATAACTTATAAAGAGTGAAGGCTATTACTCTATCACTCGAACTTATAAAGGAGAGGAGGCCTTATACCAAAATCCAACTCCTATCACTTATAAGGCATGAAGCTGATCAAGCTCCGTAGCTAGAACCAACCTTTCTAGCTGAGGTGGATACACTACCCCTATCCGTCGGGTTAAGACCATATGCTCAGGTTTTCATGATTACCAGCATTGGCACAAGGATTCTAAATAAAAGGTTAAAAGTACCATAGTTAGAGCTAATGGCAATCATAATTGACAATATCACATAAGGCAAAAATAACATGTATCCTAATAACAATAGTGGTTTAACTTTTGAACAAAAGATACAGTAATAGTATAGTTCCAGAAAGAATATAAGTTAAGGTGTTAATCACAAGAAATTCTCATTGGATAAACAAAATAGTTTTGGACCAAATGTCCTTTAGCAACCCAAGCTTGTCAAAGAAATCATATAATAATATTTAGAATAGAAAGAACTTGGGTTTCAAAGATCACAAGGCTCATATAACATGATATCACATATTTGTAACATAACAAAATGTTACTTGCACTTGTAACATGAATATAGTGTTGACTCACACTTGAAGAATGAATACGATGTTTACTCACACTTGAAGAATGAATACAATGTTTATTCACCTTGGGGTTCCTTTGCTCCTAGCAAACATAGTCCCTTTGCCCTTCTAAAGCTCCTCAAACTTTAACATAATATTTGATTTACCACTTAGTATTTATTTACTCATGATGCTCCTATCCCATTACTACCCATGCATATATAGCATACACATACATTTAGAGTCCACATAAAGGTGTACTCGTCACTTGCACATAATACGTTGACTTTAAAAGTCTTGCACACTTAGGCCTTATAGGCTTACATGAGAACACATTACAATCATGTCAATATCTTTCTAAGGTCATCACAATATTATTAGCTCAATATCATTTCACTTTAACAATCATCTTAATACACTTTACACTTCCATACATGTCAACTTAACAATTAACCTTTCAAGTGTCATGCTTAACTCTTATGATCTTTTTTATTCAATTGTCACTTCATCAACTCAAAACCATGTATTTATAATCAAGTCATCATAACATCTAATTCCATGTTTCCCAATCATATTTGTATTCTAATCACAATATAAGGTTAAGATACCTTAAGTATACCAAAATGCATTTAAGCTTATCTAGGATCATACCTTCAACTAACATGCTATTTTATCATTTATCATATATACATACATGTCAATAATCATTAAAACCCATCACATAAAAAATATAAACATTGGGACAAAGATATTCATGTAGGTCGAATGCATTACTAAAGTAAAACTAAATTCCTTTTTCTTTTCGCACTTTTCGTCTATTTCAGAAATATGTAAAAACATGGTTTGAACCAAGATTTTTCATGTAAACACAACAAAAATCATCTTAGAATTTTAACCCATATGAATCGGCCACATGGTATTGTTTATACATAAAAATTCAACTTTTGAATTATAGAGCACAAAACCATGAATTTTCTTGTTTTTGGTATTTTCTAGTGTTTTCAGAAATATGCAAACAGGTTGTTTAAACTATTATTTTTCATTCAATCACAGCAAATATTAGTTTACACATCCATACATGAATCGGCAGCCATAGATAGTATTTATACAAAAAAATTCCAAGTTTAAAGGCTTAAATGAAAAATCATGAGTTTTCGCTTTCCGCATTTTTCGTTCATTACAGCAATAAATAGACACATGATTCAAATTATTATTTTTTATCTAAACAAAGAAAATATCATATTAGAGTACTTCTTCACACAAATTGGCAGCCATATATCAATTCAATAATAGAATTTTCCAACTTTCAAGTTCTAACACAAAAACCTTGTACTCTTTTGTTTTCTGAAATTTTTCGGTCATCACAGAAATATTATTTAATATAATATTTTCCATCAAAACAGATCAAAAATCAGTTTAGGAATTAACAATACACAAATCAGACCCCCCGCCCCCCGCCCCCCCAGCCAGTGTTGTTTATGCATAAAAATTATGATTTTAAGTTATAGAATTCACCTTTAGAGAAATCTCGCAGAAAGAATTGTGTTTTCAGTAAAAAATAGATTTTCTCTCCCAAAAACTCACCCAAATAGAATTTAAATCTATAAAAATCAGTAATTAACCAATTCAAAATAATTTTCCCATAATTTATTTTATAGAAATCAGTTTAGAAATTGAAAGAGAAGAAAAACTTATGATTATGGTCAAGGAATTGCGAAACGTAAAGGTGTTTTCTTAATTTTGGTAGAGAGGAATATTTTGAGAGAATTTTTCTGCCAAGATGCAGAAAAATTAAGGTAATGGCTGCTAGAACTCTATTCTGAATGAAATTTAGAATATATATTAGGGTTTGGATGCAATTTCCACTAATACCCTTAATGAACTAGGTTAGGAGGATTTTAGTGTAGTGGGCTTTTGGGTATTTAGCCTTTTTATTTAAATTTTGGGCTGATTATAATTAAAAATAAAAAGAATATTTTTCTTTTTATTTCTGTTATATTTCCCCCAAATAATTTATCTTAAAAATTATTTTAAAATACTCATAAAATCATGTTATGCTTAAAAATTGTCTTTATACATGAAAATTCATTTTATTTAAAATAAATTCCTTTATGCAAATGCACTTCATGTAAATCATTTATTTCATAGTAGAAACTCATATTATGCATGATTAAAAATAATTTAATATGCCACATTCTCATCAATCACTTAGATTACTAATTTTCACAAAAGCACACACTTAACCTTAATAGTTCTAGATCAAGCAATTTATCATGAAAATTCCTAGGGTGGGTGTGGGTTGTTACATTCTCCACCCCTTAAAAGAAATTCATGCTCAAATTTAAATCCTTACCTAGTTGCATCTTGAAAAGCTAAGGGTGCTTCTGTCGCATCTCTTCCTCTGCTTCCCAAGTGCATTCATCTATCCCATGATTTCGCCACTGAACCTTAATCATGGGCATCTCCTTTTTTCTTAACTTCTTTACTTATTGATCCACTATAGCTATTAGTGACTCCTCATAGGATAGTTGTTCATCCAACAAAATGTCTAGAGGTACAAGAATGTGAGATGGATCTGACACATATTTCCTTAGCATTGAGATGTGGAACACTGGGTGCACATGCACCAAAGTTAGAGGCAGGGCAAGTCTATAAGACACCTCTCTAACCTTATCTAAGATTTCAAAAGGACCAATGAAACCAGGTGATAATTTCCCTTTCTTGCCAAATCTCATAACTCCTTTCATTGGAGAGACCTTTAAGAACACGTGATCTCCCTACGGTGAATTGGATTTCTTTTCGCTTAGGGTCCGCATAACTCTTTTGCCGATTGAAAGCCGTCTTCAGTTGATCTTGAATTAATGGTACTTTTTCAGTAGTCTCTTTAAGTAATTTGGGCATTTCTATATGATTATCTCCAGGTTCAATCCAAAAAATTGGAGAACGACATATTCTCCCATACAATGCTTCGTATGGCGCTATACCAATGGACAAATGATAGCTATTATTGTAGGCAAATTCAATCAAGGGTAAATACTTATCCCAGCTACCGCCAAAGTCCAAGACACACATCCTTAGCATATCCTCAAGTGTCTAAATTGTTCTTTTAGACTGGCCATCCATTTAAGGGTGAAACGCTATACTAAAATCTAGTTATGTTCCTAACGCTTCTTACAACTTCTGCCAGAATCTTGAGGTGAATTGTGTTCCTCGATCTGAGATGATAGAAATTGGCACTCCATGTAGTTTTATGATCTCATCTACATACAACTGCGCATGCTGAGCTATAGAATATGTGGCCTTAACTCCCAAAAAATGAGCAGACTTTGTCAATCTATCCACTATAACTCATATAGAGTCATGTCCTTTGGAGGTTCTAGGCAAGCCAACAATGAAGTCCATAGTGATGCGTTCCCACTTCCATTCAGGTAGTCAAATTTCTTGTAGCAATCCTGAGGGTCGCTGATGTTAATACTTGACTTACTGGCAAGTTAAGTAGGATGCTACAAACTTAGCCACATCTTTCTTCAATCCAAGCCACTAATAGTTAGCTTTCACATCATGTTACATCTTGGTAATTCTAGGATGACCACAGTAAGGTGTCTGATGTGCCTCCTTCAATATCCTTTCCTTTAACCCATCCACATCAGGCACGCACACTCTATTCTTGCACTTTAAAATTCCCTTAACCACTTCAAACTCAAAGTTCTTTCCTTCTCTCTCCTCATCCTTCAACTTCATCATGTGTAGGTCCCTATCTTCTAAATCCCTTATCTCTTCCATTAACTTAGACCTTACTTGAAAATGAGCTAATAAAACTCTTGATCCTCCAATCTCCATCTTCAATCCTTGATTAAACAATTCTTTTAGTTCCTTCACGATCGGCCTTTTCCTCACATCCACATGGGCTAGGCTTCCCATTGACTTTCGACTCAAGGCATCTGCCACTATATTTGCCTTCCTGGGATGGTAGAGAATTAGACAGTCATAATCCTTCAATAGTTCAATCCATCTCCTTTGTCTCAGGTTGAGGTCTCTTTGGCTCAAGATGTACTGAAGACTCTTATGATCCATGTAGATCTCACACTTCATCCCATATATGTAATGTCTCCAAATCTTTAGAGTGAACACTACTGTGGCTAATTCCAAATCATGAGTAGGGTAAGTCATTTCATATCTCTTTAGTTGTCTTGATGCATAGGCAATGACTTTACCATTTTGCATCAAAACACACCTAAGTCCTACTCTTGAAGCATCGCAATAGATACTGAACCCTTCTTCTCCTTCTAGTAATGTCAAAACTAGAGTCGATATCAAACACTTCTTGGGCTTCTAAAAACTCTGCTTATAGGACTCTTCCCAATTGAACTTAACTTTCTTTCTAGTCAACTTGGTCAACGAGGCTGCTATCTTAGAAAAGTCCTCTACGAATCTATGATAATATCCCGCCATGCCCAAGAAACTTCATACTTCTGAAACTGTTATGGGTCTTAGCTAATTTGCTACCGCTTCAACTTTCTTAAGATCAACTTAAATCCCTTCCTTACTTACTACATGTCCAAGAAAGTTGACAGACTCCATCCAAAACTCACACTTGGATAACTTACCATAAAGTTGGTGATCATGTAACGTTTGAAGCACAATCCTTAGATGTTTTTCATGTTCTTCTTTATTCTTTGAGTAAATCAGGATGTCATCAATGAATATGATCATGAATTTGTTAAGGAATGGCTTGAATACTTGATTCATCAAGTCCATGAAAGCAACAAGAGCATTCGTCAAACTGAATGGCAAAACCGTGAACTCATAGTGTCCATATCTAGTATGGAAGGCAGTCTTACAGATATCTTCTCCTCGGATCTTTAGTTGATGATAGCCAGACCTTAAGTCAATATTGGAGAAGTGACCAGCTCCTTGCAATTTGTCAAAAAGATCATCAGTCCTTAGCAATGGGTATCTATTCTTTACAGTGACCTTGTTAAGTTGGCGATAGTCAATGCACATTCGGAACGAGCCATCTTTCTTCTTCACAAACAACACTGGAGCGTCCCATGGCAAACTGCTTAGTTGAATGAAACCCTTATTAAGTAGATCATGCAATTGCGTCTTTAACTCCTTCAACTCCATTAGTGCCATACGATACGGCGGTATCGATATCAATTGCATACTAGGTAGCAGTTCAATGTTGAACTCGATCTCACGATCTAGGGGTTAATCCGGGTAAATCTTCTAGAAAGACATCCATGAACTCATCCATCACTAGAATATTCTCATCTCGAATGGTAGCTTCCTCATCAGTGTCGATTACATGGGCTAGGTACGCTTGGCATCTTTTCCTTAACATCCGTCTCACTCCTAAGGCTGATATCAAGTTCAGAGGATTCTCATTCCTATCTCCTTGGTACATAAACTCCTTCCTATCTCTAGTTTGAAACTTGACAAGTTTCTTTCTACAGTCGATACAGGCTCCATGCTCATACAACCAGTCCATCCCTAATATCACATCAAATTCTAGTACATCCAATTCTAGCAATACTACTGAAAATGTTTGTCCATTAATGTCTACATCACAGCCCTTATATCCACATCAATTCCTTATCTTAAGTTGGCGATGCTTCTCCCCTTTGAGCTCATAGGTCATCCAATTCCTTGCACAAGTCTCTCATTTCTTCACGCATGGCATGCACTTCTTATGAAGATGCTTGCTCACTAGAGCCCATAGTTGGTGCCCTTGAGTTGGATCTTTCTCTTGACCATATAGGTGCAGAGGCAGCATTCAATGCAGTGTCCGATATAACATCATCATTAGCCCTAACGGATTAGGCAACTGTGCGAACCTTCTTCTTGGGAGGCATTCTGTCTATCATAATAAAGGAATTTAGTACTAATCCCCTATCCTAACCCATTTAATCCCTCCTTATACTAGCACACATTATCATGCATTTACCATATCACATCACTAAGCACATGTCATGTATGAATCGCATATCACATAGTTTTACACATATCACATATCATAATCAAGTAGCATATATCTCATAATATCACACCATATCATAATAATGAAAGAAATCATCTTATACTAGGTAATCAAGGAAAATCATTCATATCAAATAAAGTGCTATGCCATTACGTCGATCATCAAATCTACTCAACCTAGTTCTCGTGTCCACCTCAAGAGCAATCAAAAGTGACATGGCCACTGCTGCCACATCGGTAGCAAAGAAGATCTCTATCTTGATGGCCATTAGCTAAAGATGCAGACCTCACTGGCGAGTAATCTCCTCCATGCTCAACAATCCCTAACCTGAGTTGCTTTATATCCTTTCTTAGTGCATGAATCATAACCTTAAGACATTGATTTTCCTCTTTCAAGTATGAATAGTTATCCTCCAATGTGGCAAATCACAGTTACGACTTTCTCGAACATCTCTGGCCAAGTCCTCTTACAGGTCACACGGGGTGCCCTAGGTCATGGTCCTCGAGCAGGTGTAATCTTCTTGATCATCTGTCAGAAAAATCATAAGGCAAGTAAACCAATAACAAGGATTACTAAATTCTACTAGGATTTCATGGAACTATGCTAGTGATAGATTGCAAGTGACATGACAAGAAAATTCCTATGCTCCAGGATTATACTTAAGTAACCTATATAAAACAAGCCTAAACTAGACTTTTAAAACTACGGCTCTGATACCACATTTGTCACATCCCAACCTTAGAGATATGATGGTCCTAGAATATGGGGAGAAATAAGGTCACCCACGCCTGTAGAACCCACTTACATATAAACAAATCATGCCTAGGATCTTACCAAATCTCTTACAATAACTCATTTAATACATTTAGTTGAATACCTTTAATTGCGAAAGTTTATAATTAAACACTACACATAAAATCCATAAGGAAAATAATATATCTCAAATGAGTATCAATCAATATTCCCAGAGCATCTAATGAAAAGACTTCATAAAATAGTATTATTGATAACTTGGACAAGGAATCTCCTAAGTGAAGTAGAACGCTTGAGCCATCACCTTACCTCCTCACATTTGTTCACCTGGAACCACACAAGGAAAAAGGGGCGAGATAGATGATCTTAATGAGTAAATGATAAGGCACATACATATCACATATTCCTTTGAAAAGGAAACACATAGTTTATACACATAGTTCATGATTTATAATTCATGAATCAAGTTGCAATTTAGCAAGGGTTCAATTTGGCAATTTTGCATAAGTCACACTTATAACTTATAAAGAGTGAAGGCTATTGCTCTATCACTTGAACTTATAAAGGAGAGGTGGCCTTATACCAAATTCCAACTCCTATCACTTATAAGGCATGAAGCTTATCAGGCTCCACGACTAGAACCACCCCTTCTAGCTGAGGTGGATACACTACCCCTATCCATCGAGTTAAGACCATGTGCATAGATTTCGATGATTACCCGCATCGGCATGAGGATTCTACATAAAGGGTTAAAGGTACCATACCTAGAGCTAATGGTAATCATAATTAACAATATCACATGAGGCAATAATAACATGTATCCTAATAACAACAGTGGTTTAACTTTCGAACAAAAGATACAATAATAGTATAGTTCTAGAAAGAATATAAGTTAGGGTGTTAATCACAAGAAATTCTCATTGGATAAACAAAATATTTTTGGACCAAATGTCCTTTGGCAACCCAAGCTTGTCAAAGAAATCATATAATAATATTTAGAATAGAAAGAACTTGGGTTTCAAAGATCACAAGGCTTACATAACATGATATCACATATTTGTAACATAACAAAATGTTACTTGCACTTGTAACATGAACATAGTGTTTACTCACACTTGAAGAATGAATACGATGTTTACTCATACTTGAAGAATGAATATAATGTTTACACACCTTGGGGTTCCTTTGCTCCTAGCAAACGTAGTCCCCTTGCCCTTCTAAAGCTCCTCAAACTCTAATATAATATTCGATTTACCACTTAGTATTTATTTACTCATGATGCTCCTATCCCATAGCTACCCATGCACATATAGCATACACATACACTTAGAGTCCACGTAAAGGTGTACTCGTCACTTGCCCATAATATGTTGACTTTAAAAGTCTTGCACACTTAGGCCTTATGAGAACACATTATAATCATGTCAATACCTTTCTAAGGTCATCACAATATTATTACCTCAATATCATTTCACTTTAACAATCATCTTAATACACTTTACACTTCCATACATGTCAACTTAACAATTAACCTTTTAAGTGTCATGCTTAACTCTTATGATCCTTTTTATTTAATTGTCACTTCATCAACTCAAAACCATGTATTTCTAATCAAGTCATTATAACATCTAGTTCCATATTTCCCAATCATATTTGTATTCTAATGACAATATAAGTTTAAGATACCTTAAGTATACCTTAAGTATACCAAAATGCATTTAAGCTTATCTAGGATCATACCTTCAACTAACATGTAATTTTATTATTTATTATACATACATACATGTCAATAATCATCAAAACACATCACATAAAAATTATAAACATTGGGACAAAGATATTCATATAGGCTGAATGCATTACCAAAGTAAAACTAAATTCTTTTTTCTTTTCGCACTTTCTGTCTATTTCAAAAATATGTAAAAATATGGTTTGAACCAAGATTTTCATGTAAACACAACAAAAATCATCTTAGAATTTTAATCCATGTGAATCGGCCACACTTGGTGTTGTTTATACACAAAAATTCAACTTTTGAATTATAGAGCACAAAACCATGAGTTTTCTTGTTTTTGGTGTTTTTTGGTCTTTTTAGAAATATGCAAACAAGTTGTTTAAACTATTATTTTTCATTTGATCATAGAAAATATTAGTTTACAACACATCCATACATGATTTGGCAGCCATAGATTGTATTTATACAAAAAAAATATAAGTTTAAAGGCTTAGGTGGAAAATCATGAGTTTTCGCGCTTTTCGCGCTTTTCGTTCATTACAGCAATAAACAGACACATGATTCAAATCATTATTTTTTATCTAAACAAAACAAATATCATATTAGAGTACTTCATCACACAAATCGGCAGCCATATATCAATTCAATAATAGAATTTTCCAACTTCCAAGTTCTAACACAAAAACCTTGAACTCTTTTGTTTTTTGAAACTTTTCGGTCATCGCAGAAATATGCAAAAATATTATTTAATCTAATATTTTCTATCAAAACAGATCAAAAATCAGTTTAGGAATCAACAATACACAAATCGCCCCCCCCCCCCCCCCCCCCCCCCAGTGTTGTTTATGCATAAAAATTGTGGTTTTAAGTTATAGAATTCACCTTTGGAGAAATCTCGCGGAAAGAATTGTGTTTTCGGTAGAAAATAGATTTTCTCTCCCAAAAACTCACCCAAACAGAATTTAAATTTGTAAAAATTAGTAATCAACTAGTTCAAAATAATTTTCCCATAATTTATTTTATAGAAATCAGTTTAGAAATTGAAAGAGAAGAAAAACTTATGATTACAGTCAAGGAATTGCGAAAAGGAAATATGTTTTCTTAATTTCGGTAGAGAGGAATATTTTAAGAGAATTTTTTTGCCAAGATATAGAAAAATTAAGGTGATGGCTGCTGGAACTCTATTCTGGCCAAAATTTAGAATATATATTAGGGTTTGGGTGTAATTTCCACTAATACCCTTAATGAACTAGGTTATGAGGATTTTAGTGTAGTGGGCTTTTGGGTATTTGGGCTTTTTATTTATATTTTGGGCTGATTATAATTAAAAATAAAAAGAATATTTTTCTTTTTATTTCTGTAATATTTCCCCCAAAAATATTTATTTTAAAAATTATTTTAAAATACTCATAAAATCATTTTATGCTTAAAAATTGTCTTTATGCATGAAAATTCATTTAATTTAAAATAAATTCCTTTATGCAAATGCACTTCATGTAAATCATTTATTTTACAATAGAAACTCATATTATGCATATTAAAATTAATTTAATATGCCACATGCTCATCAATCACTTAGATCACTAATTTTCACAAAAGCATACACTTAACCTTAATAGTTCTAAATCAAGCAATTTATCACGAAAATTCCTAAGGTGGGTGTGGGTTTTTACAAAATATCTTTCTTTCCCTCTCTCAATGTGGAAGCCCTCAATCAGCTAGCAATGGGTGCTTAGAACCTGGAGACATTGCTGAAGGAGCCAGATCGCCATGTCAGCTACACCGAATCTCTTTAGGTATGTTTTATTTTCCCTGCATAATTAGTAAAAAGTTTTGATAATTATCAATATCTATTTTTTTTTTACAAAAAATTATAGAGAGTATAATTGAGGCCTAGGGGAGGTCGTAGTGTCATGGAGCTGATCCACCTTTATCTGAGTAATAAGGTGGCTATTCGTCTGCGCCTTGAGCCATCTGGTTTGCTCGGGTGATTAAAGCTGGACATCAAACAGCCGGTTAGTACCATTGTGATCCAGGCACTAGCAGAGCACTGGTGGGATACCACAAACACATTCCACCTTTCCTGTGGTGAGATGATAGTCACTCCCCTCGAGTGGAGCATGCTTACTGGTATGCATTTTAGATCTCATCCTCTTGAGTTTTATTCTTCATGGGTCGAGCACTCTTGTGTAGAGATGATTGCTTTGATTGGGGCTGATCTACCTCATGGGAACCTTAATGTCCCATGTTCCTAGCTTCATCCGGCCTTAATGACCATGGGTCAGACTCCAGGTTAATATGATGTTAATCAGGGTGCCAGACTATGCACATTGATTATCTTGAGCTGTACCTTTCTGCATAACAATAAGGATAGCATTAATTTGAATGTCTTGCGATCATTGGAGAATCTGGATGAGATCAGCGAGTTTGACTAGGGAGGTGCCACCCTTTGTGCTATGTATCAGCAGCATTTCCCGTGGCACACTTTGCGGCCATGATGGTACCTCTATTATGCTCGAGGTGAGTATTGTAGTCTGTTATTCTGTTATCTGATCTCCGCTTAGTGACTGATAAAATTCTGCTTCTTACAGTACTGGGCTTATGAGCACTTTCTGATGCTAGCTCTACTACTGAGAGAGCCTGCTGCTATTGACCCTCCCTACGGACATCTTTAGAAGGTGTCCAATAGAAATTCTTTCATGGCACTATCATTTGATAATTGCAGACAGATCTTTGCCACTTTGACCATGGACCAGATATTCCTTTGTTGATCTTGACTTGAATCTTACTGTTTACCTTCTACTGCTTATATTGCAATCTATTTGTAGGTGAGATGGACGCCATTTATTAGATTCGCAGAGTGGATTCCTGACTGGATCAGGCCTAGCATGGACTTGTCCTCTTGTTGACTCTTGCTCCATTATGAGTCTTCAAGGATGTTCTACTTGGGAGAGAGGGTGAGGGCACAGGTTATAAGGGAGAGAGTTGTGCCACAATCCCCTCCAGCTGACATGAGGTATGGGCTGGCTATCCTGGGAGAGGATGGTTAGGCTGCCAAAATTTCCTGTCTAGATTACCTGTTACCTGACATGGACTATGATGAGTTCTGCGAAGCATCCTTGATGCGGGGCTCACCTCTCTTGAATAGATTGCGGGAATCATCACATCAGGGATCTAGCTCAGTGACTTCTTAAGGGCCTCCTTCTAGGGCTGGGAGTTTCATCTCTCCACGAGCCAGTAGTACTATTCCAGTCAGCAGCATGGGTCCTAGGGTTGGACCTTCAAGTGTAATAGCTGGTCCTTTGAGTTTTGTAGCTAATCCTTCTGGGATTGGTCCTTCAGGGGCTAGTGGCTCTACTCCAACCCCAGCTCTAGATGCTTCAGTGGGAGGTCTGACTGATCCGGCTCCCTTGCCTGCTGGTCTTATCTGTTTGTTAGCTCACCTTGATTATGTTTCTTGTGATGGCCGATACGATCTTCCTAAAGATCGACCGGCTTTCTTCCCCACTATTCCTTAGACTATTACAGAGGTAAAATTTTGCATAGCTAGTGTTCTAGCCTTTGTTTGCCTTGTAGTGATACATTTCCTTTCTTTTTCCAGGTTCCCATGGAGTTCATTCGCTATCACTATAATCTCTTGGGCCGATATGCATTTGCTATGAGCTCTCTTCTGCATGATAGGGATTTGATGAAGGAGGGTCATGAAGATGAGATGTCTAGGTGAGGACGCCGCAAACCCAAGTGTGGTCGTTAGCAACCTATTTTATCTGCTTCTTCTTTTCATGTATACATGTACTAAGGATGATGCACTCATTTTGGATGTATGCATGATATTTTGGATATATGCACTCTTTATGCTTCTGTGACATCTTAGATGTATGATATGTATGATTTATGGATGTTTTGGATGAAATGGGTGCATGGTATGGATGTAGACATTCTACTGAATAGGATTCCATTGTGCTATTCCTTACGCTTTTCTCTCATCTCTGCACTGGTTTTGAAAAAAATGAATGAAATTTTGAAAAATATCATGGTAAAAATCTATTGGAGGATAAATGGCACAAGAAGGCCTAGGATGGTCAGGTGGCATGACCGGCGTGCCACCATCTGGGCAGCACGGTCTTCGTGCTGCCATCCAAGGCGGCACACTTGGCATACCGCCAACCATAGTGGCACGACCGGTGTGCCGCCATCCCGAGCAACACGATAGGCGTGCTGCCGGGTAGCGATCCAAGCAGGCAAAATTTTGCCTATTTAAGCAGACTTCATCCTTTTTCCAGTCTATACCATCAGTTCTCGAGCCTCCAAAAGTCATTTTCAATCATATTTTTTCTTTCCATCAATTTCATTATTTTTTATTCCTCACAATAGAGCCATATTTCAGCCATGCAATGTTCTTATGGTGTAAGAACCTTACTAAAGTGGAGAGAATTAACCTGGGAAAGTATGGGGTAAGCGCTATGCCCACCCTAAGAGCCATAAAAATTGGCCGAGAATTTCTACGTGCATGCATGCTCTTTTGGGATCCAACTGCCCATGTCTTCATATTTGGGGAATCTATGGAGGAGATGTGTCCTACATTTGAGGAGTTTTCTGTGTTGCTCAGATCTGATCCAGAGGCTATGCTAGCTACTCCTGTTGAGAAAGTAGCATATTTCAACTCTTTTAGAGGACTTCTAGACTTGAGTATAGAGACTACTAGTCCTATGGTAGTAGATGATTGGGTAGATCTTACTACCGTGATAGCAGAATTCCATAATCCTAAGGATTTTGAGGATGATGAGTGGTTTCATTTGAGGATGTGGGGTTTATCCTTCTATCTGACTACCGGATATATTTTTGTGAGCCCTATTGGTTGGGGGGACACTAAAGTCACTGAGCTAATTCCACAAATGAAGGAAGGGAGATCTATTGCAGCTATAGTGCTGGCTGAGACCATCATGAGTTTAGACAGGTCTTGCACTTCTGATGGGCCATGGACAATCAGCCCTATTATTCTTCAGGTCAAACTCTGGCTTTTGAATTTCATTTCAACTGCTTTCTATATTTTCTTATGCTTTTTTTTTTTTTTTTGCACTTTTTCAGATTTGGCTGAGAGACCATCTCTAGATAGTGGGATCTCCTACCAAGGTGGATTATTTTGCTTCTTGGTATAGGAGCTGAACCATTATGATTAAACGAAATTCAGAGAAAGAGTGGATAAAATGGTTGATGGAGCTGGATTCTGATGACCTGCTATGGAGGTGTGAATGGTACAAGATCAAAAGTTTCATGACCATGAGCTTTGGCTATAAGATGGTCTACCTGCTGGGGCTGAGGATGGTGACATTTTACCAAGCTACTAGGGTTATGCGCCAAATGGAACATAGTCAAAGTGTGCCCCTAGATGGTTCTCTGTTTGAATCTATTCTAATTACTGAGACCATTGCTCGAGCTGTCAGAAATGGATGGGTAAGGGGTTTTCATACTGTTTGTCCTGCTGACCAAGGCAGTAAATCCTTGCAGTATATTGACTGATGGATGACCAACTCGTGGAAATTAGAGAAGGCTAGGAGGGCTGCTATACTTGAGGAGATAGAGCAATCGTTGTTTTAGCTTAGGACAATGATTTGATTATGTCTTTATTCTTTTTTTAGATGTTCCAAAAATTAAATGAGACAAATAAGACGTCAGTTTTGTTATCTCTTTTGTTGCTCTAACTTTTGCCTAAGCCGCCCTTCCAGGTTTTTAACTTAGCGAGCTTGTGTTTTTCTTCTATATATAATTTTTTGTGACACAATTAAGAGCCAAGTGAATGTGAAATGAAAATTTTATTGATGAATTGTACCGAACCCGTAAGGGCTGCCTATGTATCTCCTTACAATAATACATGATTTTTATTCTTTTTTCCTCTTTATGGAGAATCAGGTTCACGTAGTTCTGGTTTTGAGGAAAAACGTGAATGATTTCACACCGATTGCAAATGCTATGCATGAATTACAAGGATGCTTATGCAAAGTATCTCTTGAGTTAATCTAGATTGCATGGGCTAGCAAATCCTATGTCATCCAAGTCCGTCAAAATTACTGCTCTACTGGATAAGATCTTTTTGATCATAAACGGACCACTCCAATTAGGTCTGAATTTTCCCTTTGGATCATGAACAGGCGCCCTTATTTCTTTCAAGACAAGGTGACCCTCTTGCAATCCTCTATCCCTGACCTTCTTATCGAAGTGCCTAGCCAATTTCTGTTGATAACCTTGCATTTGATATAAGGCATCCATTCTCTTTTCATCAATGGCCAGAAGTTGGTCATAGTAGCCTTTTGCCCATTCCACTTCATCCAACTAAGTCTCCCTTATAATGTGAGCTGACTTGACTTCTACCTCAATTGGCAGGATGGCTTCCATCCCGTACACCAAAGAGTAAGGTGTAGCACCGGTTAGAGTATGCACTGTTGTTCTGTATCCCTATAAGGCATATGGCAAATGTAAGTGCCAATCCTTATGGTTGTCAGCCATCTTTTGCAGTATATTCTTAAGAGTTTTATTTGCAGCTTCAACTGCACCATTCATTTGAGGCCTGTATGGAGAAGATTTGTGGTGTTGGATTTTCTCCTTCTTTAATAGCTGAGTGACCTCCTTTTGGAAGTGAGATCCATTATCAGTGATGATCTCAAAAGGAACCCCATACCTAAAAAGGATATTGGTATGGATAAACTGGGCTACTCATTTGGAATCCAATATTTGGTAAGGTGCAGCCTCAACACATTTGGAGAAATAATCAATGGCTACAAGAATGAATTCATGCTTGCCGGACGATTTTGGGCTTATCTTGCTAATGATGTCCAGGCCCCAAGTTGCAAATGGCCAAGGTGTGGTGATAGGAGATAGAGGTATAGGAGGTTTCTTCTGAAGTTTGGCATAGATCTGACACTTCTGGCACTTCTGTATGTATCTTGTGCAATATTGATTCATAGTGAGCTAGAAGTAACCTAATTCATGATCTTGCGGGCTAAAGCAATATCGTTCATGTGTGGACCTTCGCTACCACCATGCATCCATTCCATGATCTGTTGGGCTTCTGTTTCAGTGACACATCTTATATGGATATTATCCCAAACCTGTTTATAGAGCCATTCGGAATGAAACCCTTGAACAACTGTCTTAAAGTCTTATTTTCTATTTTAGAAGCCCCTTCAGGATAAAGTCCATTCTTGATGTAATTGAAGATATCCCAAAACTATGGTTTACTATCAACTGCTTGAATATTCAAACAATGAGTTATGCATCTTGACTCATGCTTGACTTTAATTATAACAGGTCTGATTATGAGGCCGTCGCTTATATCAAGCATTGAGGCAAGTATTGCCAAAGCATAGCAAATATGTTCTTCATCCTTGGAAGATAATGGAAAGACAGTTCATAGAAATTGGCTGCTAGTTCATTTAAGCATTTATGGTAAGGAACCAAATGCTCTTCTCTGATCTTCCACTTCCCCAAGGCTTAGGAAACTATCAAATTCGAATCCCCATAAATTTCAAGGCATTTGATTCTAAGCCTTATTGCTGCTTTAAGACCGCAGATGCATGCCTCATACTCTGCTTCATTATTCATTACCTCAAAGTTTAGTTTGATGGCTATGGGTAGGTTTTCCCCACTTGGTGTAATGAACATAATGTCAGCACCATACCCTTTGTTATTAGATGCTCCATCAAAGTAGAGCTTCTAAACTTCACTGTCAATTGTCAGGATATCTTCATCAGGAAATTCAGGCTCAACCTAATGATCATCTACTGGAGCTGCAACTAACTGATCAGCCATTATGCTACCCTTAACTGCTTTTCGTTGTACATATTTTAGATCGCATGCAACTAATACAGCCATCCATCTTGCCATCTTACTGTCAAGAACTGGCTTCTCCATAAGGAATTTTAAAGGGCTCTTATCAATAGGAACATGAGTTGTAAAAGAGCAGAGGTAGTGTTGCAGCTTATGACAGACCCATACCAAAGCAAGACATAGCTTTTTTGTAGAACTATACTTGAGCTAATGAGACAGCATCCTTTTGCTTAAATAATAGATGGCATTTTCCTTACTGGAATCAGGAGCATTCTAAGCGAGCATTGCCCCCATTGCTTCATCAATCATTGATAGGTAAAGTAGCAAAGGCTTTCCAAACTTTAATGGCTGTAATACTGGTGGGTTTAGTAAGTACTGCTTGATATGGTCAAAAGCTTTTTGACAGTCATCATTCCAATACTTGGAGGCTCCTTTTCTGAATAACTTAAAGATGGGCCCACATACATCAGCCAACTGATTGATGAATCGACTAATGTATTATAGCTGTCCAAGGAAACCTCTGATCTCCTTTTCTGTTTTAGGAGGTGGCATCTCTAGAATTGCCTTTGATTTACGGGGTCCACTTTTATACCCTTCTTGCTGACCATATGACCTAGGAATACTCCAAATGAGGCTCTGAAGACACATTTGGCAGGATTGAGCTTGAGATTGTACTAGCAAAGTCTAAGGAAGAATCGCCTTAATGCCTCTAAATGTTCTTCAGCAGTGGTGCCTTTTATTACCATGTCATCCATATAAACTTCAATTTCTTTATGCATCATGTCATGGAAAATGTAGTTGCCATCCTTTGGTATGTTGCTCCAACGTTTTTAAGCCCAAATGGCATAACCCGATAACAATAGGTGCCCCATTCAGTAATAAATGTTGTCTTCTCTTTGTCAGGAGGATGAACCATTATCTGATTATACCCTGCAGCTAGGTCAGTTAAGGAAACCAATTCAGAACCTGCCATATGGTCTACCAAAAGATAAATGTGAGGCAAGGGAAAATCATCCTTGGGACAGGCTTTATTCATATCCTTGTAATCCACACACATTTTGACTTTTCCATCTTTCTTAGGAACCGGCATAATGTTAGCAAGCCAGGATGGATAGTTGATGGGCTCAATGAAGTTGTGATCCAGTAGCTTGGTAATTTCTTCTTTAATTGGTATGGACCATTCTGTCTTGAGTCTTCGCAATTTCTGCTTGACGGCCTTAGCACTTGGATAAATCGGGATTTTATGAACTGCTATGCTTGGATCCAACCTTATCATATCTTTTGGCTGCCATGCAAAACAGCCTTGAAATTCTCCGATCATCTTCTTAATATGATCCCTATTTATGCATGCAAATGCAATGAATGTAATTTTTGGTATGTCATGAGTGCCAGCATTAATGGGCTCTTTAATTGTGTCATCTTTTATTTCATTTATTTCATTTTTACTTGATGTCTTATTTAAGTCAGATTTAAAAGTTGGAACATAAAAAAAAAAAAAAATGGAGACACAGGGTCATAAGAGGAAAGAGTAGACTTTTTATTGAATTCAAATGGGGATATGTCCCAATTTACATCAAATTGAAAAATTAGACCCTCAAGATCAGTTACATCATTATCAACAGAAGAAACAAAAGTGACAGACTCAGATTCAAAAGATGAGTCTAGTTCAAACTAAGACCCTGATTTGGATTGGGACTCTGGTATAGATTCTAGTTCAGAAGGATAAAAGGGGTTCTCCTCAAAGGACCAATTTTGTAGCTTGGTCTCTGTGGGCCGGATTAAGGTGGAAGAGTCAGTTTTCTCCTCCTTAACAGTGAGCATCAATACTTCATCAAAAAGACTAGCCTTCATGTTCTCTTCCCAATCTTGATTGAGCATGTAAATTGGTTCACAATCTTCTATCTTGAGCCTAACATAAGAAAAGATTTCAAATCCAGGGATCAGCTTTTTGGTAATGGGATAGACCCAAGGCTCAGGAAAGTCACAGTAAGGAACTGGGTTGCCTTCCTTTACAAAATAGCCTTTTAGAGTTTTGAAGTAAGGGCCAGTCATAAACCTCACCTCTTTTAAGGGTAGCTATTCTGTCTTTAGCCTAGTTTTCCATTTCTGTAAGATCCTCATTAGTGGGCTCATACCCTAGCCCAAATGGTGGCGTTGTGACTGGGTAGTCCAAGAAAGACTTCAAGCCTTGTTGGCTCCTTCCCAAACCTAAACCAGGAAAGTAATTCATTTTTTGGAGCATGTTAACAACAACAATATTTTCGAAGGGGTCAAAATTAAATAGAATGAATTCTTTACCCTCTTCACCCTCAATGTATTGAATGAAGGAGAAACCAGAGAGTGGATAAGATGATAGCTCAAGCTGGATCTCGAGAATGGGAACAAAACTTGGGATGTCTAGTTTTCCGTGCATGTCCCCTTTGACAGTCACGACCCCATTTCTAAAAGGGAACTTGACTTTTTGGTGTAGGGAGGAAGGGATAGCCTTTGCTTGATGAATCTAGGGCGTTCCAAGTAACAGGTTGAAACATGAAGGTACATCAATCACTTAAAAAGGTATAGTGAAAGATGTCAGCCCAATGGTCACATCGATGATAGTCACCCCAAAGACTTCTCTCTTGGTGTTGTCATACGCCCTTACTATCTGATCTGAAGGGGTAAAATCAATAACTTCTAATCCCAAGTAGCTTGCTACCTTCAGAGGGCATACATTTAAGAGCAAGAAAAGAACGAGGGATGATATATGTCATGCCTTTGTCAAGTAGTATCATTACAATGGTGAAATGGATGTCATTAGGCATGACTTGGAAACCACCAAGCAACTTCCAGCAGAATCCTTCTCTATATTCCTTACAAGATGGAGGGCTAAAGATGCTCAAATGGTAAATAGACCAATAGAGTAAGAATAAGTGGATATCCTTGTCAAGAACCTACTGCTAGCCTACCGAGTCCACTTGTTAACCTAATACCTACCCACTTTCAAAACTTTAGTTGCAACTACATCAAAGGTTGAAGATCATATCCATAGTGCATTATTTCAACCTAAATTCTTGATCACTAACTTGAACAGTGATGAAAAACCTGAATCCAATTTGACTCCACCTTGCCTTAACCCCAAGTGGCATGACAGGTGTTCGCATCAAAATATACTGTTCAAAAGCGACCCGCAAGTATACAAGGCAATTGTAGTATATAGGAAGCAGCCAAGGTCGTATTCTCTCAAGGAATTGCAAATGGAAATCACTTGTTTCTTTGTGAAAGCAAATTAAATATAAAAAGATTTGTTTGATTTTTGAATTTTAAAAGAACTAATAGCAAAACAATAAATTACAAGAAAATGCAGATGCAAATAGGTGAAAATGTAATGAATAAAGATAGTCTAGGCTTTGTATTCAGTTTATCAATCCTCTATGTTCAAGAATAGTCCCAATTAATTATGCTAAAGCCCTAGTTTCTAATAAATCAAAGGATAAATATCAGTCTATTAGCAATCGCATTCATAGAAATCATTCTATCAATTCATATATTACGAACAAGGACTTAATCTTAAAACTTATATTTCTAATTCATTTTAAGATCCTAAAAGAATGAAATTTGGAATTGAACTTCAACTCTCGTTCCTTCGTTCAAAACCTAAGTAAAACAATTGGTAGCTAAGCAATTGTTCTTAAACAACCAGCCAATTCAATTAAGAATAAAAAGAATAATTAATTGGCATTTAATTCAATTCCATATCATGAACACATCATACAAACCCTAGACTAAAATGAAATTAGCTCATGGAAAATAAAGAAATCATCTCATTCTTAATATAATTAACTGAATCCATCAAAACAATACTATTGATTTAATTAACCTAGAATAATTAAATTAGAGAAATAAGAATCAATCCTCACCTTACAACCAATTTGATTAAATTCAATCTCTTGAATTTTCACCAAATAAATTCCCCAAGAACAAAAGATGGAAGCCTAATCTAGGAATAAGATCTAGAAAATTAACTAAGAAAATAAAAGGAAATATTATGCCAATTACAATTTAGAATCCAAAAACTCCCGATCCCCCTTTTCCCCTATTTCAGATCTATTTATAACCTCTAGAAACAAATAACCTAAATGGAAAAGGAAGCTAAAAATTCGGATCAACATTGCCCAAACTGATCAGGCCCTTGCGGCGGGCGCTGGGGCTGGGCAGCTGGGCGCTGGGATGCGCTGGTGAGCTTGGGCTAAGATTCTAGTTGGCAGCAGGCACTGGAGCTGGTGCTGCATGCGCAGCTGAATGTGGCCTGCGGGTCACCTGCCCTAGCGCATGCTGGAGACTCACTGCGGATGCTGCTGGGCACTACTAGCTGCTGGCATGCGCTGGCCCTTGGGAGCTGGCGCTGGGGAGTTGGGGCGCCTGGTCAGTTTCCCTGCGTGCTCTGGCTAGGCTATGTGCGAGAATTTACAGGCCCGTTGCACATGCTTCTGCCCAAATCTCCTTCTCTTGCTCCATTTAATGCCTAATTCCTGCAAAATGAGCTAAAACCTTCCTCAAACTAAAAGAGGTAAAATAACACATTCTGACCTACATAGACATGAATTAATCACAAAATACCTAAATTAACACACACAAAAACCATGCAAATATGCCACAAACAACTTCCCCCACGCTTACTCTTTGCTTGTCCTCAAGCAAACCATACTCAGCAATTGTCCTTAGCTAGCATCAAGACCCTCATATACTTTAGAAAAATCAGTGTGTGCCTCAAAAGATACATGTTTGAAGAAGAGTATATAACAAGTGCAGAACACTCAACTCAATTCACCCAAGATCTCCACAATTCCACCAAGTATCAATCAAATCATTGCGTGGCTTACCAAATTGAACTTGTTGCACTTCATGATAGGCATATACACTCATGTCATCAAAGAGAGTCTCTAATCAAAAGATTAATATTTATACATGCTCATCCACCTCATAGGCATCCTAACCAATTTCATCTCCACTAATTGAGTCCACAAAGGTTGAAAAGATCAAAAGGTCTTTACTAAGGTTGTAACAGGGTTTTAAAGGGTAAAGGGCTAATCAAGAAATAAGCTAAAACAAACAAAAATTTTCTTTCAAAATGATGCAAGACATAAGTCTTCTCGCCTTGACCATCATGGAGTGACATTCATTCTGACCTTCTAACTTTTTACTTCAGATTCTTTTGAAGGGAAAAATGAGTATGTTTATCAACAATTTTTTTCTTTTTCTATATTTTCTTTTTTTTTTTTTCACAAGATCATTTTTCCCCCACACTTAATTCTTCACTCCATTCACTCACATTCTTGAAGACTCCACAAAATAAAATTCAAACTTTGTTATGCATCATTAATCAAAGAAAATAACAGGTTGGTACTAAGATGGCTAAGCAACATCAAAGAAACTCAAGTTAAACGTATGCATATTAATGCATTTATTTGGCTCAAAGGGCTAACTAGGGAAAAACACATCAAATGGGTGGATATAAGGATTTGGCTAAAACAAGAAATGCCTTAATCATTTCTTCCTTTCCTAAATGGACCAAACAAATTTCGCTTCGACTAATTGGCAAGAATGTTCTAAAATGGGCAAGACTACTCAGTGATAATATGTTGCATAAGCCCTCTCTAAGTTAAGCATACACAAGCTTCTTTCAGCAATTCACACAAATCAATGATTTCAACTCAGCGTAAAAGCAAAATCTCATGCAAAAAGAATTTCATATCCTTAGCAATTGCCAATAATCTACTTCAAACACAATCTTTATATATCATTGGCCACACTTAAATTTTAAGTCCCAAAATCAATATCTTGAGCCAAACTAAGTAAATAGTCAAGTATGTTTAATAAAGAGGACAAAACAAAATAAAAACTCACACAACATTATCACAAGATGCATAATTCAAAACACAATAGCACAAATCACAATAAAGAAATTACTTCTCCCCCCCCCACTTAAACTCCACATTGCCCTCAATGTGGAAATGCATGCAAAGATTTACATAAAAGAAAAACTAAAAAACTAACAATTCTAAACTAGTAACTAAAAGAGAAAGGTTACCTTATGCATTTGCTTCTGATGGCAAAGGAGGAGGTGATGTCATATAAATACCATGCTTCGCACCGATTTATGCCAATTTATGCCTTTGCAACCTCTGCTCCTTTTCCACTTTATCGAACCTTCTATTCACTTCAACCATCATAACCCAGTTCTGCTTCTTCATTGACTCAAGTGTGCTTAACACTTGTCTCCACCCTTCCACCTCACTTGTTGGCTCTGTAGAAGGAAGAGCTGGTAAGTCAAGCTGCGCATTCGAAGAGGGTCCTCTGTGAAATTCAGTTGATGGTGGATCCTTTAGTTGATAATCCCTCTAACATTTTCGAGTCTCTGGTTCCCTTAGAGTTCGGTCTATAGTAGCTACCTCGGATGAAATCCAAGAATCCATAGTGAAATTCCACCTCGATAATGGTTCTAACTGTAAAGAATTCGAGTCAATAAGATTATAGGAAAATGCTATGACAAAAATAATATTGCCCATATTCAAATGGTACCTTCTATGGGTGATCATATCCATCATTGTTTGATGCAACAAAGAAACTGTGTCAATTTGCTTTCCATTCGCTAAACACCATAGCACATGCAACTCCTTGTGAGACACTTTACTACTCTCAGATTTCCCAAACACAGCATGGCACATAAATTTGTGCAAAACAAGAGTAGCATGATCTTTGATCAACCCATTCGGTGCCTTGTTAGGATCAAATTTTTTAAGCCCAGTTAATTTCTCCCAAAATTCATGCACATTAAACTTACTCTCCATACAATCAACCCCATTCATAGGAAATCCAAATGCCTTATAGAATTATGCATGCCCCAGTCTATACTTTTTATCTTGCACTCTAAAGTAAATTTGATTGTCCCTTTCAAGTGGACGGTATGAAGTAAAGAATTCCAGAGCAATTGGGGGGTATACATCATAATCAAGCTTAATAAACTCACTCCAACCCAAGATGGCACTCAATCTCTTAACCTCAACATCCAAACCCAAAGCTTCCAAAATATCAAAATCAAGATACCTATAAGGTTTATAAATGTGATTAGATTGGGTGAGTGCCAAATACCTTTCTCCTTCCGCTTTTGTGAGAATTTGAAATGGAGCCCCATAATCCTCTCTCAAATCTTCTACATCTTTCCTTCCTTTGCCTTTAGTTTTGGAACCCTTCTTGCCCACACTCTTGACTCTCTTGGACATTATTTGCTTGATTGAGAGTAATTATAGAGGAGAATTAGAGTTTGGGGGAGTGGGTAATGATCTTTGTGTATAAATTTGGGGCAACCAATGAATTTGAAGGGATGGGTTCTTAGGAAATTTGGGTTGGGTTTAAGAGAAAAGAAGAGGAGATCGACCGAATAGAGAGAGAGCAGTAATTTTCTACATTCTGTTTGTTCAAAGGGACATTTAAATGCTAAAATTCCATTTTTTTTTGCCCCTCTGAACTTGTGCCTTTGACGCTGCAGGTGACAGCCCGTTGCGCACACTGGACGACCGCTGCGAACGTTGCTGGGAGTTGGCGCACGCTGGGCTCACTTGGCACACTCTACTGGGGCGTTGACGGTGACTAGGCCCATTGGCGCACGCTATGGACTATCTGTGGCGAGGACTGCTGCTGTGCGCGCCGTGGCCTGCAGCAGCCGCTGCTAGTAGGCTGCTCACATGCCATTCTCACTTCAGCTCATGCTATGAATTTTTCAGCACACACCAAACTTAGTTGTGCATCAATTCTTCAATCTGATCATCAATTCCGCACTGACGCTTTAATTGCACATTTCCTATCTCTTGAGAACAACACAAATTCACAGCAAAACCATAACATAAATATGAACTAACATTATTAAAAATAATCAAAAATGAAGTAAAGACTTTTTTTTATTTTTATATTTTTAATTTTTAGATCTGCAAGTAAATCAGGAGCAGTAAAATGAAAATAACTGATTTTGGTTGACTCCCAAAAAGCGCTTCTTTAACGTCATATTAGCTGGACACTTTGGAAGGATTTAAGGGTCCTCAAGCAAAATACTTTGAATTTTCTTAAACCCTTCTGCACCCTCATAATATGGCTTAACTCTCTGACCATTGACTTGAAAAGTTTCATTTGTTCGAGAGTTAAGCAATTCAACAACTCCAGAGGGAAATACCATTTTGACAATAAAAGGGCCACTCCAACGGGATTTTAGTTTACCTGGAAAAAAGCATAACCGAGAGTTGAATAGAAGAACTTTCATACCTGGTTCAAGCACTTTTCGAACAAGGTTCTTGTCACGCAAAGCCTTGGTCTTCTCCTTGTATATCCGAGAGTTCTCATATACTTCATTTCGGATTTCATCCAATTCGGACAATTGTAGCATCCTTCTCTCCTTTGCTTTCTCCAAGTTGAAATTCATTACTTTGATAGCCCAGTATGCTTTATGCTCCAATTCAACTAGCAAATGGCAAGCCTTGCCATACACCAGCCGAAATGGACTCATCCTCAAAGGAGTCTTGTATGCTGTTTGGTATGCCCATAATGCCTCGCTGAGACGAAGCGACCAATCCTTCCTAGATACATTCACTGTTTTCTCTAAAATCCCTTTGATTTGCTTGTTGGATGTTTCTACTTTCCCGGAGGTTTGTGGGTGATAGGGAGTTGCCACCTTATGCTTCACTCCTGACTTTTGAATTAGCTTCTCAAATAGCTTGTTACAAAAGTGACTTCCCCCATCACTAACCATCACCCTTAGTGCCCCATGCCTGCTAAGAATAAAATCCTTCACAAACTTAACAACAACATGAGCATCGTTAGTTTGGGTTGGAATTACTTCCACCCACTTAGAAACATAATCCACAGCAACCCAAAATATATTGAAAACCAAAGGAGATAGGGAAAGGCCCCATAAAATCAATACCCCATACATCAAAAATTTCAACAACAATGTAGTTAATAAGGGGCATTTCATTTCTCCTACTGATATTACCTACTCTTTGGCACCTATCACATTGCTTACAATAATTGTGAGCATCTTTGAAAAGAGTAGGCCAATACAAACCACTTTGGAGAACTTTTTCAACTGTCTTCTTTCCTCCAAAGTGTCCACCACAAGTGAGATCATAGCAAAATTTCAGGACACTTTGTTGTTCATCCTCTGGAATACACCTGCAAACAATCTCATCTTTGCAAATTCTAAACAAATAAGGTTCATCCCAAAAGTAATACCTACACTCATGCAAGAACCTTTTCTTTTCTTGATAAGACATGTCAGTTCGCAATACATCACATGCAAGATAATTGGCAATATCAGCAAACCATGGGACTTGTGATACCCCAAACAACTATTCATCAGGAAATGACTCTAAATCATTATGGGTCTCATTTAATGCAAGTTCATCATTTGAAATGGGTAACCTAGATAAGTGATCAGCCACTACATTTTCACTCCCCTTTTTATCCCGAATCTCACAATCAAATTCTTACAAAAGTAAAACCCACCTAATTAAGCGCGTTTTAGCATGTTGTTTAGACAAAAGATATTTCAAAGCAGCATGATCAGAATGCACAATTACTTTAGACCCAATCAAGTATGCCCTAAACTTGTCTAATGCAAAGACAACAGCTAACATTTCCTTCTCAGTTGTGGTGTAATTCACTTGAGCATCATTAAGGGTTAAACTAGCATAATATATTACTCTCAAGAACTTTTCAACCCTTTATCCCAAAACAACCCCTAATGCATGATTAGACGCATCACACATTATTTCAAAAGGTAAGGCCCAATCAGGGGCAACAATGACAGGTGCAGTGGTGAGCTTTTCTTTCAAAGTATCAAAGGCATACATACATTTATCATCAAAATCAAAAGGAACATCTTTTCCTAGTAACCTACAAAGAGGTTGACTTAATTTGGAAAAGTCCTTAATAAACCTCCTATAAAAACCTGCATGCCTTAAAAAACTTCTTATCCCCTTAACAGATGTGGGAGGGGGTAAGTTTGCACTCAAGTCCACTTTGGCCTTATCAACCTCTATACCCGTACTAGATACAACATGACCCAACACAATGCCATGAGTTACCATGAAGTGACTCTTCTCCCAACTCAAAGTAAGATTGCACTCAATACATCTTTCAAGCATAAGCACCAATTTATTAAAGACAATCATCAAATGAATTACCAAAGATAGAGAAGTCATCCATGAATACCTCTATGAAGTCATCAATCATGTCAGAAAATACTGACATCATGCATCTCTGAAATGCTGCTGGAGCGTTGTATAGCCCAAATGGCATCCATCGAAAAGCAAATGTCCCAAATGGACATGTGAGAGTGGTTTTTGCTTGATCCTCCGGTGCTATTGCCACTTGATAATAACCTAAAAGTCCATCAAGAAAATAGTAATAAGAATGTCCAGCAAGTTTATCCAACATTTGATAGATAAAGGGTAAGGCAACGTGATCCTTCTTGGTGGCATTGTTCAACTTTCTATAGTCTATGCACATACGCCACCCAGTAACAGTCCTGGTTGGGATTAACTCATTTTTTTCATTTTTCACAACTGTGATTCCCAATTTCTTAGGAACCACATGAATAGGACTTACCCAATCACTATCTACAATAGGATAGATCACTCCCTCATCAAGCAATTTCAGCACTTCCTTCTTCACTACCTCTCTTATATAGGGGTTCAACCTTCTTTGCATCTCCCTCTTAGGTTTAACTCCCTCTTCTAATGTTATCCTATGCATGCACATAGAGGGACTAATTCCCTTGATGTCACTCAACCCCTAACCTATTGCCTTCTTCAACCTTTTCAATTCACTCACTAATCTGTCCTCTTCTTTTTCACTCAACAAAGCTGAAATTATCACAGGTGAATTCTCTCCCTCACTTAGGAACACATATTTCAAGTGCTTAGGTAGCTCCTTAAGTTCCAAGGTCGATGAGGGTTCTTTCTCTCCCTTTTGAATCAAAGGAAGCTCTACAATCTCCTCATTTCCTACCTCTCCTACTTCCATAGCATCTAGACACTCAATGTAGCTCACTATTTCAGGAACATAGATTTCAGCTTCTTTTTCAAGTGTGATTGCTAGTTCCAGCTTATCCTTGAAAGCATCCTGCAAGAAAACTTGTTGAACAACAGCATCAATACAGTCAATAAAGGAGCACTCTTCATGCAATGATGTGCTCAACACAGTAAGATTATTAAAAATGGAAAACTCAATAGTTTGACCCAAAATAGTCATGGTTAACTTTCCATTCTTAACATCAATCAAGGTATTAGTTGTTGCCATAAAAGGGCACCCTAACAAGATATGCAATTCTAGCCCATTTGACAATTCATCCCCCATGTCCAATACCACAAAGTCAACAGGCATAATTAACCCTCCAACTTGCACTGGCACATCCTCTATAATTCCCTTAGGGAATCTCAAAGACCTATCAGTTAGTTGCAGACACATTTTAGTGAGCCTCAATTCTCCTATATTCAAATGCAAAAACAAAGCATAGGGCATCAAATTAATACTTGCACCTAAGTCTAGCATGCCCTTAGCCTCTTCCCCATTCCCCATACTAATGTCAATCAAAAAACTACCGGGGTCTTTAGCTTTGGGGGGTAACTTATGCTGGAGTACAGCATTAGCCACCTCAGACACAATAATTTTTTCTTCCATTTCCAACCTCCTTTTCTTAGAATTCAGTTCTTTGAAAAATTTAGCATAAGAAGGCACATTCTTTATCACATCAAGCAAAGGCAAATTAACACTTACCTTGGATAGCATTTTGAATAGCTCATCAAATTGCTTATCCTGCTTACCCTTTTGTAGCCGACTCGAAAATAGAATGGGCGGTCTATAAGGATCATCCACCTTGTACAATTGAGGAGGGAAGGATGGTGTCTCGATAACTTTCTCCTTCTCCCCAGGCTCTTTATCGTTGTTTTCCCCTTCAGGTTCATCATAAACATCTCCTACATTATCAGAGTTATCACCAATAGTCTTATTAATTACCTTACCACTTCTAAGGACTGAAATGGCCTTAGCTTGCTTTGGTTTACTAGGAAGTTTCCCTTGTTGGTGTGATTGCATATGCTTCACAATTTGACTAACTTGAATCTCCACCTTTCTTACCGAAGCTTCCAGAGAATCAAATCTCCTATTGTTAGCCTCCTGATTTCAAGTACTAGCTTGAATGAAGGCATTCAAGCTATCCTCTAAAGAAGGCTTCCTTTATTGTTGGCTCGATGCTTCTCCTTGGTGATTGCCTCTTTGCATCATTTGGAATTGAGGCTGCTGTTGCTGTTGGTTGTTGTTTCTCCTGGAAAAGTTTGGATGGTTTCTCCAACCTTGGTTGTAAGTATTGGAGTAGGGGTCATCCCTTGCCGTAGGTTGGAAACCATCCAAAGCCTGTGCTTGCTCTGGCTCACCTGCATAGACATTAAAAATAGAGGGATAAATATTAGCACCATGGCCAAAAATACCATAAACAACATATACCTCTTATTGTTGAGCTGATGTGCTTCCCTTCATAGATAGGAGCTTGACTTATTTAGTAAGCTTGGCTAATTGCATAGCCGCATCTTTTAGAGGGGCTCCTTCTTGCACTCCAACTCTTCTTCCTCTCACACTTTTCTGCTGAGAGTTGGCACCAAGCATTTCATACAGGTCATATGTCTCTTCAGTAGTTTTCTCTCCCATTACCCCTCTAGCTGCATTGTCAACTATGCTTTGGCTTTGATATGTAAGCCCATCATAAAAGAATTAGTTAAGCAACTGCAGTGGATAGTGATGGTGGGGGCACTGGATTTGCAACATCTTGAACCTCTCCCATGCCTTATGAAAAGGTTCTCCTTCCATTTGTGTGAAGGTTGCAATATTTGATCTCAATTCAGTTGTCTTTTGGTGAGAGTAGAACTTCCCCATAAATTTGTTATACACCTCCTCCCAAGTAGTCAAGAAGTTGGGAGTAAGTGTCATCAACCATGATTTAGCTATGTCCTTCAAAGCATAGGGAAAACATCTTAACCGCAGTTGATCTTCAGTCAGACCTTGTAAAAGAAAGGTCTGAATGGTGGCATAGAAATCTCTGATGAAGTTCAAGGGGTCTTCATTTGCCACTCCATAAAATGATGGGAGCATGCTGTAATGTATGTTCTTCAGCTCATAATTTTGGGCAGCCACATCAAGCCTGATACATGATGTCGCAGTGCCTATGATTGGCCGGGCATACTCCTTCATGGTTCAGCATTCCTGTGCCATTATGTCTTGTTGATCAACTTGTTCTTCTTGATTCACTTTCTCTTCTTGATCAACTTCTTCTTCAATTAGATCCAGCTCTTTTCTTTCTCTGCCAACCCTGTGAATGTTATCAACAAAAGGGACAATCTCTCCTCCCAGAGATCTTCTCCCTTGCATAAAATTTCTGAAAACAAATAAAAGCAAAAACTAGGAACAAAAATAATTACAATAAAACAAACAAATTCGCCTTGCAATTCCCTGGCAACGGTGCCAAAAACTTGTTCGCCTCAAAATATATTGTCCAAAAGCAACCTGCAAGTATACAGGGCAATTGTAGTATATAGGAAGCACCCAAGGTCGTATTCTCTCAAGGAATTGCAAATGGAAATCACTTGTTTCTTTGTGAAAGCAAATTAAATATAAAAAGATTTGTTTGATTTTTGAATTTTAAAAGAACTAATAGCAAAACAATAAATTAAAAGAAAATGTAGATGCAAATAGGTGAAAATGTAATGAATAAAGATAGTCCAGGGTTTGTATTTAGTTTATCAATCCTCTATGTTCAAGAATAGTCCCAATTAATTATGCTAAAGCCCTAGTTTCTAATAAATCAAAGGATAAAAATTAGTCTATTAGCAATCGTATTCATAGAAATCATTCTATCAATTCATACATTAAGAACAAGGACTTAATCTTAAAACTTATATTTCTAATTCATTTTAAGATCTTAAAAGAATGAAATATGGAATTGAACTTCAACTCTCGTTCCTTCATTTAAAACCTAAGTAAAACAATTGGTAGCTAAGCAATTATTCTTAAACAACCAGCCAATTCAATTAAGAATAAAAAGAATAATTAATTGAGATTTAATTCAATTCCATATCATGAACACATCATACAAACCCTAGACTAAAATGAAATTAGCTCATGGAAAATAAAGAAATCATCTCATTCTCAATATAATTAACTGAATCCATCAAAACAATACTATTGATTTAATTAACCTAGAATAATTAAATTAGAGAAATAAGAATCAATCCTCACCTTACAACCAATTTGATTAAATTCAATCTCTTGAACTTTCACCAAATAAATTCCCCAAGAACAAAAGATGGAAGCCTAATCCAGGAATAAGATCTGGAAAAGTAACTAAGAAAATAAAAGGAAATATTATGCCAATTACAATTCAGAATCCAAAAACTCCCGATCCCCCTTTTTCCCCTATTTCAGATCTATTTATAACCTCTAAAAACAAATAACCTAAATGGAAAAGGAAGCTAAAAATTCAGATCAACATTGCCCAAACTGATCGGACCCTCGCGGCGGGCACTAGGGCTGGGCAGCTGGGATGCGCTGGTGAGCTTGGGCTGAGATTCTCATTGGCAGTAAGCGTTGGAGCTAGTGCTGCATGCACAGCTGAACATGGCCTGCGGTCACCTGCCCTGGCATGCACTGGAGACTCACTATGGACGCTGCTAGGCTCTGCTAGCCGCTGGTGTGTGCTGGCCCTTGGGAGCTGGCGCTAGGGAGCTGGGGCGCCTGGTCAGTTGCCCTACGTGCTCTGGCTAGGCTATGTGCAAGAATTTACGAGCCCGTTGCACGTGCTTTTGCCCAAATCTCCTTCTTTTGCTCCATTTAATGCCTAATTCCTACAAAATGAGCTAAAACCTTCCTCAAACTAAAAGAGGTAAAATAACACATTCTTACCTATATCGACATGAATTAATCACAAAATGCCTAAATTAACACACATAAAACCCATGCAAATATGCCATAAACAACAGGGAAGAGTTCAAGTACAGCTAATTTGACCTGTTTGAGATTGAAATCCAAGTCTGAGTCTAAATCTTAAAGTTTGAGTCTAAATTCAAGCCTAAGTCTATCATCTTATTTTCTTTTTCATGTATTTTTTCATTAATCATATCGGTCCCTTTTTGTTATCTTGTAATAAAAGTTTCCATTGTAATAAAACATCCACATTTTTTTTTAATTATTTGTGCACTTGTCTTTCTTGTTTTAAACATGGATGAGCTTTGAAAAAAAAAAGAAAAAAAGAAAGGAAAAAAAAGAGAGAAAGAGAAAAAGAGAAATGAACGGTCAATTAAGTCCACCACAGCTAGCACATGTTAGAATTGAGGTGCCATCAATAATTTCTTTGCCAGCTCCTAACCAAAGAATGTTAAGAAATAGGCCTCTCATCAAATAGTTGAAGCATAAAATCAAATGATACACCTCAACAAAGGGCAATAAGTTCATCAAATCCAAAATTCAAAGGTTAAAGCCCTTTAATGTAAATAAGAGCAGCAAATCATGGTGGAATGTTTTCTCCCATATTTCATTAATCTAAGCTCGCTAATTTGGAAACCCGAAAGGGTGGCTTAGGCAAAAGTTAGAGCTAAGAGAGAGAGAGAGAGAGAGAGAGAGAGAGAGGGAGAGCTGATCCTAGTCATCTTCCTTCATATCATTCAAATTTGTCAAATCATCTTCAATCAATCTGACTGGTCTCATGTCTTCAAAGTCATCCTTCCTCACTAGAGGCTCATTCTCTAAAGTTTTGTCTATGAACCCTCAATTTTACACCCTTAGCTTTACCATTTGCTGAATTTAACACATTGTGTAGAGCTATTATGGTGGTCCCGCTAACCGGTTAACGGGCAGGGGTTCCCCCGAAAGAAAATTTTATAGCCTTCAATTACATTGCCACCATACATTAATGTTTTGCCATATTCATGCATTTTCTTTAATATCATCTTATAAATGTCATTCATGAAATCCAATTTTCAAGCCAAATTAAACTTAAGAGCCAAATTTAGATTATGTAAAACTAAAAACCTAGTCCTCGAACTCAACCTGGTTTGAAGGCTAGTGATTTTTATCCTTGGGCAAATTAATTAATAAATTAATGACTTGGAGTCAATTTGGGTTTTTTCCTTAATATTTTCCCAACTAAATAAAATTAAGGTGGCAACTCCTAAAAATCATTTTCAAAATCAACCAATTTGAACACAAGGATTCCATCGTAAGTCTAAACCCGAATGAGCATCCCAGTTCCCTCTAGCGAACCGGGTCGATGCTCGAGCGAGGCCTCACAGCTGGCGACTCCACTGGGAACTGATTGCCACCTTTTTTTAACAAAAAGGAAAATAAGAGGATTACTATTTGGTTAAGGAAAGTTTTTCAAAAATAATCTCCATTTGGCTCATTAAGTATAATTTGACTTTCATTCATCACTTTGTATAATAAAGGCTCCTTGCCTAACCTTAGCTTTAAGAAAACTTTTGGATGGCAAGTAGCATTGGCTCGACAACTTTCTTTAAGTATGTTAGGAGATAGCAAAAGCATTCCATCCCATGATGAATCCCCGATCATTTCGATGGTGTAACGATCAATCAGTACTGTTGGACCCACGCAAGGCTCCTTGCCTCACATGTGGTTAGGTATATCGATACTCTAGTGGGACGAGAACCTTTAAATTAAACCACCCTTCACCCTTGTGCATATAGTCGCCCTAGCCTTTGACCTAAGGTTCCATGTACCATAATAATCGATACTCTTACATGTTCATGAAACCTTTTTCAGCATGCATCACGCCATGATCATGTATATATAACATGAGAAAAGGTAAACCCTCAAACACCTCAAAGACCTAAACTAATGGTCCTTTACCCAAAAACACCTCACACGCTCACCTTATCAACATGTAAACCCGGTGACCAACCATGTGGAAGGAATCCTTTTCCCGACACACCTTCACATTCATGCCATTTTCCTTCACAATTCTGTTTTCTTACCCATTTTTTTTGTTTCAAGGTACCAATGGCTAATACCTTCAACTTTGATCAAGACACCATGAGCGCTTTCTTCACTAGCCTCCTCAAGAAACAAGAGGAAACTTTTTAAGCTATACTCACCACCGCTCTTCAGACCCAAGCTAAAACTTTCACCAATGCTCTCAATGCCTAGTCTGCCAACTTTACCAACTCCCAATGCCAGTCCATCATTAATGAGGTTAAGGAAATGACCAAGACCACTTTCACTCCCTCTCCTGCTCATGTTGAGCCTGCATCTGACTAAGCCGGGACTAGCCATGCCCCTACTTTTACTCCTCCCATTATCGATCTCACTGATAAAGGGAAAGCACCTGAGACTCCAACCTCTCTTACCATGAACTTAAACACAACCACCCCCTCTCCCACTACGAATCATTTTCAAAGTGGAGATTTCCTTAGCTTTCCTGAAGCTAAGAAATTGATGGAGAAAGTTGAGGTCATGGAAAAAATGCTCAAGAATGTCAAAAAGCACGAGGACGTGATAGATGTCGACTCTTTAGCTCTCTTCCCAAATGCACGAGTTCCACCAAAATTTAAAATGCCGGTCATGGATAAGTTTAATGGCACCACATGTCCTAAAACTCATCTCAAGATGTATGTGGGTACCATGAGACCTTTAGGTGTGGACGATGAGCTCCTTGCTCAGTTATTCAAACAGTCATTGACTGGAGCTGCTATTAAGTGGTTACTAGATCTCGATAAAAATTACAAGAAGACTTGGAATGACATATGTAATGCATTTGTCAAGCAATACCACTATAACATTGAGGTGGATGTCACCCGTCGAGATTTGGAAACCACCAAACAAGGGCCAAGAGAATCCTTCATAGCGTTCCTTACAAGGTGGAGGACAAAAGCGGTTCAAATGGTGAACAGTCCATCTGAAGTAGAGCAAATTGACATCATCATCAAGAACCTCCTCCCCCAATATCAGGCTCATCTGCAAACACAATATCTCCCTAGTTTCAAAGCTCTCATTGCCACTGCTATGAAGATTGAGGATTTGATTCAATCAGGACAAATCAAAAATGAATCCTCTAGTTTAAGGTATCACAAGAACACCACTAACACCACCCAAAGAGAGGGAGAGGTCAATGTTATGTCTTATCATCAGCCGATGAATTTGGAAACAAGGAGGACTTTCTCTGACCCCTAGCATCATTTACAAGAAAGCCTTAGAGGCTAATTTGATTAAGCCCTTAGAACCACGACCTCCTCTAAACCCCTTGCCCAAGGGTTATAATGCTAATGAGCATTGCGATTATCATCAAGGGCCAAGGCACAAAACTGATGCGTGCAAGCCTCTAAAGCATAAAATTCAAGATCTCATTAATAGCAGAGATATCATTGCTCCCAAACCCAAAGTCTAGCACCACCACCAATCCTTTTCTAAACCATCAAGACCATCTCAAACTTCACCTGATAATTGGCACTTTAAGAAGAATTTCATCCTGCTGTGCGCCTATCCAAGTCCTCCGAGCCCATGTCTGAGTCATTTGAGTCATTGTCTAAGTCATAATTTGTATCAGAGTTTTTTGAGTCTGTTTTTGTCAAGTCTTTCTTTGAATTTGAGTATGTCAAGTCTTACCCATCAGAGTCTATATTTTGCCTTTTCAGCTTATCCTTTAATCTACTCGTGATGGGACTCTTTTTCAGTAATAAAATTTTAAACTTTTTAATTTGCATTAATTTTTTCTTATTCATCTTTAAATGGGACATCTTAAAATAGAAAATAAAAAAAAAAGAGAAAGAACAAAAAAAATGAAAAATACAAAAAAAATGAAAAAGGCAAAAGGATTAATTATGGCATAAAGGAAAAGAATAAAAAATCACATACATTGCATTTGCATGGTGGTAATGGAAAAACACATGAGCTACTTTGTACAAGATGAAGACATGATATGGATGCTCCAAGCATCACAGTTTACAAGATCTTGACCTATAAGAAGCCTATCGAGAAGAAGCTATGGAGAATGAAGACAAAGTAGGAAGATCCTATCCGACAGAGGCATTATCTTCACAGACGTGGACGAAAGTGAATTCTCCCTTCTTGGCAACCTGAATAAGCTGAAAAGATACATCATCTGAAGATGACATCTGCATTTCATTTTTGTTTCTCATGCATATGTAATTAGAACTACGTGGACCTTATTCTCCCTAAAAGAAATAACCGACAGAAAAGTGATATAAGGGATACATAGGCAGCCTGATTCAGGTGTGGTCCAAATCATAATACAAAATATTTTGTTTACATCACATTCTCATTTTCTTTGTGCCTAGTACATCATTCACTTGATTCTTTTACCTAAAAAAAAAAAAAAAAAAGAATGCTCGCTAAGTTGAAAACCTGAAAGCACAGCTTAGGCAGAAATTAGAGCAAAAATAAAAGATATCTCATTTAGTGATGATCAAATCTTGCAAAATACAAACCCATCATAAAGGATAGCCCTTTCATTGTCATCTATAGTGTATCCTATTTCATGTAGTCCTATCAACCTGTAATTACTTCAAAAAAAAGGAAAAAAAATGTCATGTCTGAAGTCATGGTCTAGCTAGTCTTCTTCTACCTCTTGAGATGCAAATCTCTCGTGTCCTCATTAGAGTCAAAGTCTATCACAATCTTCTTTTTTCCAATCACTACTACAATCTGTGATGTTGCACTTCTAGTAGATCCTCGAGTCTCCTTCAAA
Source organism: Reutealis trisperma (assembly GCA_947687605.1). NCBI lineage: Eukaryota > Viridiplantae > Streptophyta > Magnoliopsida > Malpighiales > Euphorbiaceae > Reutealis > Reutealis trisperma. Next base: position 366,218 of record CANTUT010000164.1, on the reverse strand, counting down.
GATTGAGTCACCCCTCTGTTTATGCTACAGTCCTCTTACTACCAATGGCTCCTCATATAGCCTCTCCTTCCTCAACTACTTCATCCTTTATTCCTCTTAGCAGGACAACCTGGTATTCTTTCTCAATTGGCCAAACCACCTTTATCAACTACTTGGTATACCTCTCTATGGTCCTAAGTAAAATCCCAAAATAAACAGCATGATAGCTCCTCAGCCAGCCATCACCTGATAGCTTTAGCAATGGGAGCTGTGATCTACACAAACTCTAAGAAAGAAAAACTAGGGGCACATATTGAGTCTACCTCATTTGCTTCAAGTTCCTCATCCCCTAGTGGAAAGTCATTCAAATCAAGCCCAACAGGCAAACTATTTGACACCCATGGCCTACAGTCATGAGAGATTTAATCCGTTACTATTGGCAGTCCTCCGGGGGCAAGCTGGAAGCAACCATCTTATCTGACCTCTGATTGAGTCTCAGTAAGGCATGTGCAGATTAAAAAGCAAAGGCTACCATCTAAAAATGATCCATCAGCCACGCTTTTGAGATAACCCAAAACTTGAAATAAACATTCACAAAGCACCCAAAGCAGAAAGGGTAAGAATAGACAAATTTTTCTCACCGGAGAATAACTGCAAGACAGTTCATCTCTCTAAATCCTTAACAAAGCAATTGAGGCTCATCAGTATCTTTACCAGTACAGCTCTAACCACAAAATGCCTTTGTTCCATCTGCCACTATGGCATCACCCCAATCAATAAACCTGTAACTCACACTTAAACAGAAAATCAAGGCCCTCATGTTGAGCCTCTGCACCCCTCATATCCCCCTGGTCACCGAAATCATGGAACTTCTCAATCACAGTGGTCAAATTCACTTAACCATCACCAACCATCATCTGGCTTGCAACATTCTGAGGCAAGTCAAAAACTCCTGAAAAATTTAAAAAATGCTAGACTTTGAACTCTGGCACCACCAGAGTTGCTTAAGTCATAGCCAAGCCATATTCCCTATCTCCTTGGAATGGGCATAGCTCCTCCTCAGCAGCACCAAAATAGAAACCACAGGTCACCAAATTCCAAAATCTGAAGCAACCCCTTGAACTCCTCATAATACCACCATGGCAACCATCTCATATAAACCCAAGTTGAGTTCTTCAACCTTATTGAGTTCCTCAGTCCATAAATGCATGTCTCCACAGGACAAAAAAGTCACATGAGAAATTACATTCATAAAGCAAATGTGTGAATCCATTCTCATGCATCCATGCAACCATTCATTATAGACATCACAATAAATCATACATGGCATAGAAGTCAAGCAAAAGGTCTATGAATTCTGAAACATGCATGCATCATCTGTGCACCAGCATCTATGCAATCATCTACAATCATACGTCTTCATGCATAAACTAAGCCATTAGCCTCATTGACATCTCCTAAAGCTAACCAGTGCTTTCTCAAAGCTGACTGACACCTCCTAAAAGCTAACCTATGTTTCTTTAAAGCTAAATGATACCTTTCTAGATCTAATCAATAAAGCGTGACTTCCAGAGTCCTTCTACTCCAGGAAAAGTTCCTTTGAGCCTTTCGAAAGGCCTAACCCTTCACATTTAGAAGCCCAAGTTTCTTTGGCACAACCAAAATCTTGAGCCGACTAGCCATAAGCTGAGGCTCTTCATCAGAATCTTGCGAGCCGACTCGCCATAGGTCGAGGCTCTCTTTTCACTAAATTATCTTGTCTAAAATCATCTTTACTTCCAACATTAAGGTAGGATAGATAGCCTTGATTGAGATTTACACAAATCTTCTTTGCCTCTAACATTAACGCCGGACAGATAGCCTTGATTGTGATTTACCCAAATCATTTTTATCTCCAACATTAAGGCCGGACAGATAGCCTTGATTAAGATACTTCAGATCATCTTTATCTCCAACATTAAGGCCGAACAGATAGCCTTGATTGAAATTTACTTCAGATCATCTTTATCTCCAATATTAAGGCTAGACATATAGCCTTGTTTGAGATTTACTTCAAACCATCTTTATCTCTAACATTAAGGCCAGACAGATAGCCTTGATTGAGATTCACTTTAGATATCCTTTGTCCTCCAACATTAGGCCAAACAGATAGCCTTGATTGAAATTCACCAAACTTTCTCTCTCTCCAACAGTAATGCCAAACAGATAGTCTTGATTGAGATTTACCCAATCTTCTTTACATTAAGGCTGAACTGATAGCCTTGATTAAGATTTACACAAATCTTCTTTGCCTTCGATATTAAGGCCGGACAGATAGTCTTGATTGAGATTTACCCTAGATCATCTTTATATCCAATATTAAGGCCAGATAGATAGGCTTGATTGAAATTCACCAAGCCTTCTTTATCTCTAACATTAAGGCCGAACAGATAGCCTTGATTGAGATTCACTTCAAACTTTCTCTATCTCCAACATTAAGGCCAAACAGATAGCCTTAATTGAAATTCACCAAACCTTTTTTTTTTTATCTCCAACATTAAGGCCAGATAGATAACCTTGATTGAAATTCACCCAACCTTCTTTGTTTTATAACATTAGGGCTGAACAGATAGCTTTAATTGAAATTCACCAAGACCATTTTCACAACCAACATCAAGGCTGAACAGATAGCCATTGATAAAGTTTCATTTATCCTAAAGATCCTCCTCCCAAAGGACATGACAAGAACAAACAACCCTAGAGTCTGACATGGCGCCTCTTCCCAACATTCACTATCATCAGAATCGCCTTTTGTTCAAAGCCAATTCTGATGAGGGGGCAACTATGAACCCTCAATTTTACACCCTCAACTTTAGCACTTGTTGAATTTAACGCATTGCGTGGAGCTATTACGGTGGTCTCGCTAACCATTTAACGGGCGGGGGTTCGAGGAAATGACCCTGAAAGAAAATTTTTTAGCCTTCAATTACATTGCCACCATGCATTAATGTTTTGCCATATTCATGCATTTTCTTTAATATCATCTTATAAATGTCATTCATGAAATCCAATTTTCAAGTCAAATTAAACTTAAGAGCCAAATTTAGATTATTTAAAACCAAAAACCTAGTCCTCGAACTCAACCTGGTTTGAAGGTTAGTGATTTTTATCTTTGGGCAAATTAATTTAAAAATTAATGAATTGGAATCAATTTGGGTTTTTTCTTAATATTTTCCCAACTGAATAAAATTAAGGTGTCAACTCTTAAAAATCATTTTCAAAATCAACCAATCTAAACCCGAGGGTTCCACCATGAGTCTAAACCCAAATAAGCATCCCGGTTCCCTCTAGTAGACTAGGTCAGTCACAGCCTCGCCCGAGCACCCAGTCCAATCCACTAGAGGGGAATCGAAAATGCCCATTTGGGAGAAACATCATGATTAGAACCCACTATGAGTTCAGAAAATTTATATTTTGTAAGTTGTAATTTGTGAAAGGAGTCGCCACTTTAATTTTATTTATTTTAGTTGGAAAAATTAAAGGAAAACCCAATTTGATTGACTCTAAAATTATACCATTTATCTCAAGGAAAAGCACTAATCCTCGAATGACCAAAGAGGGCTCAGGGACTAGGTTTTGGTTAAAACAATACAAAAAAATTAGTTTGGCTTAAATATAAAATAGCTTTTATAAAAAAGAAGTTTTTATGTATGCATGAATAGATATAATATGATGTATGAAACAATATTACTTATGCAATGCATGGCGATATGAAATAATGACAATTACAAAATGCAAAAAGATAAAGGGAAAACTACTTAAAACTATTATAAGTCAAAATGCCAAAATCAGGGGATCTTTCCTCTAGCCCTTATGGGTTCTAGGAAAAGCACACATTCCCCAAATATAATCTAAATAACTAAAATACAAAAAAAGTGACAAAAAAATTATAATAAAAAGAACTAAAAGTTAGACTTTTATTTAAGAAAAACAATTTTAATCCTAGACTATGTGAAGAAGGTGATAAAGAGAAGAATTTGTTAATTTTAGTGGAGTTGAATGCCTTACAGATGACAAGCTTGTGTATCCCTTTGAATGGGAATCAAACTCCATGCAGTTTTTCCTTCTTGCAAAGGAGGGGTTTTAAGTCATTGCCTTTGTTATCATGTTTTGATTGATTTTAAAGGGCTTAGGGATTTGTTAATTAGGTCAGATTTTAATTAGCAAAAATTAGAACTTTTCAGATTTAGATCTTGAAATTGAAATTGAAAGGAAAAAGGAAAAAACTTTTACCTTTGGCTTATGTCGGCGAGGAATGTAGGGGGCGAGCTTGGCACTAGATCTAAGTTCCACCTTGGCCTTAGGATATCAGGAGCACTCCTTTTGGAAGAAGGACTTTTGAATAGCATGAGCTCTTTTGGAGGGACTTGGATAACACCTTTGCTTGAGAACCACGAATTCCCTTTGAAAGAAATTGCTTGAATTAAACCTTTTCTTGATTAGGAAGCTTAAGAATAGAACTTGAAGTGATTAGAAGGCTTGTGAATGGGGTTTTGAGATGATTAGGAAATTTATGAATGGGGTTTTATGTGATGGAGGAGGTTTTGGAATGAGATTTTAGAGATTTAGAGGTTTAGGAAAAGGGTTTTGATGATTGGAAAGCTTAGAAATAGGGTTTAAAAAGCTTTAGGGAGAGTATAGAAGCATATAATTGTGTGTGCAAGTTGTTATGAGGTGCAAGGTATTTATAGGAGGAGTTTGCAGTTAAAAATAAACAGTTTTCGATTAGGATTCTGAAAGGGTATGGTTGCAATAACTGAGGAGTCGGCTGCGGCAACTGCAAAGGGTTTTATGGTTGCCGCAGTGCCTGTTATGGTAGCCAAGGCTACCACAGGGGCCTCTGCGATAACTGCAGAGGCCCGCAGCCGGCTATGAGTTACCGCAACAGGCCCGCGGGTTGCCGCATTTCATTTTTTGGCCCATTCTCCGTCTTTGATCTGATTTGAGCCCAGTTTGATTTCATAGGTTCGTAATCAAGTGCCAATCATCTAAAGGTGCAAGTTTTAAGAAAATTTTTTCAATGGGGCACTGCTCCCTTGACCCCTGCTTGCTAACCGGCTAGCTAAACCGCTGTATGTGTAGTGCAAAAATCTTAGCAAGTGTCAAGCTATAGACGAGTCCTAAGGGTGCAAATTTAAAGGTTCACAGCTACCCCCTCATCAAGATTGGCTTTGAGCAAAGGGTGATTCTGATGATAGTGAACCCTAGAATAAGGGATGGTAAGATGAACCAAATAGATGCCTAAGTCAGCGTCTAGACATGTTTGGGTGAAAATGGTTGATTTTTTAAAAGGTGATGAAAAAGGAACCATGGGGATGTCTAGATGATCTAAACATTTATGGGTGAAATGATCCTAAGGCTATCCTAGGATGGTCTGATTAAAAAAGGATACCTAATTCAAATTTAAGGTATGAATCCTAAGGCTATCCTAGGATGGGTCTGATCGAAAGGGATACCTAATTCAGATTTAAGGTATGGATCCTAAGGCTATCCTAGGATGGGTTTTGATTAAGAGAGATACCTAATTCAGATTTAAGGTATGAATCCTAAGGCTATCCTAGGATGAGTCTGATTAAAAGAGATACCTAATTCAGATTTAAGGTATGAATCCTAAGGCTATCTTAGGATGGTCTGATTAAGAGAGATACCTAATTCAGATTTAAGGTATGAATCTTAAGGCTATCCTAGGATGAGTCTAATTAAAAGAGATACCTAATTCAGATTTAAGGTGTGAATCCTAAAGCTATCCTAGGATGGTCTGATTAAGAGAGATACCTAATTCAGATTTAAGGTATGGATCCTAAGGCTATCATAGGATGGGTCTGATGAAAAGATATACCTAATTCAAATTTAAGGTATAAATCCTAAGGCTATCTTAGGATGGGTCTGATCAAAAGGGATACCTAATTCAGATGTAAGGTATAAATCATACCTAATTCAGATTTCAGGTATGAATCCTAAAGCTATCCTAGGATGGGTCTAATCAAAAGAGATACCTAATTCAATTTAAGGTATAAATCTTACCTAATTCAAATTTAAGGTATGAATTCTAAGGCTATCCTAGGATGGCTCTGATAAAAGGGGATACCTAATTCAGATTTAAGGTATAGATCCTAAGGCTATCCTAGGATGGGTCCGATTAAAAGAGATACCTAATTCAAATTTAAGGTATGGATCCTAAGGCTATCATTAGGATGAATCTGATTAAAAAAGATACCTAATTTAGATTTAAGGTATGAATCCTAAGATTGCCCTTTCTAGTAGGAGCTAAAAAGTGATGTTCTTGTCTGGTAGGAATGATGATGACCCTGTCTAGGAGGAAAGAGATTATCCATTTTGATTCGGCAGTCTGGCTTACAGCTTATTCTATCATGAAATACATTTGACTATGCAATGATTAGATACCTTGATCCTGTGAAAGGTCAGTTTGGTAGGAGAGTGCTCAGCTTCTAGGAGAAAGATGCCCCCACTTTGGAAAGGTGAATATTTGGAAGGGAGGTGCCCCCACTTTAGGATGATAAAGGAAAGCGGTTTAGTTTTTTTGGCTGATCGACTAGCTTAGAGGTGAAATGGGCATGTTAGGTATAAGGCTAGTTGGTCAATGGCTATTATTTTGGCCTAGGAAGAAGTCACTTTAGGAGGTTAAACCAAGTATGGCTAGAAGAGGTCATGCAGGGTTTAGGTGTTTTCGGTTTGCAATAATGTTTGGCTTAAGGGTGAATTGGAAAGCTTGAATAAGAGGGTTAAGTCCCTTAAGATGATAAGGTTTAGGTCAGGTCTAGTTTTGGGGAAGGTCAGATATGGCAATTGTCTTGGTCAGTTATAGCCTTCTAGTTTTGGCTTTAAAGGAGATTTGTTTAAAAGGCATAAGTTAGGTTCGGCTAGGTTCATTTGGAAGCTCAGTCTAGTTTGGCTTTGTGAGAGATCATATTAGATGCTCGGTCAAGTTATAGCCATCTAGTAGGTTCATTTGGAAGGTTTGGCCAGATTTTTTTTTTTTTAAGATTTTGTTAGAGAGATCATGTTAGGATGCTAGACCTAGGAGGCTAATCTTGGGTTAGAGGAAAAGGTCAGGCTAGTTAAACAATTTTGGAAGGCTTAGTTAGATTTTGCCTTAAAAGAGATCATGGGGTTCATAAATGAAGGCCTTTTAGGAGTGAGCTTCATGGTGAAGGATTTTTGGGAGTGAGCTTTATGGTGAAGGCTTCTTGGTTTGGATTTTACAGTGAAGGCTTCTTGGTTTAGGCTTCATGGTGAAGGCTTCTAGATTTGGGCTTCATGGCGAAGGCTTTTGGTTTTAGGCTTCTAAATTTGGGCTTCAAGTTGAAGGCTTCTAAATTTGGGCTTCAAGTTGAAGGCTTCTAGGTGTTGAGGATAGTTTTCTACAAGGGTGCTTTGGATGGCTCGCTTTGGCTCAGGTATGGTGCTATAGGTTTTGGTCATAAGGATATCATAGGCTCATGGATAAGGGTTTGCCCTTTGACATGGTTGCATCAGAATGGTTTGCAGGCTTTAAGAGGCTTTGATTCTCAAGGATTATGTGTTTTGCCAATTTATTCTTTCAAAGATCATGAGATATTTGCCAAAGAGGCATGAGATGGGCCTTGACTGGTTCGAGTCCTTCTTAATCAACTTGAGGATGATAGGCTTTGGGAGATATGCCTTAAGTTCTGGTTTTGCTAAGGAAACAAGATTCAAAGATGATGAGTCTTAAAAGACTTGGGATTTTTGGTTCTACCCATTGATGAGATTTTGCCCCCAACAAGGGTGGTATGTGGCTTGAGCTTGAAATGGTGGTATGATTTGCGAATTAGGCTTGGGATGGAATAGTTCAAGAATGGTTTGAAGGTAAGCTGAAACTTCTAAAAAGAATCATGGAGGTTGTATGGTTTTACTTGTTATAGCATAAATCATGGAAAAGAGCGAGTTAAGCTTTTCTAGTTGTCTAAGATTGAAGAGACTCTTAGAGTGACACTTAATTGATTTGACTTGATGACACACTGATTGCACTGGCTAAAACAAAGAGCCCTTAGGAATGGCTAAAGGGCTAATAGAGGAAGACAGCTTGGGGATCATGGTCCCAAATGAGAGATAAGGATGTGATGGACTGGAGATATGTATTAACTCTTTGAACTGAGTGATGGGATGGACTAACAACAAATGATGATGTTCTAGGAAGACATGGCCCCATTGTAAAATAAGGGCATAGAAGACAACATAACTTTAAAAAATTAGCCTTTGATGAGGGAGGATGACTTTGGAGACATGAGATGAGACGGATTGATAATTTAACAACTTTGGACATGACTTGAATGAGCTTTCTCTCTTTCTCTCTCTCTCTCTCTCTCCTTTTTTTTTTCGCTCTAACTTTTGTCTAAGCTGCCCTTTCAGATTTTCAACTTAACAAGCTTGGATTCATGAAATTTGAGAGAAAGTATTCCACTATGATTTGCTATTTTTCTTCATGTCGAGAGGCTCTAATCTTTGAATTCTGGGTTTGACAAAGGTCTTCTTTGAACTTGTCGCCCCTTGTTGGGGTGCATCATTTGATTACCCAATTGTGTAATAGGTAATTATATTTACTTGATCCTTGTGCTTCAACTATTTGATGAGAGGTCCTTCTTTGGTTAGGAGCTTGTGAAGCATTTATTGATTCGAGAGAATGAAGACACCCCACATTTTGATTATGGTGGATTTAATCTTGACCCCCTTTTTTCTTCATTTTCTTTTCTTTTCTTTTCTTTTTTTCTTTTTCTTCTTCTTCTTTTTTTTTTTAAGCTCATCCATGTTAGACTCAATCAAGGAAGATAAGAAAGTTAATTCATAAATAATGAAAAGAAAACATAGATGCATTACAATAAAAGAAACTTTATTATAAAATAACAAAAAAACGAGACTGATATGGCTGACAAAATAAAATAAAATAAAATGACAAACTCAGACTCAGACTTAGACTCAAAGTTTTAGGCTTAGGCTCAGACTCAGACTTAGATTTGGAATTCAACCTCAGATAGGTCAGATTAGCTAGGCTTGAATTCCTCCATGTTATGTTACTTAAGGTTCAATTAAGGTCTTGGGTCTTGCTTTAGGGGGATGATATCTCCACTATTAATCAGATCTTGGATTTTATGTTTTAAAGCTTTACATGCATTAATTTGGTGCCCCACTCCTTGATGATATTCACAATACTCATTAGGGTGGTAGCTCTTTGGTAAGGGATTAGGGGGGACTCTTGGTTCCAGGGGTTTTACCATTCTTGCCTTCAAAGCCTTCTTATAAACTGCTGCTAATGGAACTCCCAAATCTGTGAAAGCCCTTCATTGAGATTTCAAGGGTTGCCTACTAGTCATGCCAGCTACCTCTATACTCTCTTACTCGACATCAACAAGGGAAGTGTAGGTGTCCATATCCTTCCATTTAGTAGAGGTAAGGGGAGTGGAGGTATTGCTTTTCTTACACCCTTTTTCCATTGTGAGGGTTTGCTCTAGTGCATCAATGTTGAGGTTTAAAGGTCTTTTGATAGCAGAAGAGGTGGAGTTTTCCTTGTTTTGAAAAGGATTCAAAGAAAAGGCAAGGTTAGTTCTAAGATTGATGGCATGGCTAAGGCTAGAATGGCATTGATGTTTGAGATTGAAGATGTAAAATTATGGGTCATGTCGATGGTAGGTGCAACATTAATGGGCTTAGCTTGGTTCAACGTTCCTCTCACTTCATTGATGATAAGTTGGCGTTGGAAACTCAAAGCATCAGTGAAAGTAGAAGTAAGGTGGATCAAGGCATTATTAAAACTGGATTGTTGGCTAGCTAAAGCTTGATTGAAACTGGCTCGTTAAGCATCTAGGGCGGAGATGAGAATAGCTTGAAGGTTCTCTTCTTGCCTCTTGAGTAGGTTGGTAAGAGATTCCATGTCAATCAGGCTTATCATTGGTACCTTTAAAACCTAGTCAAAGAATAAGGTAAGTTCTTGGAAAAGAAACAATGAGAAGGGCATGCACACTCTGAGGAAAAGTCTCCCATTGATGTTATAAGCTGACTACATTTGGGCTCTTGATTATTTCCTGATGTTACACAGATCAAGGTCTCAAGCTTAAGGTATCAGGTTGAACCAAAGGTATTGGACATAAGATAGTGTGTTAGGCCTAAGGTATTGGGCTTAAGGTGTTGTGCTGGGGCCAAAGGTATTGGACTTAAGGTAGTGTGTTAGGCCAATGGCATTAGGTTTAGGGTATTGTGTTGGGTCAAGGGTATTGGGCTTAAGGTAGCGTATTGGGCCAAGGATAATGTGTTGAGCCAAAGGTATTAAGCTTAGGGTAGGTTTACAAGCATTTGTCAATCTTGTGGTAATGGATTGGTTTTGAAAGTAATGGGCCAAGGATGTTAGGCTTATAGATGATAATGTCTTATGGCTAGGTTGGGCAAGGTATGAGTAAAAAGGAGGGTAGAGGTGTGTGATGTTAGCTACGTAGGTATTTAGCTTTGGGTGGCATGGTCAGATTTTAGCTTTGGGTGGCTAGGTCAGATTTTAGCTTTGAGTGGTTAGGTCAGATTTTAGCTTTTATGTAGCTAAGTCAGATTTTAGCTTTTGAGTAGCTAGGTCAGATTTTAGCTTTAAGTGGCTAGGTTGGATTTTAGCTTTTGAGTAGCTAGGTTAGATTTTTAGCTTTGAGTGGCTAGGTCAGATTTTAGCTTTTGAGTAGCTAGGTCAGATTTTAGCTTTTAAGTAGTTAGGTCAAATTTTTAGCTTTAAGTAGCTAGGTTAGAGTTTAGCCTTAAGTAATTGGATTTGCAATTTATGGATGGTTTAGTATGGGTTTTAAGGATGGAGGGACCATGGGTTTTATAACTGGGTTATAGATGTACCATGAATTTGGAGGTTGGGTGGACCATGGGCTTGGTGATAGTTGGACAATGGTGCACTGGACCATGGGCCTAAATAGAAGCATGGGTTTGGATAGCAATGTAAAAGATGAAACCAAGTCAACATTTAGTTTGGGTAATGATTAAGGATAAGAGTGAAGTTAGGTTAGTGTTTAGCTTTGGTAAGGATTGTTGAGGGTAAAGCTACATTAGTGTTTAGCTTGGGTAAGAATTATGAAAGATGAAGCTAGGTTACTGTTTAGCTTGGGTAAGAATTCTGAAAGATGAAAGCTAGGTTAGTGTTTAGCTTGGGTAAGAATTGTGAAAGATGAAAGCTAGATTAATGTTCGGCTTGGATAAGAATTATGAAGGATGAAGCTAGAATAGAGCTAGGTCAGTGTTTAGCTTAGACAAGGATTGTGGATTTGGATGGGAGTACCATATATGGGTTTATTTTTACCATGAGTTTAACATGGGTTTGGGTAGGACCGGACTATGGGTTTAGGTGAACCATGAGTTTTGGGTTTTGACGATGAGTTTAAGTGGACCATGGATTTTGGGTTTTGACCATAGGTTTAGGTGGACCGTAGGTTTTGGGTTTTTGACCATGGGTTTTAGGTGTGAAGGTGTTTGGATAGGTTTTAGACTCTTCATAAAGTTCAATCTATACATGCATGTATGAGTGAATGATTGAAAAAAGTTTCATGAAATACCAAGTTTAGTATTATGGTTCTACAATCCTAAAGGCAGGTTCTAGGAGTCATTACATGAAAGGGTAAGGGTGGTTTGAAAGGAACCCATCACACTAGAGATGCAATGTACCTAACCACATGTGAGTCAAGGAGCCTCGCGTGGGTCCAACAGCACGTGCATACTCGTCACACCTCTAAAAGGATTAGAGGATATGTCATGGGCTGGATGATTTCACTATCAGCAAGCAGACCTAAGGAAGGTTGCCTACTCGATGTTACTTTCTATCCTTTGTTTTCCTAAGAAACTAATGTTTTGGACAAGGAACCCAATGTAGTGATGCATGAAAAAGCCATTTTGTAATAAAAGCCAAACTTTTTGTTTTACTAAGAGTAGTCCACTTTATCCTTTATTTGAATAAGATTTTGAAATTCCCCAGTGGAGTGGCCAACTGTGAGGCCTCAGCCGAGCACCCGGTCCGATCCGCTAGAGGGGAATCAAAAATGCCTATTTGGGAGAAACATCATGATTGGAACTTGCTATGAGTTCAAAAAATTTGTATTTTGTAAGTTGTAATTTGCGAAAGGAGTCGCCACTTTAATTTTATTTATTTTAGTTGGGAAAATTAAAAGAAAACCCAATTTCATTGACTCCAAAATTATACCATTTATCCCAAGGAAAAGTACTAATCCTCGAATGACCAAAGAGGGCTCGGAGACTCGGTTTTGGTTAAAACAATACAAAAAAATTAGTTTGGCTTAAATACAAAATAGCTTTTATAAAAAAGAAGTTTTTATGTATGTATGAATAGATATAATATGATGTATGAAACAATATTACTCATGAAATGCATGGTGATATGAAATAATGACAATTACAAAATGCAAAAAGATAAGGGGAAAACTACTTAAAACTATTATAAGTCAAAATGCCGAAATCAGAGGGATCTTTCTTTTAGCCCTTATGAGTTCTAGGAAAAGCACACATTCCCCAAATATAATCTAAATAACTAAAATACAAAAAAAGTGACAAAACAATTGTAATAAAAAGAACTAAAAGTTAGACTTTTATTTAAGAAAAATAATTTTGATCCTAGACTACGTGAAGAAGGTGATAGAGAGAAGAAGTTGTTAATTTTAGCGGAGTTGAATGCCTTAGAGATGACAAGCCTGTGTATCCCTTTGAATGGGAATCAAATCCCACGCAATTCTTCCTTCTTGCAAAGGAGGGGTTTTTAAGTCATTGCCTCTGTTATCATATTTTGATTGATTTTAAAGGGCTTAGGGAATTGTTAATTAGGTCAGATTTTAATTAGCAAAAATTAGATCTTTTCATATTTAGATCTTGAAATTGAAATTGAAAAGGAAAAGGGAAGAACTTTTACCTTTGGCTTATATCGGCGAGGAACGTAGGGGGCAAGCTTGGCACCAGATCTAAGTTCCACCTTGGCCTTGGGATATCACAAGCACTCCTTTTGGAAGAAGGACTCTTGAATAGCATAAACTCTTTTGGAGGCACTTGGATAACACCTTTACTTGAGAACCACGAATTCCCTTTGAAAGAAATGGCTTGAATTGAACCTTTTCTTGATTAGAAAGCTTAAGAATAGAACTTGAAGTAATTAGGAGGCTTGTGAATGGGGTTTTGAAATGATTAGGAAATTTATGAATGGGGTTTTATGTGATGGAGGAGGTTTTGGAATGAGATTTTAGAGATTTGGAGGTTTAGGAAAAGGGTTTTGATGATTGGAAAGCTTAGAAATAAGGTTTACAAAGCTTTAAGGAGAGTATAGAAGCATACAATTGTGTGTGCAAGTTGTTATGAGGTGCAAGGTATTTATAGGAGGAGTTTAGGGCTAAAAATAAACAGTTTTTGGGTAGGATTCTGAAAGGGTACAGTTGCAGTAACTAAGGAATCAGCTGCGACAACCGCAGAGGGTTTTACGATTGCTATAGCACTGACTGTGGTAGCCAAGGCTACTGCAGGGGCCTCTACGATGACCGCAGAGGTGGCTACGGTAACCATAGTCGGCTGTGAGTTACCACAGTGAGCCTGCGGGTTGCTGCATTTCATTTTTCAGCCCATTCTTCTCTATCTTTGATCCAATTTGAGCCCAGTTTGATTCTATGGATTCATAATCAAGTGCCAATCGTCTGAAGGTGCAAGTTTCAAAAAAAAATTCAATGGGGCACTGCCACTTGACCCCTGCCCGCTAACCGGCTAGCGGTACTGTCGTATGCGTAGTGCACGAATCTTAGCAAGTGTCAATCTGCGGACAAATCTTAAAGGTGCAAATTTGAAGGTTCACAGAGGCCTCACACTGTCATGTTTCTATCTCTCATTAGGATCATGATCCCTAAGTTGTCTCTTCTCATTAGTCCTTCAGCCACTCCTTAAGGCACTTCTTTTTAGCCAGTATGTCATCTACATTCAAGCCAATAGAGAGTCACCCCAAATGTCTCTTCCGTCTCAAGATGGCAAGATTAGCTTAGCTTGTTCTTTTCCATGAATAATGTTACAAATAGCAAAATCATACAACTTCCTTGATCCTTTTTAGAATTTCCAACCCACCTTTGAACTATTCCCCAACTTTAAAATGTACCATTCCTTCCTTTCAAGTTTAAGCCTCATACCGTCTTTTCCTTGGTAAAGGCTCATCATCTTCTAAGGGCCAAGCCCATGGGTAGAACCAAAGATCCTAAGTCTTTCAAGACTCATCATCCTTAAAGCTAGATTTCTTTAGCACAACCAAAATCAAGTCATGTCTTGTAAAGCTTAAGAAGGGCTTAAACCACTCAAGTCATTGCATGTCTCATTGGAAAAATCTCATCGTCCTTGAAAAGACCAAGCCTCCTTAGCAAATTACATCACCCATAAAGTCTAATTGAGTTAAGGCCTACCAACCATCCGATGGGCATTGAAAATCTTATACAACCATAATAAAGGGCAAGCCCCTATCCATGAGCCTGTGGTATCCATATGACCAAAACCTGGAGCACCATACCTAAGTCAAAGCCAACCATCTAAAGCACCCTCGTAGAAGACTATCCTTAACACCCAGAAGCCATCACCATAAAGCCTAAATCTAGAAGCCTTTGCCATGAAACCTAAACCAAAAAGCCTTTGCCATGAAGCCCACTCCCAAAAAAGCCTTCACCATGAAGCCCACTCTCAAAAGGCCTTCATTTATGAAGCCTATGATCTCCTCTAAGGCAAAATCTAATTGAGCCTTCCAAATTGATTACCTAGCCTGACCTTTTCCTCTAAGCTAAGATTAGCCTTCCAGGTCTAGCATCCCAGCTTGATCTCTCTGACACAGTCTTAAGACAAAACTTGACCTAGCCGCTAAGTTGATCTCCCCTAAAGCCAAACCAGGATATAACTGACCAAGCCAATTGCCAAACCTAACCAAAGACTCCTATATGAACTTCTTTGGAGACAAAATTAACAAACTAACCTTCCCTAAAACTTGACTTAGCCTTTCAACCTAATCATCTCCAAGGAATTAACCTTTCCAAATCCAGCCTCAAATTAAATCTTCTCTAAAGTCAGACTTATCTAAGTCATTTAAACTGAACAGCCCAATCTTTTCCAAGACCACACCTTGCTTGATCTTACAGAATGACTTCGTCCTAAGTTCAACTGATAGCCATTAACCAACCAACCTCACACCTGATATGCCCATTTTCACCTCTGAGCTAGCCAATCAACCAAAAACCAAATGACTAAACCGCTTTCCTTTATCATTCTAAAATGGGGGCACCTCCCTTTCGAATATTCACCTTTCTAAAATAAGGGAATCTTTCTCCTAAAGATCAATACTTTTATATCAAGACGACCCTTCATAGGTTCGAGGTATCTAATCATTGCATAATTATCTAGCATTTTTGCATTAAATAAGCTCATAAGTCAAAATGGATTAAGACATATCATTTTCAAAAATCAATCTCAACCTCAAGATATTTTTTTTTTGCTGTTCCTACAGGACATGATAGTTATATTTACCATTCCTACCAGACAAGATGGTCATCATTTTGATCCTACTAGATAGGATCATCACTTTTTATTCTCACCAAAAAGGACCATTACTTTTACTATTCATACCAGATAGGACAGTTATCTTTACCATTCCTATTAGATAGAATGGTCATCATTTTGATCCTACTAGATAGGATCATGACTTTTCATTCTTATCAGAAAGGACCATTACTTTTACTATTCCTACAAAATAAGAAAGTTATCTTTACCATTCCTATCATATAGGATGGTCGTCTTTTTTATCTTATCAGACAAGATCATCACTTTTCATTCCTACCATAAAGGACTATTACTTCTACTATTCCTACCAGACAGGATAGTTATCTTTACCATTCCTACCAGATAGGATGGTCATCTCATTATTCTTACCAAACAGGATCACCACTTTATCGATTCCTACCAGACAAGATCACCTCTTTATCGATTCTTATCATATAAGAATCACCACTTTATCGATTCCTATCAGACAAGATCACCTCCTTGCCGATTCCTACCAGATAAGGATCACAACTTTGTCAATTTCTACCAAACTAGGTCACTTTCATTTCTAGTAGATAAGATCACCACTTTATCAATGCCTAATAGATAGGGTCGCCTTTTTCCTACTAGACAGGATCATCATTCCTACTAGACAGGATCACCATTTTGTCAATTCTTACCAGACAGGGTCACCTTATTTCCTACCCGATAAGATTATCATTCCTACCATATCGGAACATAGCTTTAGCTCCTACCAGAAAAGACAATAACTAAATGCTACCAGTTGACAGATTTCCCAAACATACCAGGAGCATCCTCCTTAAAATTCAACCACACCTTTCACCCAAATGTCTAAACTCTAACCTAAACATTAATTTGGTGCCTTTTTACCATCTACCCTCTTCAGGTTTACTGTCATCAAAATCACCTTTTGAACAAAGATGATTCTAATGAGGAGGTAGCTGTAAACCCTTAATTTTGCATCATCCAGTATGTGTTTAAACTTTAGAAGCACTTAGACTCGGTAAACGAACCTCCAAAAGCTGAAACTTCTCAAAATGGGAAAATCAAAAAATCAAAACATGTCTTTTTGACATTTGAGCTCATTCAAATCATCTGAGACTAAGTAATGAATACAATACAACTGGAATCATAAAAAATGGATGAGAAACAAGCAAGAATGGGCGAAAACGAGTGTGATAAGCGAAATAAGGCTAGCTACCGCATAGCAACTCCAATAAAAACTCCATTTTTTGCAATCCCATATTCAAATTTGATGCATTCTATGCTCTAATCCTCCTCCTATATATGGAGAGTCTCTCCACACTTTAAATCACTAACTGTTAAAGCTTGAAAAGTATTAACTTCAAGCAAACCACTTTGTATTTGCTCCTTACTTCGCAAAGCAAGTTGAGTTTCTCCTTGATTCCTACTTAACTAGTTAAAGGCTTTTTGCCTGCCTGTTCAAGGAAAGTCTATTACCTAAGGCTCATGTTAGGAGGTTTCTCCTTGATTCCTATCTAACTAGTTAAAGGCTTTCCGCCTGCCTGTTCGAGGCAAGTTTATTGCCTAAGGCTCATGTTCGCCGTCAAAGGCTAGTCGCCGCTTACCGTCCAAGGCTCTTGTCCACCATTTAAGGCTAGTCACCACTCGTCGTCCAAGGCTGGTGTCTGCCATCTGATGCTAGCTACCGCCCACCATCTAAGGCTAACCATCGTGCATTATCCAAAGCCAGCCACTGCCCACGGCCCAAGGCTAGTCATCGCCTGTCGTCTGAGGTAAGCTTATTTTCCCTTAATTTTCTTTTGTCTAAATTTTCTTACCTCTTTTAGTTAGTTAACTAAATTGATTCATTTAGGTTGCTAGCTAATCAGTTCAGTAGTCAATTAAGTTAATTAATCAACTCAACCCTCTCTTAATCAATTAATCAAAAAATAATAAATTGGCTAGACTAAGCTAACCCCTTCACAAGAAGGAAAAACTGCATGGGTTCTGATTCCTATTCAAAGGGATACACAAGCATGCTTGGTTTAAGCATCGAATCCAAACAAAACTAACTAACTCTCCCCCCTACCACCTCCTTCACTTGCTTTTATTTTGCTTTCTTTTACTTTATTATTAGGCTTAGTTTAAGGAATGTGTGACTTCTCTAGAATCCATAAGAGTTAAATGAGGTATCCCCTAAGTTTGGGATTTCATTGTAATATTAACTCTCTTTTATTTCTAATTCTAATTGTGTATAAACTTTATGGATTGAATTATCATGCATATTATAAATTGTTCATGCATCTTAAACTATTTATGAAATATATTTTAAGTTATTTTTATATTATTTAGTGTAAAACCCACACCCACTCTAAGAGTTTCCATGACAATTACTTGAATTTAGAGCTATTAAGATAAAATGTGTGCTTTTATGGAAATTCATGTGTTATGTGATTGATGAGTATATGGCATGTTAGATTAGTTCTAATATGTTTAATATGAATTATTAATGTGAAATAAGTGATTTATGTGAAGTGCATATGCATAAAATGATTTATTGCATATAAAGTGACTTTTCATGCACAAAGCAATTTTTAAGCTTAAAATAAATTTTATGAGTATTTTTAAAATATTTTTAAATAAATATTTTTGTCAATGAAAATAATAAGTAAAAAATTTTATTTTTAATTACCTATAATTAGCCCATAAACAAAATTAAAAGGCCCAATTCACCAAAGCCCAACACACTAAAACACTCTTAACCTAGCACATTAATAGCAAACTTGTAATTTTGCCAAAACCCTAAATATATAAAACTAATTTCAGCCAGCTCTATTGTAGCAGCCACCATTCTATTATTTTTCATAATTTTTATTGAAAAATTCTCTCAAAAATATTCTCTCAACCAAAATTCATAAGGTGCCTTCAAACCTTGCGATTTTGTGATTGTTTTCGTTAGTTTTTCCTTCCTTTCTATCTATCATTTGATTTTTATGAAACTAACCATGAGAAATCTATTTGGGACTATATATTTATTGTTTTATTTCTATTTAAATCAGATTAGGCGAATTATTTGAAGGAGAAACCGATTTTCAACCAAAAATATAACCCTTTCTTCACATATCCACCAAAGGTGAACCTTAAAACTCAAAGTTAGAATTTTCATACAATTATACAAGCAGGGCTGCCGATATATTCATTATTGTGTTATAAATTAATTTTTTTTGTGTTTAGATGAAAAATAATGATTTAAATCATATTTTTGTATATTACTGTAATGATTAGAAAGTACAGAAAATAAAGAAATTCTTGGTTTTCATCCCAAAACTTAAAAGTTGGAATTTTCATGTGTATAAAATATAAGGAGGTACCAATTCCTATGTTTATGCATTCTAAAATAATTTTTGTCATATTTACATGAAAAATATTAGTTTAAATCATGTCTTTGCATATTACTGTAATGAACAGAAAGCACGAAAAGTAAGAAAAATCCATGTTTTACCTTAATAGCATATACTCGGCCTACATAGGGATTTTAATCTCAATGTCTATAATTTTTGTATGACATCTTTAAATGATTGTTGACATGTATACATAAATGATAAATGATTTAATTGCATGTTCGTTTAAGGAATAATTCTAGACAAAGTCTAAAGAGGTTCGGCCTACCTAGGGTTTCCTAACCTAACCACTATATTATGATTAATATGTGTATATGATTAAGTAGCATGTGAATTAGGCCTTATGATGTGTTAATAGTAAATTAATGATCTTAAATTGACTATGATATAGATGGTATGATTAAATCAAAAGAGATAAGCATGACTCTTTAAGGTTACTTGTTAAGTTGATATATATGGAAAGTGTTAAGTGTACTAAGTTGAATGTTAAATTGAATTGATATTAAGATGATGATACCTTGTGTTTGACTTTAGAAAATTCTTTTAGTATGAGTTATTATGTGTTTTCATGTGAACCGAAGAAGACTAAGTGTGCAAGACTTTAAAAGTCAATATGGTATGTGCAAGTGATGAGTGCACTTCTAAGTGCAACTCTAAGTTTATGTGAATGTTATATGTGCATGGGATAGTTATGGGATAGGATAGCATGATGTTAAGCAAATACTAAGTATTGAATTATAATGTATCATAGAGCTTGAGGATTATTAGAAGTTCAAGGGCTACCAAGTACTAGGAACAAAAGAACCACAAGGTGAGTAAACATTATGTTCATATTACAAGTACAAGTTATCAAGATATGTGAACCTTTGAGAATCTTGAAACCCAAGTTCTTTTCCATTTTCAATTATGTCTATATGATTTCTTTATTAAACTTAGGTTACCAAAGGATAATTGGTCCAAAACTATTTTTGATTATTCAATGATAATAAACAACCTTCATGAATTATTGCCTTACCTTACTTTCTTTCTAGAACCACACTGTTATTTACCTTTCTTCAACAAGTTAATCTACTATTGCTATTATATTACATGTGATTGATTTTTCAGTGCTATTATTATATGTAATTTCCATTAGCTCTAGTTATGGTATCTATGAACTCTTTTATGCATAAATCATTATGCCAATGCGGGTAATCATCGGTACCTATGCACATGGTCTTAACTCGATAGATAGTAGTAGTGTATCCATCTCAACTAAAAGGAGCAATTCTATCTGTGAAGCCTAATTAGTTTCATGACTCTTTACAAGTTACTAGTTGGGAGTTGGAATTTGGTACGATGCCACCTCTCCCTTGAGTGAATAAGGCAATAGCCGTCATTCTTTACAAGTTTACAAGTTACAAGTTGATTTCTGTGAACCTTACTCATTTATAAACCATGATTTATGAACTTTGAACCCTTTTAAAAGGATATATGTTATTTTAGAAGTTTTATTGTTTACTCATTGAGATCATCTATTTCACCCCCTATCCTTATATTATTCTAGGTGAGCATTTTGAGGAGACAAGGTGATTGCTTAAGCAACCTACTTTACTTGGAAAATTTCCTTGTCAAAGTGTAACACTGTACTATAATTTGATAAGTCTCTAGACGCTTCAAGAGTTCTTATTTTGGGAGCTTTATTTGGAATATTACTCATTTAATGATTTATTTGGAGTCTTAAAATGTTCTTTTATATGGATTGTATTTAAAGTATATTTTAACTATCCTTCTGCTAGTTAAAGTTTTCTTTATTCTTGGATAATTAAGTTAATGCATGAGGTTTTGGTACAATCCTAGGTAATTTTATTATATGCATGAGTGGGTTCTATAGGCATGGGTGACCTTATGTCTCCCCATGTTCTAGGACCGTCATATCTCTGAAATTGAGATGTGACAAAGTTAGTATCAAAGCTATAGTTTTAAGTCTAGTTTAGACTTGTCTATTTATTGGGTTAGTTAAGTATAATCCTAGAGCATAGGAATTTTCCTATCATGTCACTTGCAGTCTATTGCTAGTATAGTTCCACAAAATCCTAATAAGCTATAGTACTCCTTGTTATTGTTTATGTGCCTTATGATTCTTTTACCAGATGACCAAGAAGATTACCCTTGCTAGAGCACCATGACATAGAGCGCGTGTGGCATACAAAAGGACATGACGAGAGATGTTCAAAAAAGTCATGCCTATGATTCACTGCAAGGAAGAGAAGATGCCTAAAGAAAAGGATCCCGAGGAGTATTCAGACTATGACTGGGTTTATGGTAAGATTCAAAAACTAAAGAGAAACTGCTCAAATTTGATGGAGGAAAATCAATGTCTTAGGTCCTTGGTTTATGCTTAGAGGGGGACATGGAGCAATTTAAGACTAGAGATGTTAAGCAAATGGATGATGATGCACCTAGAGATTTTTGTCACGTGCCATCTAGGACTTTGTACTTGATAGGTTGCACACGGGATGAAGATTTACTTTGCTATAAATGTCATGGTTTCGGTCACATTTCTGCCAATTGCATGCATATAACTCAATCTTTGCATGCATATAACTCTTATAACTAAAATCAATCCAGATTTGTAATTCTAATAACTAATATTCTTTATTCATAATTTAGGATAATAATAATAGAATTTAGTTTAGATATAAATCCCTTTTTAATATTGTGTGCCTATCCATCTTAGTATCTATTTGGTTAATATAAGATTCCTCAAATTCCCTGAGTTCGACACCCTACTTACTCTATATTTAATCCTGAGGATTTAGGGTTACAATTTGACCCGCATCAAATTTTGGCACCATTGCCAGGGAATTTGATTTGAATTTTTATTAATTTAGAATAGTGAAAAGTTGTTTTAGGCTTTTGATTTCATATTTTAATTTCAGTTTTGTTTCTTTCTTGTTTAGTTAAATATGAGACATAGTAGAAGTTCTATTGATTTTCTGCCAATTGATCTTGAAATTGAATGAACTTTGCATACTTTACGTAGGGATCAAAGGCAAAGAGAAGAAGATCAACATAACCTTGGCGAAATGACTATAGAAAGACAAACGTTAGGCGATTTTGCTATGCCCGATATCACAAGCAGTTTAGGAGCGATTGTGGCTCTTTCCATTGTAAACAACAACTTTGAAATTAGCCAAGCATCATTCAAATGGTGCAAAATAATCAGTTTGGTGGTTTGCAAGGGGAGGATCCATATGCTTACATCTTGACATTCCTGAATATATGTGCAACTTTCAAAATTAATAGAGTATCGGATGACGCAGTCCGATTGAGACTTTTCCCTTTCTCAGTCAAGGAGAAGGCTTAGCTATGGTTGGCTAGTCTACCAAGTGAATCAATCACCATTTGGCATCAATTGAAGTAGGCATTCCTTTAAAAGTACTTCCCACCACACAAGACTGCAAAATTCCGCAATGAGATCACCACTTTCAAGCAAAATGCAAATGAGATAATCTATACATCTTGGGAAAAGTTTAAGGAATTTCAAAGGCAATGCCCACATCATAGATCGCCTGAATGGATGATTCCTCAAATTTTCTATAATGGGTTAACAAATGAAAATAAGAACATTGTCAATACAGCATCTGGTGGAAAATGGATGGATAAGATGGCAAGAGAGGCTATCACTTTACTTGAAGAACTTGCATCCCAAGGATACATGGGAGATGAGATAACCATGGCAAAAGCAAGGGATATTTTGGAACTCAACACCATTAACTTGCTAACAGCAAAGGTAGATGCACTCACCAAAATGGTAAGTGAAACTCAAATTAATTCTATTAAAAATACTGATGTTGTTTGTGAATTATGTGGAGGCCCCCACCCTTATTCCCAATGTAGTCCTGGTTCCAATGCAGAAGTAAATTATGTGCAAGGGGGATATAACCAAAGAATAGGTATGAACTCAAACACTTATAACCCTTAATGGAAGAACCACCCTGGTTTTTCATGGTCTAACCCATCCTCCCAATTGAACCCAACCATGAACCAAAATTCCAAACCACGCAACCTTCCAGGATTTCCTATGAAGCAACCTTATATCCACACCCTACCCAAATCTAACCTTGAAACCCTTATAGAGCAATTTATTGGAACACAAATTTCCATCAATAAATAAAGTGAGGAGCAATTTAAGCTAATTAATTCCAAAATTGATCAACTCGCTACTCACAACCAAATTTTAGAAACCCAAATTGCCCAACAAGCCTCTTCTTCTAACTCTAAACCAGTAGGCAAGCTACCTAGTCAACCAGAATTTATATAAAGAGAAACTTGCCAAACAATTACCCTTAGAAGTGGAAAAATGGTTAAAAACACTGCTAATAAGGGTAATGAAATCATAATAGATGATGAAGAAGAAAGGTTAGAGGTTGATAAAGGGGACAGATTTAATGATAACTTGGGTAGTAATAAAAAGGAAAATGTCATACCACCCAAAGTTAATGAACCTAAGGTAGACCTTAAAACTTTACCTTTCCCTCAAAGGTTTATGAGGAGGAACCTAGATAAAAAATTTGGCAAATTCCTTAAGTATTTAAAGATATTACCATTACCATTCCATTTGTGATTGCTATAAGGGATATGCCGGCATAGGGAAAATTTTTAAAGGATATGGTCATCCATAAAAGTAAATTAGAAGACTATGGTTTAGTTTCTTTGGTTGAAGAATCCAAAGCCATGTATTCTAATTCCCCACCTAAGCAAAAAGATCTGAGATGCTTCACCATCCCTTATATGATTGGAGGTAAGTATTTTGATAAGGCTCTTTGTGATATTGGTACTAGTGTTAGTTTAATGCCTTATTCTATCTATTTAAGACTTGATTTAGGAGAACTTAAGCCCACTAACATATACCTTTTAATAGCAAACAAAACTATTACTTATTCACTTGGCATTCTTGAGAATGTGCCAACGAAAGTGGGTAAATTTATTGTTCTTGCTTATTTTGTTATACTAGATATGGCGAAAGATCTTGAGATCCCAATCTTGTTTGGAAGATCATTCTTAGTAACGGTAGGTGCTATTATTGACATGAAGAAAGGTAAGATTACTTTTGAGGTAAACAACAAATTTATGGAATTTGATGTTCTTAAGATGATGAAATCTTCACCTATGAAAGGAGTTAGTAGGATTGACTCTATAGACTTGATTGATGAATGTACAAATGAGGTCAAATATGAATGCATGAGTCAAGACCCTATTTCCCCTTACCAAGTGCAAGAAGAAGAGGTAAATCTTTTAAAGACTACTTTACATCATCACTCTTTCCGACCTTCTAGATTTGAACCTCTAGAGAGAAATGATAGCCCAAACCCTTCTTCAAATGAAGAAGTAAGTTTTGAACTCAAGCCTTTGCCATCAAATTTAAAATATGCATTCCTTGATTCTAAGTCAAAATTTCCTTTTATTGTGAATTCATCTTTGTCTTTAGAAAATGTTAATCTCTTATGTAAAATTTTGCTTAAACATAAGGATGCCATTGGTTATTCTATGAGTGACCTAAAGGGTATTGGCCCAAATATTTGCATGCATAGGATAAATTTAGAAGACAAGGCTAAGCCTTCCATTAAAGGTCAAAGGAGACTTAATCCAACCCTTAAGGAAGTGGTAAGAAAAGAAGTCACTAAATTGCTTGATAATGGAATTATATACTCCATTAGTGACAGTAAATGGGTAAGTCCTATTCAGGTTGTCCCTAAAAAGGGCAGCTTGACCATTATTAAAAATGAATCAAATGATTTAATACCCACCAGAACTATCACAAGATGGCATATGTGCATTAACTATAGGAGGTTGAACAAAGCAACCAAGAAAGACCATTTCCCGTTACCATTCATTAACCAAGTTTTCAAAAAATTAATAAATTTTTCTTATTTTTGCTATCTAGATGGTCTTATTAGTTTTTATCAAATCCTAATATATCCTAAAGACCAAGCAAAAACTACTTTTACATGCCCTTATAGCTCATTTGCATTTAGACGTATGCCATTTGGTTTGTGCAATGCACCTACAACGTTTCAAAGGTGTATGTTTTCTATCTTTAGTGATTTGATAGATGATTGTGTCGAGATTTTATGGATGATTTTAGTGTATATGGAACTAACTTTGAAAATTATCTAGAAAATCTCTCTAAAGTTCTTAACAAATGTAAAGAGCATGGACTAGTACTCAACTAGGAGAAGTGTCATTTTATGGCACAAGAAGGAATAGTATTGGGGCATATGGTATCGAGGAGAGGCATTGAGGTTGATAGAGAAAAAGTAGAGGTGATCACAAATCTGCCACCACCAAAGTGTGTTAAGGATATAAGAAATTTTTTGGGACATGCTCGCTTCTACAAAAGGTTTATTAAGGACTTTTCCAAGATCGCCAAGCCATTATGTAAATTGCTTGCAAAGGAGGCCACTTTTGAGTTTGATGATGCTTGTAATAAAGCATTTGAAACATTAAAAAAGGCTTTTACATCAGCACCAATTTTACAGCGACCTAATTAGGAGTAACCTTTTGAAATAATGTGTAATGCAAGTCACTTCGCGGTTGGGGCGGTTCTTAGGCAAAGGAAGGAAGGTAAGCCTTATGTGATCTACTATGCAAGTAAGTTACTTGATGATGCTCAAATCAACTACACCACTATGGAGAAAGAGCTACTTGCTATTGTTTATGCATTTGGAAAATTTAGAGTATATTTAATAGGATAAAAGGTAATTGTCTATTCCGACTATGCTGCTCTAAAATATCTCTTAAGCAAAAAGGATGCAAAACCAAGGCTCTTATGGTGGATTCTAATGCTCCAAAAATTTGATTGGGAAGTGAGGAATAAGAAAGGAAGTGAAAACCTTATAATAGACCATCTATCCAGGCTTGATCAAGAAGGATTGAAGAAACACGATGATGGGGTACCAATAAATGAAACTTTCTATGATGAGCATTTGTTTATTGTTGTATCAAAAGAACTTCCATGGTTTGCTGATATAGCCAACTTTTTGGTAAGTGGTGTTCTTCCCTATGGTATGGATTATAAACAAAGGAAGAAATTCTTGCATGACAGTAAATTATATTATTAGGAAGAACCTTTGTTTTACAAAAGATATGCAGATAGGCTAATAAGAAGATGTATTCCTCAAGATGAAATCCAAAATGTATTGAGGCATTATCATTCATTGGATGTGGGCGGACACTATGGCACATCTAAAATAGCCTCCAAGGTACTTCAATGTGGTTTTTGGTGGCCTACACTATTTAAGGATGCTAGAGACTTCGTGTTTGCATGTGATAAATGCCAACAGATGGGCAACATCTCTAGAAGGAATGAGATGCCTCTAAATGGTATTCTTGAAGTGGAACTCTTTGATGTTTGGAGTATGGACTTTATGGGTCCTTTCCCTAGTTCTCTAAGCTACAAGTACATTTTGGTAATGGTGCATTATGTATCCAAATAGGTTGAGGCAGTACCTACCATCACCAATGATGCCAAGGTGGTTAAGAAAATGCTTAAAAAGATAATCTTTCCAAGGTTTGGTACTCCAAAGGCATTAATTAGTGATGGGGGTTCCCATTTTTGCAATCAAGTTATAGAAAGTCTCCTAAAAAAGTATGGAGTTACTCACAAAGTTGCTACTCCATACCACCCACAAACAAGTGGGCAAGTTGAGGTAAGCAATCGAGAGATCAAATGGATTTTGGAAAAGATGGTTTCTTCTTCTAGGAAGGATTGGGAATTGAAGTTGGATGATGCCCTATGGGCATATAGCATAGCCTTTAAAACCCCTATCGGCCTTACACCATATTAGTTAATTTATTGTAAGTCTTGTCACTTGCCCGTAGAACTTAAACACAAGGCTTATTGGGCAACAAGGACTTTGAACTTTTACTTGAAAAAGGCAGGAAAGAAGAGGCTACTGCAACTCAATGAATTAAAGGAATTAAGAAATAATGCTTATAAAAATACAAGGTTGTATAAGGATCGTACTAAGTTATGGCATGATAAGCATTTGGCTAAAAAGGAATTTCATAAGGGAGAACTTGTTCTACTTTACAATTTAAGATTAAAATTGTTTCCCAAAAAGTTAAAGTCAAGATGGTCGGGTCCTTTCAAAGTTGTAAAAGTTCATCCTTACGGAACCATCGAAATTACCAATGATAAGGGAGAAATCTTCAAGGTTAATGTCCATCATCTCAAGCTATATTTGATTGGTGAAGTATTTGAACAAAGGAGTTCAATTACCCTATCTGCACCTTAATTTGGAAAAGGTTAGGTCAAGCTATAGACCATTAACTGTAGCAAGGTATTGTTTACGAATTTTTAATTTTTATTTATCTTTGGTATTTTTCTTTTCTTTTATTTTATGTTATTTCATTTCTTTTGGATTTTTTTTCACCTCATTATAGTATTTGTAGTATTTTCTTTCTTATATTTTCATAATTTATAATTTAATTTAAATCTTTTATAATACATTTTTATTAATACGCATAACTACTTTAAAAAAAAAAAGAATTGGGTTGTGCCGAGTCGGCACCTCGTGATAGAACTAGATCATGCCAACTCGTCCCAACGGTGCCGAGTCGTGCTGCCTCTTCCTTCCACCAACTTTTCCTTTTTTATTTTTTTTTAACCCTAACCCTAGTTTTTAATTAATATTTCTTTTACTTCATATTCTATTTTCCTTTCCCTCTCTTATATCTTTCACATGCTTATACTTTTCAATTCATAATTTTAATTTTCAAAAAACTGAAAAGTTATATCCTTTCCCAATACATGTCATGTCTTTTTATCTTTTACACCTTCTTCTATTCTAAACTCCCACACGTTACCTTCTTTTCCTTTAACTCCCAACACTTCATTTTCTTTTAACTCTCCCTACTATCTTCTTCTTTGCTTTTAAGCAATTTTTTCTTCCTCATCCACAAAAGTCTCTATTCACATTCAAACCGAATATTTTCTCTACCATGGGTAAGTCCAAAGGTTCTACTTCTTCAAGACAACATAATGAGGAGCAAGAGGAGGAAAATCTGGCCACCATTTACAAAGCTAAGTTCCCTATCCTTTCACGTGAAGAAGGTGATAAATTCACAATCATTAAGATTAGGGGCATCATTAGCTGTAAGTATATTCCTTCATCTCTCCTTAATGATATAAATATGCATGACTCTTTGGATCAATTATTGACTAATTGTGGGCTTAAGAAATTTGTTTCTATGCAAGCACATACTTATGTTGAGTTCATTATAGAATTCTATACATTTTTGGAAGTGAACCCAAATGATTCTCATATACTTGAATTTCAGTTGTTAGGGAAGAAACACCAACTTACATATTCTTTCATGCATAAGGTTTTTGGCTTTAAGAAAGATGGTATGTGTGATCCTCCTAAGTCTTTTAGTGTGAATGAATTTTGGACCTTTTTGACTAATTTGTAGTCCCATTTTCAACCAAAAAAGGGCAAGGCAATGTTTATTAAATATTTAAAATTCTGGTTATTGCACAAAATTCTTGCTTATGTTGTTTTCCATAAGTCTGAATTTAATAGGGTTTCTGCACAAGAATTGCTTCTAATATGGTGTATTCATACTAAAAAGCAAGTGTGTTGGACTTATTGGATTTTTAATCAACTTTTAACTTATGTAGCCCGTAAAGATGCTCCACTCACTTATGGTCATGTTGTTACAATTATTGTTAAATCACTCAATGTTAACCTTGATGATTTTCACCAGTTGTTAAGTGTTCTTAGTTTACTAAGTAAGCTTTTGTAAGAGGTGAAGTAGTAGATGCTTCTTTTAACTTGATTCTAGCAAGGTCTCGATCATGTTGAAGAGGGTTGGCATAAGAAGAAAATGACCAATTAGATGAAGAAAATGTTAGGGAGGAGCAATCTAGTGAAGAAGAAACTCACCATGAGGAGCAACCTGCTCACGATCTTCCTTCATCTTTGAATGAGCCAAGTGGTGCAAGTAGCTCATCAAATAGGGAGACATAACTTTTAGAGCAAATTTTGCAGAATCAAAGGATAATGCAACGCTAATTGAATGATATGGAGACTTGGAACTGACAAATTGATCGCTGCCAATATAAGATGGAGTATAAGATGAAACAATTCTTTGACCAATCCCGCTATAACATCCAGTCTCCTCCATCTCCATCAGTAGATTGAGGGAGTGCTTCTTTCCTTTCCTTTATATTTGGGATTTACATTGAGGGAAATGTGAAGTTTAAGTATGGGGGAGGGATAAAATTAGGATTTTTTATTGCTTTGCATCAAATGTTTGTCTGTTTTGTATGTTTTTGCATGTTTGTCTTGTTAGTCTAGTTTTTACCATTTGGATCAAAGTTCCAAAATTTTAAAACTTTAATGGTCATTACTTAGTTTCTCCATATTTTACTCATTTATATCCTGATCAAGTTTTCTTTTAAGTTTTGGAGTTACTCTATTTTAAAGAAATTTGATGATTGATTTTGAAATTATCCAATTGGTAAAATCTTTAAGTCTTTTGTAGCATTTGTCATGTTTTTGTCTTTTTATCTCAATCTTATTACTTCTAAGGTTTCTAATTGTCTAGTCAACTTTCTAGTTATGCTTAAGTGTCGAAATTGAGATAAGTTAAGTCTTTGAATTCTATTAGTTTGAATTGCCTAAAGGAAACTTTAGCCATAATACGAGTGGTGCATTTAGTCAATAATGGGTGAGGACACTAAAAGAAATTTAATTATATAAAAAAAAAAAGAGAGAGAGTTCTTTGCTTAAGTACTATGCATATTAAGTAGGTTGTGTGCGGGTGAGTTTACTCCTTAGTCACATTTAATTCGAAAGTTATGTATGGTGTCACTAGTGAATTTGTATGTTGAGTAAGTTGTGTGCGGATAAGTTTGCTCCTTAGTCACATTCAATTTGAAAGATGTACATGATTTCACTAGTATATAAAAAAATAAATAAAAAATAATAAGAATAGCTCTAAAAATGCCATGAGACTAGTTGCATTTGTGCGTGTGCTTACTTATGTCCCAAGGGTTGTTTGAATCTATAGAATTCTTAACTTAATGCATAGATGTTTTGACTAGAAAAGCATGATTAGGACCTTGACTAGATAATTAATAACTTTGTTCTTGATAGGAATGAGATAAATAGACAAACTCAAGGCTTATACTGTAAGACTTGTCACCCTTTACCATTGTTGGGCATTAAAAATTATGTCATCAACACATTAGCTCTATACTCCTTGAACAACTTAAAGTTAACTTAGTCAAGATTGCTACATTTTGTTTTGAAGAAACTAAGTACTTTCTTTATTTCTCTTTTCCCTTTTGTTCTTGCTTGAGGGCAAGCAAGGTTTAAGTATGGGGGAATTTGATACGATGCAAATTGGTATAACTAAACTAATGAAATGATAATTTGTTTTGTGTGTGCATGCATTCATTTCATTATATAAATTAGTGCATTTAACTTTGTTTTTAAGTTTTGAAGTGTTTCTTAGCAAATATCAAGTTTAAAAGGTATAATGCTTGAAGAAGGAGGCTTTTGCAATGCTAGAACAAAGAGACAAGATGGTGCCGACTCATCCTAGGCTGTCACGAGTCGTGATAGTGGCCTTTTGTGCTAACTAGTGATAGAGTGTGCTGACTAGTGACAGTAGCCTGTGGTGCTGTGTCGTGCTCCCCCTGTGCCGAGTAGTTATAGCACCCTTTTATGATATCTCTTCACAAACACTCCTTTTTGTAAAGGGCATCACCTGGGACACCTTGAGGCTTATAAATACATATGTTTGGCCTCACTTTGGGGGATGTTAAGTTAGTATTTGATAGTTTTTAATTACAAATACTTAGTGCAAATTCAAGTGATATAATCAGTCTAAGATTGAAGAATTTTCAAAAGGTTCAAGGAAGCATTCAAAGGCTACTTTCTACAAAGTAATTTTCTGAAGAAGGAGTAAAGAAAACATCATCAAGTTTCCTTTCCCTTGTCTTTTTTACTTGTTCCTTTGATGTTCTACTTGTCTTCTTGTCACTACTTTGTCATTAACGCTATGGAATTACACTAAGTTTAAGTTATTTGAATTGCAATGAAGTTTTGATTTTAACTACTTTATTTTCTATATGCATTAAAAGATTTAATTTCAATTAAGTGCTTAATTATGTTGTGTATGCTTGATCACCATATATAACTTGTTAATCAATTTATTCACAACGAGAGTTGGAATAACTTGCTGGAAAAGCAATTGAAGTTACTTAGGGGTTAGGATAATACTTGGAGACAAGCAATCCACTCTAAGGGGATAAAAGGAAATGGCATGAAATTTAATGGTTTTGTTCTATCTCTATAATGATATGAGAATGCTTATAGACTCTAGATCAAAATACTTTTAATTGACAATGAGAATTGCTTTTAAAAACTTTAGTTCATGTTCTCAATCTTTGCATGCATATAACTCTTATAACTAAAATCAATCCGGATTTGTAATTCTAATAACTAACATTCTTTATTCATAATTTAGGATAATAATAATAGAATTTGGTTTAGATATAAATCCTTTTTTAATATTGTGTGCCTATCCATCTTAGTATCTATTTGGTTAATATAAGATTCCTCAAATTCACTGAGTTCGACACCCTACTTACTCTATATTTAATCCTAAGGATTAGGGTTACAATTTGACCCACATCAGACAATAAGAGCAAGGTTTGTGTCTTCGTATTGAATCAGCAAGAGGCTTGCACTTCACACACTACCATCACCGGTATCATTCCCATCCAAAATTCTAGTGCAAAATTCTTGATTGATTCTAGTGCTACACATTCTTTTGTATCACCATATTTTGCTAAGAGTCTTGGTAAAAATAAGGAATTAATGATTGAACCCTTAGTATTGTCAACTCCTTTGGAAGAGGTGATGGAAGCGAATCATGTGTTTAAAGACTGTGAGGTAGCCATTGATGGATGAAAACCTCCTGTGGAATTGTTAGAACTTGATATGCTAGAATTTGACATAATCTTAGGAATGGATTGGCTATATGAGCATGGAGCTCATATTGACTGTAGAGAGAAGCTTGTAGAGTTTTGAACTAAGGATAGGAAGAAGTTTATGTATCAAGGAGATAGGAATGAGAACCCTCCAAATTTGATATCAACTTTAGGAGCGAGAAGGATGTTAAAGAAAGGGTGCCAAGCATACTTTGCTCACGTAGTCGATACTTGCAAGGAGGTCATTGTTCATGGTAAGAGCACACTAGTGGTGGACGAATTCATGGACATTTTTTTTAGAAGATCTACCTGGAATACCACTGGACCATGAGATCAAATTCAACATTGAACTGCTACTAGGTATGTAACCTATATCAATACTACCATATCGTATGGCATCAACAAAGTTGAAAGAACTAAAGACACAACTGCATGACTTACTCTATAAGGGTTTTATCCGACCGAGTAGCTTGCCATGGGGTGCTTCAGTGTTGTTCATAAAGAAGAAAGAGAGCTCTTTCTGGATGTGCATCGATTATCACCAGCTCAATAAAGTCACCGTGAATAATAAATATCCTTTGCCAAAGATAGATGATCTTTTTGATCAACTGCTGGCTACTTCTCCAAGATTGATTTGAGGTCTAGCTATCATCAACTGAAGATCTATGGAGAAGACATCTGCAAGACTACCTTCCATACAAGATACAATCATTATGAGTTCACAATTCTACTGTTCGATCTGATGAATGCTCCTGCTGCTTTCATGGACTTGATGAACTGAGTATTCAAACCATTCCTGGACAAGTTCATAATTGTGTTCATTGATAACATTCTTATTTACTCCAAGAGTAAAGAGGAACATAAAGAGCATTTGAGGATAGTGTTATAGACACTACATGACCACTAACTCTACACGAAGTTATCTAAGTGTGAGTCTTGGATGGAGTTTGTTAACTTTCTTAGACATGTAGTAAGTAAGGAAGGAATCCAAGTTGATCCCAAGAAAGTTGAAATGGTAGCCAATTGGTCACAACCCACAACGGTTTCTAAAGTTTGGAGTTTCTTGGGCATGGTCGGCTATTATCATAGTTTTATATAGGACTTCTCTAAAATAGTATCACCATTGACCAAGTTGACAAGAAAGCAAGTTAAGTTTTTTAAGAGGAGTCTTGTAAGAAGAGCTTTCAAAAGATCAAAAAGTGCTTGATATTAGCTCCAGTTCTGGCATTACCCGAAGGTGAAGAAGGGTTCACAGTCTACTGCGATGCCTCGAGACTAGGACTTAGATGCGTCCTGATGCAAAATGGTAAAGTCATCGCCTATGCGTCATGGCAACTTTAGAAATATGAAGTGAATTACCCTACTCATGACTTAGAATTAGCTACAGTAGTGTTCGCTCTAAAGATTTAGAGACATTACATGTATGGAATGAAGTGTGAGATTTATAAAGATCATAATAATTTTCAGTACATCTTAAGCCAAAGAGAACTTAACCTGAGGCAGGAGATGGGTCAAACTACTAAAGAACTATAACTACCAGATTCTTTACCATCCTAGAAAAGTGAACGTGGTGGCGAATGCCTTGAGTTGAAAATCAATGGGAAGCCTACCTCATGTGACCGTGCAAAAGAGGCCAATTGTGAAGGAGTTAAAGGGATTGTTTAGTTAGGGCTTGAGGCTGGAGATTGGAGAATCACGAGCTTTAGTGGCTCATTTTCAAGTGAAGTTAAAGCTAGTGGAGGAGATAAAGGCTTCACAAGATAAGGACCCACACTTGGTTAAGTTAAAGGATGAGACTAAGAAAAAAAGGAATCCTAAATTTGAAGTAGTTGATGAGATTCTAAAGTATGGAAAGAGAGTATGTGTGCCTAATATAAAGGGACTAATGGCAAGGATACTGAAGAAAGCACATCAGACACCTTACTGTGCTCATCTTGAAACCACTAAGATGTATCACGATGTGAGAGCTAATTATTGGTGGCCTGGGCTAAAGAAGGATGTGGCTATGTTTGTGGCATCATGCCTAACTTGCCAACATGTCAAGTATAAGCATCAACGATCCTTTGAACTGCTGCAAGAGATTAAGTTACCTGAGTGGAAGTGAGAACGCATCATGATGGACTTCGTAGTTGGGTTACCTAAAACCTCCAATTGTTATAACTCTGTATGGGTCATAGTGGACCAACTCACAAAGTCTGCACATTTTTTGGAAGTTAAAACAATGTATTCAATAGTTCAATATGCGCAATTATACATAGATGAGATCATAAAGCTGTACGAAGTACCAATTTCTATCATCTTGAATCGAGGCAATCATTTCACCTCAAGGTTCTGGCAGAAGTTGCAAGAAGCATTGAGAATGTAGTTAGACTTCAGTACTGCATTTCACCCTCAAACGAATGGACAGTCTGAAAGGACAATTAAGATACTTGAGGACATGTTAAGAATATGTATCCAGGATTTTGGTGGTATCTGGGATAAGTACCTACCTTTGATTGAGTTCGCCTATAACAATAACTACCATTCTCCCATCGACATGGCACCATACGAAGCATTATATAGGAGGAAATGTCGTTCTCCAGTTTGTTGGGTTGAGCCTGGAGATAAGTATGTGGAGATGCTGGAATTGCTTAAAGAGACTACCCAGAAGGTACCATTGATTCAAGATTGGCTGAAGATGGCCTTTAGTAAACAAAAGAGCTATGTAGACCCTAAGAGAAAAGACATTCATTTTGTTGTGGGGGATCATGTCTTCTTGAAGGTCTCCCTAATAAAAGGTGTCATGAGATTTGGCAAGAGAGGAAAGCTATTACCTCGCTTTGTTGGTCCTTTCAAAATCTTGGATAAAGTTGGGGAAGTGTCTTATAGACTTGCCCTGCCCCTAACTATGGTACATGTGCACCCAGTATTTCATATCTCAATCTCAATGTTGAGGAAATACATATCGGATCCATCCTATGTTTTATTACCTCCAAACATCACGATAGATGAGCAACTATCCTATGAGGAGTTACCAATAGCCATAGTAGATCGACAAGTTAAAAGATTGAGGAACAAAGAGATACCCATTATCAAGGTTCAATGGCGAAATTATGGAATAGACTAGTATACTTAGGAAGCCAAGGAGGAGATACGGCAGAAGCATCCTCAACTTTTTGAGAGTGCATAAGTAAGTATCTAAATTTGAGGAAGAATTTCTTTTAAAGGGGGGAGAATATAACAACCCACACCCACCCTAGGAGTTTCCATGACAATTACCTGAATTTAGAGCTATTACGACAAAATGTGTGCTTTTATGGAAATTCATGTGTTATGTGATCGATGAGTATATGGCATGTTATATTAGATCTAATATGTAAAATATGAATTATTAATGTGAAATAAGTGATTTATGTGAAGTGCATATGCATAAAATGATTTATTGCATGTAAAGTGAATTTTCATGCACAAAGCGATTTTT
Organism: Reutealis trisperma; assembly: GCA_947687605.1. NCBI lineage: Eukaryota > Viridiplantae > Streptophyta > Magnoliopsida > Malpighiales > Euphorbiaceae > Reutealis > Reutealis trisperma. Next base: position 330,799 of record CANTUT010000164.1, on the reverse strand, counting down.
AAGCATAAAATAAATTTTATGAGTATTTTTAAAATATTTTTAAATAAATATTTTTGGAGGGATTTCAACAAAAATAATAAGTAAAATATTTTATTTTTAATTACCTATAATCAGCCCATAAATAAAATTAAAAGGCCCAACTCACCAAAGCTCAACACACCAAAACACTCCTAACTTAGCTCATTAATGGCAAACTTGTAATTTTGCTAAAACCCTAAATATATAAAACTAATTTCAGCCAGCCCTATTGTAACAGCCACCATCCTATTATTTTTCTTAATTTTTATAGAAAAATTGTCTCAAAAATATTCTCTCAACTGAAATTCACAAGGTGCCTTCAAACCTTGCAACTTTGTGATCGTTTTCATAAGTTTTTCCTTCTTTTCAATCTATCATTTGATTTTTATTAAACTAACCATGAGAAATCTATTTGGAGCTGTATATTTACTACTTTATTGCTATTGAAATTAGGCTAGGTGAATTATTTGAAGGAGAAACTGATTTTCAACTGAAAACACAACCCTTTCATTTCACATCTACCAAAGGTGAACCCTAAAACTCAAAGTTGAAATTTTCAAACAATTATACAAAGGGGGGCTGCTGATTTGTTTATTGTTGTGTTCTAAAATTATTTTTATTGTGTTTAGATGAAAAATAATGATTTAAATCATATTTCTATATATTATTGTATTAAACATAAAGTACAAAAAATAAGGAAATTCATGGTTTTCATCCCAAAACTTAAAAGTTAGAATTTTCATGTGTATAAAATATAAGGAGATGCCAATTCCAATGTTTATGCATTCTAAAATAATTTTTGTCATGATTACATGAAAAATATTAGTTTAAATCATGTTTTTGCATATTACTGCAATGAACGGAAAGTGCGAAAAGTAAGAAAAATCCATATTTTACCTTAATAGCATGTATTCGGCCTACATAGGGATTTTAATCCCAATGTATATAATTTTTGTATGACATCTTTAAATGATTTTTAACATATATACATGAATGATAAATGATTTAATTGCATATTGGTTAAAGGAATAATTCTAGACAAAGTCTAGAGAGGTTCAGCCTACCTAGGGTTTCCTAACCATATCATTATATAATGATTAACATGTGTATATGATTAAGTAGCATATGAATTAGGCCTTATGATGTGTTAATAGTGAATTAATAATCTTAAATTGACTATGAGATGGATAGTATGATTTGGTCAAAAGAGATAAGCATGACTCTTTAAGGTTACTTGTTAAGTTGATATATATGAAAAGTGTTAAGTGTACTAAGTTGAATCTTAAATTGAATTGATATTAAGATCATAATACCTTATGTTTGACTTTAGAAAAGTCTTAGTATGAGTTATTATGTGTTTTCATGTGAGCCTAAGAAGGCTAAGTGTGCAAGACTTTAAAAGTCAACATGGTATATGCAAGTGATGAGTGCACTTCTAAGTGCAACTCCAAGTTTATGTGAATATTATATATGCATGGGGTAGTTATGGGATAGGATCGCATGATGTTAAGAAAATGCTAAGTATTGAATTGTAATGTATGATAGAGCTTGAGGATTATCAGAAGTTTAAGGGCTACAAGTACTAGGAGCAAAGAAACCACAAGGTGAGTAAATATTAGGTTCATGTTACAGGTACAAGTTATAAAGATATGTGAACTTTTAAGAATCTTGAAACCCAAGTTCTTTTCCATTTTCAATTATGACTATATGATTTCTTTGTTAAGCTTGGGTTGTCAAAGGACAATTGGTCCAAAGCCTTTTTTTATTATTCAATAATAATAAACAACCTTTGTGAATTATTGCCTTACCTTACTTTCTTTCTAGAATCACACTGTTATTTATCTTTTGTTCAACAAGTTAAACTGCTATTGTTATTATATTACATGTGATTGCATTCTTCAATACGATTATTATACGTAATTGCCATTAGCTCTAGTTATGGTATCTATGAACCCTTTTATGTAGAAATTCTTGCGCTGATGCGGGTAATTATCGGTACCTGTGCACATGGTCTTAACCTGATGGATAGGGGTAGTGTATCCACCTCAGCTGAATGGTGGTTCTACCTATGGAGCTTTATAAGTTTCATGAATCTTTACAAGTTACAAGTTAGGAGTTGGAATTTGGGATGATACCACCTCTCCCTTGATTGAATAAGGCAATAGTCATCACTCTTTATAAGTTTACAAGTTACAAGTTGATTTCTGTGAACCTTGCTGATTTACAAACCATGATTTATGAACTTTGAACCCTTTTAAAGGGATATGTGTTATTTTACAAGTTTCAGTGTTTACTCATTAAGATCATCTATCTCACCCCTTATCCTTATGTGGTTCCAGGTGAGCATTTTGAGGAGGCAAAGTGATCACTCAAGCAACCTACTCCACTTAGGAAATTTCCTTATCTAAGTGTATTATCGTACTATAATTTGATGAGTCTCTAAATGCTTTGGAAGTTCTTGTTTTGGGAGTTTTATTTGGAATATTACTCATTTAATGATATTTATTTAGAGTCTTAAAATGTTCTTTTATATGGATTGTATTTAAAGTATATTTTAACTATTCTTCCGCTAGTTAAAGTTTTATTTATTCTTGGATAATTAAGTTAATGCATGAGGTTTTTAGTACGATCCTAGGCAATGTTATTATATGCATGAGTGGGTTCTATGAACGTGAGTGACCTTATGTCTCCCCATGTTCTAGGACCATCATATCTCCAAAATTAGGATGTGACATTTGGCCAAACATGTTTTGTTAAACTAAAAACCTAGTCCTCGAATCCTCTTTAGTTTTGAGGCTAGTGATCTTTTTGCTTTGGGTAATAATTGGAGTCAAATAGATTTTTTCCTTATATTTTTCAAATAAAAATAAATTAAGGTGGCGACTCTAAGAAACAATTTTTAAATCTATCAAAGATAAGCCTAAGGGCTTTCTCATGAGTTCTTTTCCAAATAAGCATTCCGATTCCCTTTAGCATATCGAATCTGTGCTCGGGTGAGGTCTCACAGTTTTATAAAACTTGAAAATTAACTTGAAGGAAAAGAGAAACTTACAAAGAACATCACAAAATCACAAAGTTTAATGGCACCTTGTGATTTTTGGCCAAGAGAGAAATTTTGAGAGAAGAATTCTATAAAATCTTATGAAAAACATAATAGGGGTTGCTAAATACCAGAGGAGGCCGAATATAGCTTAGGTTTTATGGTTTTGGTGCAAAATTATAAAATTGCCATTAATGAGCTAGGTTAGGAGTATTTAAGTGTCTTGGACTTTTGGTAAATTGGATTTTTAATCCAATTTATGGGCTGATTAACATGTATTAAAAATAAAATATTTTGCTTCTTACTTTCATTAAAATTCCCCTAAAAATATTTAATTTAAAATATTTTAAAAATGCTCATAAAAATTATTTTATGCTTAAAAATTACTTTATGCGTGAAAATTCACTTTATATGCGTTAAATTAATTGATGCATATGCACTTCACATAAAGCACGTATTTCATGTTTATAATTAATATTATGCATATTAGAACTAGTCTAGTATGCCACTTGCTCATAAATTACATAGCACATGAAATTTCATGAAAGCACACACTTTATCACAATAGCTCTAAAATCAAGCAATTTGTCACAAAACTCTTAGTAAAGGTATGGGTTGTTACATTCTATTATCTCGGATAGAGGGACTCAATTCACATTGAGGTTCTGGCAAAAATTGCAAGAAGCATTGGGTACGCAACTTGGCTTCAGCGCAGCCTTTCACCCACAAGCAGACGGACAATTTGAAAGAACAATACAAACGTTGGAGGATATGCTTCATATGTGCATTATGGATTTTGAAGGAAGTTGGGATAGACATGTCCCACTTATTGAATTTGCATTCAATAATAGTTATCATTCCTCTATACGAATAGCACCGTATGAGGCACTATATGGTAGAAAATTTCGATCTTCAGTTTATTGGACTGAGCTATGTGAAAAGTGACATGATTAAAGAAGCTATTGAAGTTTAAGATCATTCAAGAAAGACTGAAAACCACTTTTAGCTGCCAAGAGAGTTATGCCGATCTAAAGAGGAAGGATGTCCACTTCATGGTAAGTGACCATGTCTTTTGGAAAGTCTCTCCCATAAAAGGGGTAATAAGATTTGGCAAAAAGGAAAAATTATCCCCATGCTTCATTGGACCTTTTGAGATTCTTGACAAGGTAGGAGAAGTTTCATATCGATTAGCATTGCCACCAGCATTGAACATGTGCATTCAGTTTTTCATTTACCACTGTTAAGGAAGTACATTCCTGATCCTTCACATATACTGCAACTGCAATCGATTGAGATTGACAAAGACCTTTCCTATGAAGAAGTTCCAATCGCTATACTAGATCGACAAGTGAAAAAGATTCAAAACAAGGAGATACCAAAGGTCAAAGTTCAATTTCATAACCACAATGTAAAAGAATGCACATGGGAAAACGAAGATGACATGCTTCGAAAATATCCACATTTGTTTCATCATTAATAAGTAATCTCTTTTACAATATTTGAGGCTAAATTTTTTTTTTTTTTAAGGGATGTAGAATGTAATACCCAAGGATTTCATAGCTCATTCTAGTTACTAATGGTACTAAAGGATTAGATTTTTGAATGTTAGTATAGTATAGAAGTGATAAGGAATCGTGTAGGAATCTTATGACTTAATATGCAATGTTTGCTTAGTTTATGACATAATTATGACTAATTGTATTCTAATGAATTAAATAGAATCCATATGATAATTAATGATGTATATAAAGTAGTTAGAGAACTCAAAGTTGGAAGTCAAATTGAAAAGAAAGAAAGAAAGCTAAAATGAAAATCTCTAAGTATGTTAATGAGCTTATGGACTTGCCCATGGGCCCAAGAGTTAGTGAACATCAAAACTTAGGAGTTAGAATAGTTGGCCTAAGACAAATAGAAATTGATGTTGTAGAGATAGCCACAAAAATTGACCTAAAGTCAAATCCTAAAGCAAATTGAATTCCTATCTTCTTTACACACAAGTCTAGGTTCATTTTAGCATTCTAACACCACATGATGAACATCACAAATTCAGATGAAATCTTAGCCATCCAAATGAAGTAGATCATAGTCATTCATTAAGATCAAACCTTAGCTATTAGATTAAGCTCAATCAAATCTTCACCATCCAACCTATCATATATATAAGTTAATTAATCTTATGTGCACTATTTACAAATCTTTACACCATAAAACTCACATCAACTAAAAGAACACTCTCTCTATGTTCTAAGTATGATTTTAGCATTTTAGTTGCACAAAATTTCTCCTACACTATATACATAAATTCAGCCATAAAGGTGTGCTTGTATTAGATGTAGTTTTGGATGATCTTAGATGAAATATGGAGATTTGGCTAGAGAATTAAAGGATTAATGTGAAAATATGTAAAAAAAAAAAAAAAGCATGAAAGTCACTTAAATCTACTAAGTAGTGAATTCGGCCAATAGGAAAAACTTGACAAGAAAATGTTCTAAATTCTAATTAAATGCATCTATGGTTATTTTAGATGAAAAAAAAAATGATTTGAAAGTGTTAAAATGAATTTTGGTATTAGTTTAAAACAAGGGCAAAAAGGCGAAAATGGTAATAGAAATGGTTGAGATTAGTTTACTTGGGTGCCACTCAAATCCAATGGTCATAATAATACCAAAATTTTTATGATTTTTTATATTTTACTTTTAGAAACAAAAATTAAAAATTAAACTAAAATTAAAATTAAAATCAAGACCTTTTTTTAGAATGAACATAAATTTGGTAAAACTTTTTTTATGATTTTCTTTTTATATAAACTTTATATATATATATATATATATATATTAAGTCCCGCAATGAGCGCAACCCTCGTTGCGCTCATGTTTAGTTGCCACTATTGAGTTTGGAACCCTAAGCAGACTACCGGTGATAAGCCAAAGGAAGGTGAGGATGACATCAAGTCATCATGCCCCTTACGCCTTGGGTGACGCACTCGCTATTATGGCTGGGACAAAGGGTCGCAATCCCGTGAGGGTAAGCTAACTCCAAAAACCCATCCTCAATTCATCTTGTCTTTACCACGAATTCTTTTCCTTGGTTAACAACATTTGTAGTTTTTCCGATATCCATGGGTTTTTTAATTTTTCTTTTGCCTCATAAAGGAAATAAGGTAATTCGGGGGTATACTTTAGGTATATGTGCCTCATAGCTTCTTTTAATGACTTATGCATTCTCTTATTATTTCCAATTGGACGATCCATTAATCCAATTAATAGAAGATTATAAATGGATCAATTTTTTTGATTTGTACAGGAGATTGGGAATAGATGTATTTTCTTTTGGACCTATACACACACACACACACACATATATATATATAAACACACACACACACATATATACATAAATATATATATATATATACACACACACACACATACACACACGCACACACACACACACATATATATACACACACACATATATATATATATACACACACACACATATATATGTACACACACACACACATATATATATATATACATATGCATACATATATATATGTATACATATGCATACATATATATATGTATACATATGTATACATATATATATGTATACATATGTATACATATATATATGTATACATATGTATACATATATATATATATATATATATATATATATATATATATATATATATATATATATATATATATATATATATATATATATATACACATATGTATATGTATACATACATACATATCTATAGATATATATGTATATATATGTATACATACATATATGTATACATACATATATATATATATATATATATATATATATATATATATATATATATATATATATATAGGTGAATAATAATTTAAAGTTTAAAATAAGCTTTATGCTAAGTGGAGCAAGAAAGAAAATTGAGCTATTTCATATTTAAAAAATAGAAAGTTGAAACGGAATATATATTAAAAGGCTTCTACTTTCAATGCTAAGAAAGTAGCTAAGAAGAATCTCTCCCGTACGCGCGGGATGCAAGTCCACTGTCCAAGCCATGCATTCAACTTACAAGCACGTGACCTGCGTACACAAATACCGAGCCAAAATAATTTGGCCCAGTGCTAGCTTACTTTTGAATTTATTTATTTTTTTAAATTGGCAACAAATTTTATTTTATTTATTTTTTTAAATTAGCAATAAATTTTATTTTATTTATTTTAAATTGGTAGAAATTTTTTTTCATTTATTGGTCTGGCCCACACTCAAAAAATCGACGTTCCAATTCTAGTTCAAAGTTTTATGGAATCTAAACCAGACCATAAACTAGTTACGGATTAGGACTAGTCTGGACCCATAATTACAATTTTGATATTAGTTTGATTTTTGGCATGTTCGAGTTTAGTTTTAAACCGAGCAGTAGCCAGGGCTATATATACTCTCTCTGTTCTAAAAAAGTTGTTTACTTTCTTTTCTCACAATGTTTAAGAAATATTATTAATTGCTTGTCAACTCATAAATTTTATTATATTTTTTCACTTATATCATTGCATATACTCATTTATTACTATATTTATTATTAATTTTAAAAATAGACATCTTTCAATTAATAATAATAAAATAGATAAATCTTTTTAGGATAAAAAGTATAATGGATAATTTTTTGGGGACGGAAAGATTATTTATTTATTCATTTATTTATTTATTATTTTTTAGAATTCATCTGCTCTATAAATATTCGTGATATAAGAGTTTTCATCTGCTGGAAGCTCCATGCTGAGCGTAATTAAATTTATGTTGCCCGATTTAAACAAATAGCTGTCGCCTTCATCATCTATTTCTGTATATGGTATAACAACACATGGAAACAAAGGTTCTTTCCTCAGGAATCAGATATTCAAACCTACCAGAAAGTTACATCCGACCGGAATCTGAACGGCCTAGGCTATCGGAAGTTTTAGCCTGCCTAGACGTTCCGATTATCGACCTGGGTTCTGGGGATAGAGCCCAAATTGTCAAACAAATTGGTGATGCCTGCAGGGACTTTGGGTTCTTCCAGGTAATATATATATATTGTTTACACATGTTTCATTATTATTATTTTAATAAATTTGATTTTGTTTGCAAGCTGTGAGTCTTGTGACTCGAATTCCATTTTTTTTTTTTTTAATAACATATAGCTAATTATTGGAGTATAGTGGATGGTTTTTGGGCATGGATTTAATTGAATGGTTGAAGTATGCAGGTGATAAATCATGGAGTTTCCATTGAAGGAGTGGAGAAGATGTTGGAAGTGGCAAATGACTTCTTCAGACTACCAGTGGAGGAGAAACTGAAGCTTTATTCAGATGACCCATCAAAGACAATGAGACTTTCTACAAGTTTTAATGTTAATAAAGAAAAAGTTCATAATTGGAGAGATTATCTCAGACTCCATTGCTATCCTCTTCCAAAGTATGTGCCTGAGTGGCCTTCCAATCCTCCGCCATTCAAGTAAGCCGTCTCTCTCATTCTTTCTTTCTTTGAGATTTGATTTAATCACCCAAGGGTGCATGAACATGGGGGCCTAGAAACCTGCCACGTCCATTTCTTGTCTCATTTATCATTTTTAAATTTTTGCGTTTATATATATATATATATTGACTTAGGGAACCTCACATAAATGCTTCATTCTTTGGAAGTCTTCCTTTTTTTTTTTTTTTTTTTTTTTTTTTTTTTTTTTTTTTTTTTTTTTTTTAAATGAAACAACGATTACATCATAAGTTGTGTTCTTAGGTTAATATTTTACATTTTATGAAGATTTATCATAGCTAAAAACACTATTATGAAGAGTTCGTATTTTTATATTTTGTTCGTATTTTTATATTTTAAGGACATGCTTTTTTTTTTTTTAAGGGGATACTAAAAAAAAATAAACTATAGCATTAATTTGCTTGTTCTAAATATAATAATATTATTTTAAAAATAGTTCTACTATATTAAATATAATTATCAGTAATTCTGTCTGATGTATAAAAAAAAAATATGATTGTGAGTCAGTCAAATTTCATATTTTATTTGTTTATATTTTTTTTAATTATATATGTATACACACACAAAACAATGAAAACTATATATTTAAGATTTTATGAAAGTCATGAGACTATACTAGAACACTAAATTTACGCATGAGCTTTATAGAACTACATATTGTAGTTTGATTAAAAAAAAAAATTCTATTTTAAATAAATAAATAAATAAGAAGCATGCAGTCTCAACTTGAGACTTTATACTTCATGCTAGTTTTTATAAATTTTACCATCTTTAAAGGTTTAATTTTTATTTTCTAACTTCAATCTATAAAACATCAACATCCAACCTAAAGCTAGAAGGTAGGGGGCTTTTACCTAATTAAGTAAAAAAAAAAATATTTCTGCTTATAAGTTAAGTGAAGAAATATTTTTTCACTTATATTTTTTATGCCAAATAAAAAATTTTCACAATAAAATCGTTATTTATATTAGTGATATTATTATTTTTTTATTATATTGCCACTTAGAGTGGCAATGTCTTTTGTTCTAAGTGGGATAATCTTTTGCTTTATTTTTTTTTAAATAATTTGTTGCATGGTGGCAACCATACCTTTTTTTTAATTTTTAATTTTATAATTTATATTTATCTTATTAATTATGTAAAAATTTTAATTAATTAGAATTATGACTTTTTATATATTATATAAATTTAATATTTCAAATATTAAAAATTGTAAAAAATATTTTGATATTTATACATAAAAATTATTAATATTAATTATTAACATATTAATTTCATTAAGTGACAATGTCCTTTGTTTTATTTTTTTAAAATAATTTGTTCATAGTGGCAATCATACCTTTTTTTTTAATTTTATAATTTATATTTATCTTATTAATTATGTAAAAATTTTAATTAATTAAATTATGAATTTTTATATATTATATAAATTTAATATTTTCAAATATTAAAAATTGTAAAAAATATTTTGATATTTGTATATCAAAATTATTAACATTAATAATTTAATTATTAAAATATTAATAAAACTGAATTTTTGCATGTATTTTTCATATAGATATAAATTATATCAAGTTTCTTTAATAATTTTATATTCATTATGTTAAATATCAAAAATTAATTTTATAGTAAAAATAAATTTAATATACTAAAAGAAATTCTAAATTAAACAGATTTTCTTATGAAATATTAAAAAGTGAATAATATTAAAAAATTAAATAAGAAATTGCTAAAAATAATTTTTATGCATGATCGACAAGTATTTTTCATGTATGAAAATTTTATATATAAAAATTATTTTTAGCAATAATTTTTATGTACAAAAATTAACGAAAAATTATTAATAATAATATTTACGTAAAAAATTTTGTAATTGTAAAAATTAAAAAATATTTTTATAATTTTTAATAATTGAAAATATTAAAGTTATATAATATATAAAAATTCATAATTTTAATTAATTAAAATTTTGCCATAATTAATAAGATAAATTAAAATTAAAATTTTTACATAATTAATAAGATAAATATAAATTATAAAATTAAAAATTAAAAAAAAAAGGTATGGTTGCCATTCACATTGTTAAAAAAATAAAAATAAAACTAAGAATATCGCCACTTAGAGTGGCGATGTAAAAAAAAAGAAGATATCGCCAATATAAATGGCAATTTTATTATTGTCAAATGTCAAAAAAATTTTCACTCTTTGTCCTAACGACTAAAACATATGCAAAAAAAATAAAAAAAATATGAATTTTATAAAAAATATTATTTAGATATAAAATAAAAAAATTTATTTAAACTCTATTTTTTTATAAAATTTATATCCTCTTACTTTTTGTCTACTCAAATAAATATAGTTTTAAATTTGATATTGTCCTCTGCATAGAGAGCATTTGGGACATTGTCCTATACTTGGAGGACATTTAAAAGGAAACGGGATTTTATCTTGTTACAATGATTAATTTTGGTATTTGCTTGCTATGAGAGAAGTTAGCTCGGAAAATTAAAATTTCTGGGAAGTTTATATAATGAGCTGTGTACTTTTTAGAAAGTATTTTAAAAAAAAAAAAAAAGGGTACATTTTAGAAAGTATGAATCTCAAACTTTTTGTACTATACAAGTAACTTACGTAGAAGCAGCAGGTAATTTGAACTTTTCAAATAAATGAAAGTACAGGAAAAAAATAAAAAGACAAAATTATCTTTAATTTTATATTTAACGTTACTTCTCTGGAAAGTGTACGTTTCAAAAATTGCATTTTCCTGAAAATATACTTCCAATAAATATATTTCACCCATTTTAAAATATTTATTATTTTAAAAATTTTATTTTATTTCAAATCATTTTAAAATTTAAAAAAAATATTTATTATTTTTTTCAACTTTGTTCTCCATTTATTTTTCTATTAAATATTCACATTAATTATTTTTTTTTTAATTAAAATAAAAAAATAATATTTTAGTCTTTTTAATTTAAAATTATGACAATTAAATAATTTTTTTAATTTATGTGTTGAAATTTTAAATGATTATTATTTTAAAACGGGAGGAATAGTTTGCACAATAAAAATTTTATACCAAGGCTACAGTATTACTACTCTTCATCAAAATTGTGACCAACAAAGGCAAACATTCACATTTTATAAAAGGGGTCACTTATTCAACTCAAACAAATATTTTAAAATTTTGTGATGTATTTTTTTTTCTTAGCGTCAAATACATTCTTTTTGTGTTCATATCTTTTTTTCTCATTAATTGACTCTATATTTAATAAAACTGTGTCAAATCGTAAAATGTTTCCCTTCCTAATAACTTCCCATGTGCTCCCTCACATGGGTTGTTAAAAAAAAAAAAAAGAAAAAAGAAAAGGGCTGTAAGGTCTACTCTCTTGCCGGACAACTTCATCTGTTCAATCACAAAATTTGTTTTCAAATATACGACAAGTAAAATCATTTACACCATAATTAAGAAAATTCATAAAATAAAACCTTTTATAGTGTAATTCTTTCAAAAATTCTAATCACTAAATAACTAAAAGGCAGATTAACTTTGTTGGGTTTAAAAATTATAGTTTTCTTACTATGGCTAAATAGACAAATACAATGAAGGTTCTGCTCTGATAGTTTTATAAGACGATAGGTGCACATCTCAATTTAAGTAAAATTTTTTAAAAATTTGAATTTTATTTCTTTATAATAAATTTTAAAATAAAAAATAAAACAAAAAGGTATGCAAATATGTGCTTTTCTTTTTTTGAGAAAATATGCTGCATCTGTGCATCATTGCATTAAGAAGAAGAAAGATCCTGTTGGATCAAGGTCACAACATCCTGTGTGTACTTACATTACTGATTTCACTATAATCTTTTTTGAGCAACGATTAACTCACTCAAATGGACAAAAATATAAAATAAAATAAAATAAAAACCACACGATTATCTTATTATCAAAAAATATAAACACCGATATCCCTCAAAAATATATACATGTATCATATCTATATATAAAACTTTTAGAAGCAATTAAATCCGTTATGAATTTTCTACCAATTAAGTAAATATACTATTTATATATGAGACCAATAGTGGTCTTAGTTATGTGGGCAAATTTATTTTGCATTGTATGAGAAGTATAACGAATTAGGATACAAAATCATAAAGCAAGAGTATTAAAAGGCTTAATCATATGTCATTTGCAAGGAAAAACAAAGTGAGTGAAAGTTTTTAATCATTTTTAGCACATTGCACATGCAGATGTAATATGTCTTACCTCTATCATTATATGCATTAATTTAATGAAATAATAATATATTAAATTAAAAAAAAATCATTAGATAAATAAATAAATAAATAAGTTATATTTATTAAAATATTTTACATTACAGTTTGAATGCAAAAAGTTAGGGTGGGCACTTAGATAAATAAGAATTTTTCTGGGGTGGTCATCCTTTTTGTTTTTAATACGATGGGACCTATAAGTACCCAATTAAAAGGGTTGCACGTCGGTACCTATGACTATAGCTACAATTGGCATATGACAACTTTAATCCATGAATTTTGACCCGGTAAACAAGTTACACAGTTAAAAATACCGGGACATCTTTTGGATTTTTTTTTTTTTCAGAGATCTTTTTGGATTTTGTTTTTTGTGCTAAATGATCTTCTTGGATTGGGTGTTTGATATTCTGACCTTTTCATGTAGCATAGATTGCGATGTCCATAGAGATCCATTTGGACACCACTGGGTCATGGGGAAAAAAAAAAAATTTGGCCTTTAGTTAACAGAACTTTTTTTTACCCAAAAATAGCTTATTCATGGATGGCCAAGATTAACAACCAAACTAGATTTTTAAAATTATTTGGCAAAAAAAAAAAAAAAACTAGGTTTTCAAAATTCATTAATTAACGAGCATTTAATCCATCTTCATTTTAAACGGTTTTAATTTTTAATTTTCTTATTTGTTTATTTTTCATTTTAATATGAGTATTTTATGCATTAAAAAAATAATAATAAATAAATTTTAAATAATGTAAAATGAAATACCAAAATAAATAAAATTTCATTTTTATTAGTGTGTTCGGCCTCACTTTTATATTAATAACGAATAGTATTATTAGTGGGTACAAATAATAATAACAATAATAATCAAATTTTTAATAAGAATGAATGATTCGCGTGTGTGAGAAGAATATGTAAATAATAAAAATGATAATTGAATTTATATATAAATAGAGATAGCAACAAATAAGATACTTTTGAATATTTAGTGAGTTTATATGAAATTTAGGCATTTATAAACATGTTGATATAGTTATAAATTTAAAAATAACTACTTATTTCAAATTTTAGCACCAATATACATTTAGTACATTGGATACATATTGATAGAATCCATTTATGTAAATAATTAATTCAAATACAGATAAATATTTGAATATTATAAATTAATTAATTTATAAAATATTTTATTGAATAAAATATGAATTTAATATTTTTATAAGGATAATTAAATTAACGTTAATTGGCTAATTCTAATATATTATAATATCAATATATATTTTATTCTAGCAAGTAATTTAAAATTTTTTGTGAAAATTTTAAATTTTAAGATGATAACACTATAAAATAAAAATAGTTAAATAAATTTTAAAAGTATTATATATTCAATTATATTAATTAAAATAAGATAAATTTAATATTTTATAAATAATTTTTAATTTTTATTGCTGAAAATTTAATATTTTATAAATAATTTTTAATTTTTATTGCTGCAAGATTTACATTAATAATAATAAAGTTTATTTTATATTAAACATATATGCATTAATTTTCTAAAAAAATTGATATTAAACAATAAATTTGACAATAAATTGATTGAAATAAATTGACAACATCTAAATGCAAATTAATAATAAGTAGATTTCAATCAAACTAAATGAATTATAATACTGGTAGAAAAAATTTTCATGATATCTTATTTCTCACTATTTTAATAGATAAATAGTATGTGAATCATATAGAAAAACAAAATAAGCTTGACCAATGATATTTTACCATATAATTATATAAGATAATTTTTTTTACTAGGTTATTCCAACATATTTTACTAATTAATTAAAGTATCATATTGTTCAGTTACAAACATTAAACTTAGTCAATATCTAAAGAATAAATTATGAACTAATTATGATAATTTTAGACGCATATTTTTTTTATTATAGATATTTTAAAATGAATCCTTTTAAAAATAAAAAAAATGAATAAAAAAAAACTATGATTTGTTAATTACACTAATATTTTATGTCTTATAACATCATTTGCCTAATACTTAAATATTAATGAATTAAGAAATAAATAATATTTTTAAATTAATTTTACATTCTAGTTAGAAAATTTTTATTATTTTAGGTGTTGCTCCTTATTTAGAAAAAATGCATTCTAAAACTCTTAAATTTTATTTGATTTATCTATTGAATCTCCTAAATTTTACTTGTACATTTTGATGTCTTGAACTTTTATTTTTCTTTCACATTGAAGACTTTTTTCTTTACAAAAATAAAATTGATGAAAAATTATATAACCACAATATATAAGTTATTAAAATGTTACATTACTTTTAAAAGATTATACTATTTAATATATAAAATTTGAAAAGTTTAGAGGTACGAAAGTAATCTTTATTTTTTTATAACGATAGTAATTTTCATAATGAAAAATTACTATAAATTTTTTAATATTTTTAAATTGGTGTTATAAATTTTTTCATTAATTTTAATTTTTATTATCAAAAAATCCTCAATACGAAAAACAAAAAATATTTAAGAGTTTAATATAGACAAATAAAATTTTAGCAGTTCAATAAATTAAAATATTTTAATTTATTTTTAAAATTTGAGGATGAATGTGTTATATAAATTAAAAAAAAAATGAGCAGGGGAATGGGAGGTAATCAAATCTAAATTTATTTTTCATACTTATTTATATATATATATATATATATATATATATATATATATATATATATATATATATATAGATAATATTTTAGTGTGTATATAAATTAAAATGTTATATACTAAAATTTCGTAAAAGAATTTCTTAATATATACAAGAGCTAAAGGGTTAGCTATTAATAAAAACTATTAGGGCTTAAAAATATTTTTTTAACAAAAAATATTAAAATGTTAATTACAAAATATTATAGTAATTTTACGCTCGTAATAATTTACGTTAACCAAAAGATACTCTAATAATTATCATTTTTGTTTTCTTTGACGTTAATTTTGATGATTTCATTGTTGATGTAATTGGTGAGTTTTGTTTGACATTGGAAATCTATTCGGTGCACATGGTTCTTATTAATTATACGGAACGTCGGATCCACATCTCACGAGCGGACCGACAGCAATTGCCACCATGTGTACGAAATGTCATATTCACTGAAATCACATTTAAATTGTTTCTGCTTTAGCTTTTTTTTTTTTTTGAAAAAATTGCTACATAATTTTTATATATCTTATGAAGTTGATATTTTAATTCATTTAACTCCATTATTCACTTTATATATAAAAAAAAAAAAAAAAAACTCCATTGCATTCACGTCGAAATTAAAAAAATTCATAAAGGAAAAACTGTATATTTATAAATTGATTATGGGAATTTAAATTTTAATATTATATATTTTATTTTTAAGAAAATTGAAATATTTTACTATTTTTTTAACATTAAAATATTATTTTTTCTGATTTAAAATTATTTTCTAATCTAAAATATAATTAATTTTTTTCAATTAATAAGAGATTAAATGAATTGAGATAAAATTATAAATTATACATATCAATCAATAAATTAATAAAAATTCTCAATAATAAAATGAATAATAAATTTAAAATTAAAATTTTATATTCCTCGCACTCTTAAATTTGAAAGTGATAAATTAGGCCACACTTTTTAAATATTAAATTAATTTTAAAATTAGAAGTCAAACAAGACTTTCACTATATTAACAAATTTTTCTATCATTATCCCTAACCATTATTGTTGACTAAACAACAATTTATAATTTTTTTTTTAATTTTCTCTCATATTGAATTATAAATTAAAAAATATCTTTAAAAATCAACTATATATGTTTACACATGAAAGGAAAATAAAATCCTGTAAACAAAATTTTCTATCATTATCCCTAACCATTATCAAAATTTTCTATGATCGTCTTAACCATTATTATTGACTAAACAATAATTTATAATTTTTTTAAATTTACTCTCATATTGAATTATAAATTAAAAATATCTTGAAAATCAATTGCATATATTTAAACAAAAAATTTATACCTTTGAATATACTTCACATATTAAAAAAATATTTCATCATTTCTCAATAGTAGAATAAAATAAAAATAAATAAATCATTTTTGCTGAGTATTTTTTCACAATTTTTTTTTTATAATAAAACATCAAATCTGAATTTAAAATCTTTTATACTAAAATAAATATTTTAAATTTATACGCAAAAAATTGGATTTTAAAAAAAAATTTAATATCTATTAGCACATAAAATAACTTAAATTTATACGACAAAAAAATATATAAAGAATTTATTAATTGAAGTCCAACAAATATTTTTAAATAGTACTTACTCGAGTTGAATTTATAATTTAATGATAATTTTTATAAATTTATTATAATTTCAGTATAAGTTTATTATATAATTAATTTTAATTATAAAACTAATAAGATGATCGTTTAATTAGCCTAGCAGTCCCCTTTTTTCATTTTTAAGTAGAGCTTATCTATTTTCAAAAAAGTAGAGCTTAACTACGTCTTACATTGCTGTCTACTAACTCCGTTGGGTAGTGACGCCAGATATCTAAATCCGTGTTGACGTAAGCAAATTGAATCACGAGATCTATTATTGATTGGAAGTGACGTGTAGTCTATGAGGCAACTGTCCTATAGTTCCACGAAACAATTTAATACGGAGGCTTGCAACTTACCGAGTCCTCCTCTAGAAAATATTATTATTATTTATTCTCACGGTCGATATTACTATTTGCAATTGGCAATTAATTGAAATTTTTTATTATTAATTTAAACTATTTGCAAAATTTAATTATTTAAAAATTTTTTAATGGTAATCAATACTCCCTCCATTGAAAAAAATATATATATATGTTTGCTTTTTCCACAAAAATTAAAAAATTATAGTTAATATAATTATATTAATTAATTTTATAAATAATTTTTTTTACTTTTAATATTATTTTACTATATTTAAAGTGCAATTTAAAAATTTTTAAGCATTAAATATATTTTTTATAATAGAAATTACAAAAAAATTTTTAAAAGTAAATGAAAAGTTGTAACAGTAATTAATTTCTTGAAAATATGAAATTTAAAAAATAAATTTTTTTTATAAAGATAAATATTAATAAAGAGTATTTTGAAAATAAATTAAATAATTACTTTAAAAATATAAAAAATAGACTATAATTTAATACATTCAAAATAATTAAACAAGCCTTTTTCTAAGACGAGGGAGTAATATATTAGCTTGTAGTTGCATGCCTACTTTTGCTGTACAGAAATATAATATGTGTATAAATCGAAGTTCGAGAGCGGAGACCCATATTTCAATAATAATAATAATAAGAATAAGTTAATTTTAGTGTAAGTGGTATTCAGTAAAATACAAAATTAATTGTTAATAATTTAAGAGTTAAATTTTAATTATTAAATTATATTAGTGTTAATATTTTTAAATTTAAAAATTATTTAAAACTTAAAATTTATTAAATATTAGTATAAATTTTAAATTAAAAATTTTGACTTATTATTTTAAATGAATTTTAATTTAATTAAAAAAATTTAAAGTAATTACAAAAAAGTTAATAAAAGTGTTTAAAATTTTATTTTTAAATATTAAATTATATTATCTAATACAATTTTTTTTTTCTGAACACTATCTAATACAATTTTGAAATACTCTAAAAATTTTAAGAAAATGAGTCGTGCTTTATCTGAAATGAGTATTTATCATAACCTATAAGACTAATAATGCATCTGCATATTGTATGATTAATTTTGCTAAGGTGGCATAAGCTACTCAAAATACTCAAAAGGTTTAAATCATATATATATATATATTTGCCATGAAGTTTATATCATAGTTTAAAATAAATGATTTATAAGAAAAAATCAATAATTACAATTATAGCCTGATGGTGAGACATTTGAAAAAATCAGATATTGGGTGGTGGGTGTATACTTCTTTTAATAAATGAATTATAGTAGAATAGCAGTTACAGTCATGTTGAAAATTGATTTTTTTTTCTTTTTTAAAAAAATCAGAATACCTTTAAAGATTCAATATTTTATTTTTTGTGCTAATCATGATTAGTTCCATGAGCCAGAAAAAATTAATAAATAAATAAAAAGAGTCAAAAACTGATTAAAGATATTTTTCAAATTGGTGGGACAGACAAGTTAAATCTCAATCTTAAAAATAATAATAATAATAATAATAATAATAATAATAGGAGTAGCACTAAATTTAAAGGCCATCTAGAAGGAGCTTATGATGTGGCAGGATGATTTTATAGGAATTATCTTTAATTAATTAATTGATTTTTTGTTTGAACAAAATTAATTGATTTGGTTATATATTAATAGGATTTTTTTTTTGGAAGTATTGGTTAAAAAGTAATTAATATAAATAAAATTATATAAAAATAAATTTTTTGAATTAAAATTTATCTAAAAAAAGTTAAATTAGGGAAAAATAAAAAATAATTAATATAAATAAAATTATATAAAAATAAATTTTTTGAGAAAAAATTTATCTAAAAAAAGTTAAATTAGGGAAAAATAAAAATTTTGAGCTATTACTTTTTTTTAAGAATTTTGACCTGTTACTGTAATTAACATTTTTTTATTGGCCAAAGACTGTAAATAATAATTGTTGCATTTTGAGCAGAATAATTGTTGCATTAAGTACTAATTTTTTAAAATTTTACTTTTTCTTTCATACAATTTTTATGGATAGATTTATTTAATTTAATATGCATTAATTACTCTTAATCAGTATTTTTAGGATGCTCTTTCACAAAATTCGTATATATAAATAAATTGTATTTGGGGGAAAAAATTCTAAAATGCATACTTCCTTTAATCCTGTCATTTCCCGACTCTAGCGATAGATAAAATTAGTTTTATAATCATATGTTGCATGATTTATTTATATTTTTATTTAATTATTAATTTATTATAATATTATATTATATAATATAATTTTTTTTATCAATTTCACTAATATATTTAAAAAAAATTAAGAAGTATTGAAAAGAAACTTTACATAAATATAAAAATAAATAAATATAACTAAATATTAAAATATTTAATTGAAAATTATTATTTTAATGATATATTTTGTAATAATATTTTAACACTCATAAAAGTATAAAATCATAATATATATATATATATATATATATATATATATATATATATATATATATATATATATGTTAAAGAAAAATCAATAAAAATAATTAAACAAAAATTTATGATAAAATATTTAAAAATTAACAAAAAAAATAATCTCTTTGTTATTAAGTTGAACATTTTATTTGAAAAATATAAAAATTATATCTATTCATTTGTTATATCCTATTTTTACATATAAAAAAATACATATATATAGGTAAAATCGTGCATGTATATATATATATATATATATATATATAAGATTTCTTCTTATGTGGTCATTCCTCGTCATCATTATCATTGTCATATTCATTCATAGGTAAACAATAGCATAACCATAAATTTTAGTTATTCTCAATTATATTTTAAATATACTCTCATAATTATAATTTAAAAGAAAAAGAAAAAATTATATATATAAACAAATTTTTTTTATTGAAGTTGAGTTTTTCGACTTTTCAAATAATAAAATTCATCTATTATCAAATCTGAATTGATTTGAAATTTTTGATTCTATATAAACCACCATTAAATCAATTAAAAAACTCATTTTCCATCTTATTACATAAAATATATTTGACTATAACTATATTTTTTTTTTCAAGATTACCCTTGGCTATAACGCACCCTACACTACTAGTATTATACAGATAACTAATATATTGTATTCAGCATCACCCCGGGCTACAGCCCACACTACACCCTCATTGCTTCCGCTTCTAAGATAAATTATTCTAAAGATTATTTGAATTTTTATACATTTTAAGGTGATTATAAAATTTTAATTTCATTAAAATTATGATACTTTTCCATGATTTTAATGAGAAAATCCATTGAAAATTTTATAATGGCATTCAACTTCAGAGTTTGCAGAGATAAATGATAGATTAAAAAGTTATTTTTGAATTTGGATATTTGTTTACATCAAGTTTTTGGTGTTATAATATGAATTCAATGTCATATTAATTTGCTATTGACACTTTTGTTAGAATTAAATGGAAAGAAGTCTAACTCCTACAAAATTGAAATTTAATGCAAAATTATGAGAGATTAAATTTTAGGACCACAAAGAAAATTAGTGCAAAATTCAATCATAATTAAACTTATTTACCTTAAATTATTGTTCTGGGAATAATATATTCTCAATTATGATTGCAGTGAAATTAAATATATTTATATCTCTAGAGTTAATTAACAGGTAATTCATCTGATTTGTAAATATGTTTTTAAAGAATTATTTATACATAAATTCTCATATTCAGCACCTTACGTATATCAAATATGAAATTCCATTTTAAATTTATAGTTCAAT
Source organism: Reutealis trisperma (assembly GCA_947687605.1). NCBI lineage: Eukaryota > Viridiplantae > Streptophyta > Magnoliopsida > Malpighiales > Euphorbiaceae > Reutealis > Reutealis trisperma. The sequence goes on along the minus strand of CANTUT010000164.1, from coordinate 309,405 downwards.
TTAATTTACAATGTATTTATAAATTATATCAATTCTGATAGTTTTTAACTCACTGAATTTATAAAATTAATGATGTGGAATTCAAAATAATTTTTTTTATACTGAGCGTAACAGTGTGTGAATTTGTAATTCATAAAATTGATTTATAGCAGAAATAGTATTTTCTAGACTAGCTCGAGCAAACTTAGGACTTGAGTTCATAGAAAATTATTGGATATGTTACTAAGTTTAGGGTATAGGCACTTCAAATATAAAAATTTAATTTGAATGCAAAATTTTAATAATGATTTAACTAAATTTATGATATAAGAGTGAGGTAATTGATTAATTTCCAACTCTTTAAGCATGCAAGCACTATTTATTTATAAAAGGATAATGATTCAGTGATTCTCAGAATTACTAACCCTCATATTTACATCAGCAATACTACTAATATAATTTATTTTTTTTTAATTCCATATCAACTTTATTAATTTAATTTATTTGAACTCCATTCGCAATATTTTAAGATATGAGAGTGAGGTAATTGATTAATTTCCAACTCTTTAAGCATGTAAGCACTATTTATTTATAAAAGGATAATGATTCAGTGATTCTCAGGATTACTAACCCTCATATCTACATCAGCAATATTATTAATATAATTTATTTTTTTTTAATTCCATATCAACTTTATTAATTTAATTTATTTGAACTCCATTCGCTGGGGTCATTCATCATAAGGATCAATCAATTAAATTTTTTTATAAAATCTAATTTGGAACTTGCATTGTACAGGGAAATTGTGAGTAATTACTGTATAGAAGTTCGAGAACTTGGGTTTCGATTACAAGAATTCATTTCAGAGAGCTTAGGCCTTGAAAAAGATCATATAAAGAAGGTACTAGGTGAACAAGGACAGCATATGGCTGTAAACTATTATCCACCTTGCCCTGAGCCAGAATTGACTTATGGCTTACCTGGACATACTGACCCAAATGCTCTTACAATTTTACTTCAAGATCTACAAGTTTCTGGCCTTCAAGTCCTCAAAGATGGCAAGTGGGTTGCTGTTAATCCTCACCCAGATGCTTTTGTCATTAACATTGGTGATCAATTACAGGTAACCATTCATTTTCTTACCTTAATATTTATTTGTAATTGGTGCTTATTTGTATATTGTTTAAAATTGTAATCAAAATGTTGGAAAATGGTATTCCTAATTATTGATGTTTAATCACCAATTACCAGTTATTAATATCTAATTACAAGTCAACTGCTAAATATTAATGATTTAACTTAAACAATTGACGTTTTAATTATAATTTTGAATTGTTAGATTTTGAAATGGTACTCTAAATATCGAGTTTACTAAGAGTTTTAACACATGAAAAACATGCTAAAAACCCTAGTCCAGAGGTATTATTTATGACAAATGAGTGATTGCAGGCACTGAGCAATGGCAGGTATAAGAGCGTATGGCACAGAGCCACTGTTAATGCTGATAAAGCCAGGATGTCAATTGCTTCATTTCTTTGCCCGCAAGATGATGCATTAATTACCCCTGCTAAACCTCTCACAGAGGATGGATGTGGAGCCATATATAGGGATTTCACATATGCTGAATATTACAAGAAGTTTTGGAGCAGGAATTTGGACCAAGAACATTGTTTGGAACTTTTCAAGAACAATAATTAGGGGAAAGTACCATGTGGTTTAGTCATTTTACATTTTGGATTCTGTGAATTTTTTTTTTACAAAATAGGGTTTGAAATTTTTTCCGTTAGCGATATAAAGTCTAGAGCGTTGATGGAGTTAAACCAATACTGACACTAAGCTTATATAGCATAAGTATTACTATTGCAATATAAACAGACATTAACAGTATTAGGACTGCGAATCCCATATTAGCAGGTATTTACACTACTAACGTGCAAGTCATAAACCTGTTTTTGTCAAAAAAGATTTACAAATCCCAAAATGTAAAATAATCAAAACACATGGTACTTTTTCATACATTCCTCCTAATAATTATACCTGTTTTTAAGTCAAAATTACCAATCAATAAAGAAAATAACTCATGCCTTAGCATGAAGCTATTTTTTTTGAAAAAAAATCCTAAATGTATTAATCAATGTTGCATCCTATTTGGAGTACTGGTTAGGCGTTGATATTTTGATTTAAGGTGGATGAAGCATTGATATCTTGATTGAAGCACATGTGCCTATAGGATGCACTTATCACTTGAGTACTATTGAGAGACACAAATCTTTCTCTACAAGATCATAACAATTATCAGTTCTTGATTCTACTTTGGATTAATAATTTCTTTTATGCTTGAAATGAAGCTATTGTGTTTTTTATTTTGTGGATGTTTCATTCAAACTTTTTAAGTTATTTTGGATTTAATAATTTCTTTTATGCTTGAAATGAAGCTATTTTGTTTTTTATTTTGTCGGATGTTTCATTCAAACTGTTTGGTATGACATTTTATTTCCAATTGCAAAGTTAGTTTATTTGGTAACCCTTTTTTTTTTTTTTTAAATGACTAATTAATATTACTTTTTTTGTCCACAAATTATAGTCTCTTTTTCTATTTTTGGATGTCCAAAAAAAATTATCCATTTTCTTTTATAAGTTAAAAAAAGTTAATGTGATTACAAATATACCCTTTTATCCTTTTATGATTAATCACGTTATTCTATACTAATTATGGTAAATTTTTAGGCATTTTTTTTTAATTAAGGAGAAAAAAATTTTTTAGCACACTTTCAAAAGAAAACAATCTTCCCATTTAAGAAGAAAATTTGCATGTAATTACTTGCCAATAATTAATTAAATGAGGGAACTATAATTATAATAATATTTGACTTTAAAAATTTATATCAACTAACTTTAATAAGGATAAACTAAAATAATACACAATTTTAATTCTTATGCAAAAAATAAAAGGGACAATAATTTATGAACAGAGGAAGTAAAACTCATGATTTTTTTTCAGTTTTAAAGACAACTACTCGATCACTGTACCAAAAACTCAATTATACATATCAAGTTTACTTTTTTTTCTTTTTCTTTTTCCTCTCTTTGTACGTTTATTTTTCTTTTAGTATCCCTTTTAACATTCCAAGTGTCAATTTTCATTTTACAATTATACTCTAATACTTTCAACATCAATCATTTTTTCAATTGTATAGCTAGATATTCTCCAATGTTCTTAATTTTAAAATTTCATGTACTAGATTAACATATAATTGGAAAATAAGAACTTGCACTTAAACCTGGATATTACATGTACTGCAGTATTCACAACCTTACTCTAATATCTCATGAACTAAGCAAAACTATAGTGGCAAACTAAGAATGAGGTTCGGAGAGCCATATACCCAAACAATTAGGGTCAATTTTATGATTTAGATTATAATTGTATTTCAAAATTGTGTTTTGATATTTTCTTCAATTTAAAATTCCAAGTGTCAATTTTCATTTTACAATTATACTCTAATACTTTCAACATCAATCATTTTTTCAATTGTATAGTTAGATATTCTCCAATGTTCTTAATTTTAAAATTTCATGTACTAGATTAACATATAATTGGAAAATAAGAACTTGCACTTAAACCTGGATATTACATGTACTGCAGTATTCACAACCTTACTCTAATATCTCATGAACTAAGCAAAACTATAGTGGCAAACTAAGAATGAGGTTCGAAGAGCCATATACCCAAACAATTAGGGTCAGTTTTATGATTTAGATTATAATTGTTTTTCAAAATTGTGTTTTGATATTTTCTTCAATTTAATTTTTTTTTTATTCCTTTGTGTAAACCATGATTTAAAAAAATTAAAAAATATAATTTTTTGCCAAACCATGATTTTCTAAATTCTAAATAAAGTAAATACAATTCGATCAAAGCATTTTAACTACAGTGCTAAACACTTAATCCTCCAAAACTATGAACTATTAAACTATAATTCTCGAAGGCATTCTAAGCTCTAGGCTCACCCAAGCCCAAACTCTTGCTCATTATGGGCCTATGGGATTTTTCCCTCTCTCTATAAGTTGGTTTTACTTGTCTCTGTCCATGTTTTTACGGACGGGATTTCAACAAAAATGACTCACTTTGTAATTATAACTTGCATGTGCTCTACACTGTTTTTATTACTTCTATATGCTCCACTATACAAAACTCATAACTAATCAAAATCTCATATATAATCACAAGCTTTTGAAAGAAAGAGCTCAAAATACTACAAAAAAAAAAAAAAATACAATTTACCGACTAAAAATTTTGTCAAAAAATTATGTTTTTTTAGTTGATAATATGTAAACCAACGATTTATCAACAAAAAAATTTAGTCGGGTATTTAATTTGTTAGTAACATAATTTATCATATGAATATAAAATCGTCGATAATTAACTACTGAATTTTAGTCGGTAAATTATTTTTATATTATCAGTAAATTAATTTGTATTGTTGGAATTTTGATAGGGAGACAATTTACGGACTAAATTTTTAGTAAGTAATATGTTGGTAAATTTTTATTTTTTTAAAAAATAAAAAAAAGTCGGTAATTCGACGGTAAACTTTAAATAAATATTTTTTGAAAGTAAATATTTTGTTGGTAATCTGTTGATAATTTTGTAAATTAATTTTTCAAAAAATAAAATATTTTGTTGGTAATCTGTCGGTAAAATTCTATATTTTTTAAAAAATATTTTTTTAAAAAATAAATATTCTTCAAAACATAAGAATAATAATTTAAAAAATTAAAATTTTTAGAATGAACATGAAAATTAAGAAATAAAAAGTTATAAAATAAATTAGGAAGCTTAAAGAATATAAAAAATTACTAAATTAAAAAAAAACTAAATTAAAATTATAAAACTATAAAAAGCATGAAACAAACCTAAAATTAAGAGGGAAAGTGATAAGAGTAAGAAATAAAGGGTAAGATAAATAATTTATTAAATTTATTTTTTAGTTTACTAAATTTATATAAAAAAATTCATTAAAAAATTAAATTTAAGATAGCAAATAATTAATTTTTTTAAAATCACATTAATATTTTTTATGCTATAAAACAATTTAAGAAATATAAATAATAAATTATAAAAAATAAAGAAATAAAGAAATTGAAATAAATTTAATAGATTTTTTGTATTGAAGGGTTTAGAATTTAAGAAGTAAAATAGAAAAAAAAAAGAATAAGAAAGAAAGAATATATGAGTATTAAAGAGTATGGAAGTATTAAATGATGAAAAAGAAAATGAAGAAATAATTAAATGAGAAAGAAAGAAAGAAAAATTTTATTTGTCAGAAATGAAGAGAAGAAATTGAGAAAAAGATAAGAAATGAGAAAGAGAAGTGATGAGAATCAAGATTCCTTGCAAGAATTCTACAAATATTTGCAAGATAAAGATTTCCATAAGGTTTTTCAAAGTTGTCATTTCTACCAAGATAGTCTACAAAGACATGCAATCCAACCATTGTACATGATTGGTGAATCATCCAAGAAGAATATGAGATTGTATGAAGTTCCCTATAAATCAATCAAGGATATTTGGATCATGAGCTTTGCATATGGATCCGATTGTATTCAAGGAAGCTTCAAGGGCTTAATCAATCTATTCAAGTCCAATGTCAAGATAAAGAGGCCAAATTACATTCCAATTTGCTTGGGCCTAATCTATTCAAGTGTTTACAAGGCTGCCATTCTTCATTCAAATTGGACCCTTCATATTTGGGCTTTTCAAATTCAATTTATCATGTTTTATTTAGTGTTTGGGTTGCCTATGTTATGTATACAGCCCAAGAGTTGTTTAAACTATTTTATTTTCATGTTTTAATTAGTTTTGGGCCTATTTTATATTAGGTCAAAGGCCCATCCAAATTTTATAGTTTAATTTATTAGATTTCAGTTTCTAGTTAGGAAATAGCTTCTTTTGTATAGGAAGGATTCCTAACTTGTTTTAGAATTCTATTCTAGCTTAGTTATTATTTAGGAATTAGTTTCTAATTAGGAATTTTCAATCATTGTTTAGGAAGATTTCCTATTCCATAGTTGATTCTAATTTAGGGTTGAGCCTCTATATAAACTCAATCATTCATGTAAAATGAAGTTAATGTTATGATCAATAAGATTTAGTTTTCTTAAGAGTGTGATCTCTTGGTTTTGATTCTTACTTGAACCAAGTTCATACAATCAAAGCTAATTACTTTATGTGTATTTATTCCAAGATTCTCTTCCACGAGTTCGATATTGTGTCACGAAGATCGTCATCTAAAGGTGATCATATTCCAAGGTGCTCTATCACGGGTTGGATTTGGGTAGCGGACTTAGGAAAAACCTGATTTAGCTTTCCAAGAAGTTTCTTCCAAGCGTAAAGATAATTGGGTCTCAAGTTTAATATACTTGGGGTTTGTATCAATTTGGTATTAGAGCTTACGCTCTAAATCAGGTTATATCTTTTCATTTCATTTGTGTTTTCCAATTTCGTTTGTATTTCTTATTTTCGTTTGTTTTCGTGTTCATTAAATTTTCATCTTGTTAACTCTGTTTGTTCATGTTTCAAGTCTGAAAATTAAAAAAAAAAAAATTTGTTTTACCTTCTTTGATTCGTGTCTTATTTTCGTTTGTCTTTTTGTTTCCTATCCTATTTGTATTTCTATTCCTTGTTTCGTTGGAAGGTCAAAACCATACTTATTTGGGGAAGCAATTCAAATTCAAGAAGAAAGAAGGGAGGACTCACCCAAGCTTGAAGACTTCAAATTTGGTTTGATTTCTTGTATTTAATCTTCAATTTGTTTGTTAATTTTCCTTTCAATTTGTTGTTGTAATTATAAAAAAAAAAAAAAAAAAGAGGGAAGAAAAAAAAGAGAAAATCAGAATTTAAAAGAAAAGCAAAAAAAAAAGAAAAAAAAAAAAGAGAAGGAAAATTCATCCAAATAGAAAAGAAGAAGCAAAAAGTGTTAAAATATGACTTTTTGGTGTATTTATAGAAGTTATTTGGTTTCTAAAGTGAAGAGGACAAGAAAAGAAGCTGATTTTCAAGATTATACAAGGAGAATCAAAGATTTCAGCATTCTACAAGGAGTTTGACCAAGTCTAAGCATCCTTCCAAAACAAGCTAGGATTGGTTTCCTACTCCTTTCCAAATTTTGGTTTGACTTTTCTAATCCTATTTTCATTCTGATTTCTTTCTAATTAATTGTTTCCTTATTCGTTTTGGTTTTCATTTTGTATTTAATCCTTGTTCATATCTCATTAGGTTTCCTAATCCCATCAGGATTCCTATATTGTTTTTCTAGTTTTATTAGGATTTCAACTTTTGTTTTCCAACTTTAATTAGGATTTCTAATTTTATTTTCTGAGTCAAATTCTAATTCTTGCTTCCTAGTCCTCTTAGGATTCTTGTTCTCCTAGTGTCATTGGGATTTCTTTTTTCTTGTTTCATTTTGAGTCCTTGGATTTTATTCACATTGTAATTTAGTAAGATTGTGTTAATTTGATTTTTGCAACTAATCTTAGCAAGAGATTTGAGTGGAAAAAGGCTAAGTGTGAGCACATCTAGAGAAAAGCCATTGATTGAGTGTAAAACTAAACACGAGTGAACTTGAGTGACAAAATTACTTGAGTGAAACACGTGAGGGAGTGAAGTGAGGAAATTATTCTCTACTTTTACTAACTTTGTTTTACAGCTTATTAATGATGAGTGGAACCCAAGGAAATCCGCATGGGGAAATTGACAGATTCCAAGCCTTATATGATTTGCTTCAAGCCATGGAGAGAAGGACCAATGAAAGAATGGACCAACTTGAACAAAGAAGTATGGAGATAATGGACTAGTTAGAATCTTCATTCACGAGGGGACAACCATTAAATTTCCCTAGACAAGCTAGGCGTGTACCAAGGATAGTGCGGGATGAGATTGAAGATGATGGTGAATCATTTAGTGATGTTGATAAAGAAGAAGAAATGAGGCCAAGAGCTAGACAAGATGACAACAATGGTGGAATAAAACTGAAAATTCCAACATTCCATGGAAAAATAGGTCTCAAAGCATACTTGGATTGGGAAAAGAAGATTGAATTAGTGTTCGATTGTCATAACTACACTGAATCTAAGAAATTGAAGCTTGCAGTTGCTGTATTTGATGGATATACCATTATTTGGTGGGACGATACCAAGCAAAAGTGGAGAAGAAATAGAGAAAGACCCATCGAAGAATGGAGGGACTTAAAAGCAATCATGAGAAGAAGATTTGTACCAAGTCACTACTATAGGGAGCTGTACTCGTCTTCAAAACCTAACTTAAGGGTCTAAGAGTGTTGAGGAATAGTACAAGGAGATAGAGGTAGCCATGATTCAAGCAAATGTGGAAGAAGATAATGAGGCTACAATGGCAAGGTTCCTCAATGGGTTGAATAAGAGATTGCAAATGTGATTGAGCTACAACCATATATGGAGCTTGAAGATTTGCTTCATCTTGCTTTGAAGGTTGAGAAGCAATTGAAGAAGAGAAGTACTAATCGGTTATTTACCTCCTACAATGCACCATTCAAATTGAATTAGAGAAAAGATGACAAGGCTTTTCCATCCAAGCCTAAGGCTAATTCCAAAGAAGCTCTAAAGATGCCCTTCCCATGCAAGGACAAAGGTAAAACTATGCCTTCTAGTTCTGGAAATATTATATGCTATAAATGTCAAGGTGTAGGTCATTACAAGAAGGATTGTCCAAACAAGAAGATAATGTATATGCAAGATGGGGAGTGTTATTCGGCTAGTGACAAAGAAGTTGAAGAAGAAAGAATACCACCTCTTGAAGATGCAAATGACAAAAAGGAGGACAATATACCTGAAATAGTTGAAGGTGGGAGGTCTCTTGTTACAAGGAGATCATTGAACATGCAAGTCCAACATGATGATAATGTGCAACAAAGGGAAAATCTATTTCAAATTAGATGCGTTGTAAAAGATAGAGTTTGTGATGTAATCATAGATGGGGGTAGTGTAACCAATGTTGTAAGCACCACTTTGGTTGAGAAACTAGGGTTACCTACTACTAAGCATCCTCACCCTTATAAACTGAAATGGCTTAATAATTGTAGGGATGTTAAGGTGACAAAGCAAGTTCTAGTAGCTTTCAAGATAGGTCGATATAATGATGAAATTTTATTTGATGTTGTGCCTATGCAAGCAGGTCATCTATTGTTGGGATGCCCTTGGCAATTTGATAGAAGGGTGATGCATGATGGCTACACTAATCACTACTCTTTTGAAAGGGATGGAAGGAAGATAACTCTTGCACCACTTTCACCTAAAGAAATTTATGAGATTGAGTTGAGAAGAATTCAAAGGGAGAGAGAAAACAAGAGTGAAGAAAAGAGTATGAGTGATGATGTACCAAAAGAAAAAGAGAGTGCACAAGTAAAAAGAAAAAATTCAAGCCAAGAGAGAAAAAAATTGGAGGAAAGAAAAAGAAAGAGTGATGATTTGAATAAAGAAAAACAAGTTTGTATGAGTGAAAAAGAAAAGATGGCTTTGTTTACTAACAAACTTATATTTTCTTTGTCTAGTTTTCTTGTTTCTTTCTTTCTAGATTTCAAGGAAGGATTGTCATAGAGCAAACAAGATGTAAATTCTACAATCCTAATAACCAAAGAGAATGGAGCTAAGATAGGAATTGTGTTTGGAAAGACTTGCTTACATGTGTTGATTGTACAAGTTCCTATCTATAGGCATAGAGCTTTGAGCTTTGATGAATTGGCCCTCAAGTTGCAATCTCAAGTTAAGTATTGTGATATCTCTTCAAATTTTAATTCTAATTCTTGTTTCCTTCATGTAGGTATAGATTTGAGGTTGAATCATTTTGAGGAGGGAGGGAACGATGAGAATCAAGATTCCTTGCAAGAATCCTACAAATATTTGCAAGATAAAGATTTTAAGAAGGTTTTTCAAGGTTGTCATTTCTACCAAGATAGCCTATAAAGACATGTAATCCAACCATTGTACATGATTGGTGAATCATCCAAGAAGAATATGAGATTGTATGAAGTTCCCTATAAATCAATCAAGGATATTTGGATCATGAAATTTGCATATGGATCCGATTGTATTCAAGGAAGCTTCAAGGGCTTAATCAATCTATTTAAGCCCAATGTCAAGATGAAGAGGCCAAATTACATTCCCATTTGCTTGGGCCTAATCTATTCAAGTGTTTACAAGGCTGCCATTCTTCATTCAAATTGGACCCTCCATATTTGGGCTTTTCAAATTCAATTTATTATGTTTTATTTAGTGTTTGGGCTGCCTATGTTATGTATACAGCCCAAAAGTTGTTTAAACTACTTTATTTTCATGTTTTAATTAGTTTTGGGCCTATTTTATGTTAGGTCAAAGGCCCATCCGAATTTTATAGTTTAATTTATTAGATTTCAGTTTCTAGTTAGGAAATAACTTCTCTTGTATAGGAAGGATTCCTAACTTATTTTAGAATTTTGTCCTAGCTTAGTTATTATTTCAGAATTAGTTTCTAATTAGGAATCTTCAATCCTTATTTAGGAAGATTTCCAATTCCATAGTTGATTCTAATTTAGGGTTGAGCCTCTATATAAACTCAACCATTCATGTAAAAAGAAGTTAATGTTATGATCAATAAAATTCAGCTTTCTTAAGAGTGTGATCTCTTGGTTTTGATTCTTGCTTGAATCAAGTTCATACAATCAAAGCTAATTACTTTGTGTCGCGGAGATTATCATCTAAAGGTGATCATATTCCAAGGTGCTCTATCACAGGTTGGATTTGGGTTGCGAACTTAGGAAAAACCTGATTAAGCTTTCCAAGGAGTTGCTTCCAAGCGTAAAGATAATTGGGTCTCAAGTTTAATATACTTGGGGTTCATATCAAGAAGAAGTGTGAGAAAAAAATGATGAGGAAGAGCCCTTTTATACTTTTTTTTTTATGCCATTTATCAACTAATTACCAACTAAATTTCCATCAATAAATTTTTCAAATGAAAATTTAGAGGAAAATTTCCCTCCAAATTTTCATTGACCGATAAATTACTAACTAAATCTTTATCCGTAATTTATTTTTTCTTTAAAAAACCAAATGAAAATTTTGGACAGAAATTTCCCTCCAAAATTTCATTTACCGACTAAATGATAGGTATATTCTAGATATATGTGAAGTATATGATAATACAATTCATACAATTCTTACTCACTTCTACATATTATTATTAAAATTCTATTTTTTTTTCCTTCCTCTATATAGATATATAAATAAAACAATAATCAACCTGTAATCAACTACGAATAAACTTATAATCCACAAAAAACAACAAGTATTTTAGCAATATTAATGATAAAATATGCAAAAATAAATAATGAACCTGTTATCAACCAATAATCAACCTGTAATCAATGATGAATCAACATCTGATTAATCAAAACACAACCTAATAAATATAAAATGCTAGTGTTGTAAAATCTGTATCAATTGAGTAATACAAAAAATATGTAGCATATGTAATTAGGGTTATACATAATAGACACTTGTCCAAATGGTATTTTTCAAAGTTTGAATTTTTGACATATGGTAATTAATTAGATACTTAGTAACATGTGTAATTAGAGTTATGCCACCAATTGACACATGTCCAAATGGGTATTTATCAAAACTTGAATCTTTGATATGTGGTTATTAATTATATATTTTTAATTAAAATAATTTCAAATTATTCTAATGTGCAAATCATCATGTGTAATTAGAGTTATGTCCAATCGATACATGTTCAAATGTATATTTTTCAAAGCATGAATCTTTGATATTTAGTGATTAATTAAATAATTTTCAATTAATATAATTTCTAATTATTCTAATGTGCAAATAAAAAAATTAAAAACAAAATAGGCCAAACATATAGTCAAAATAAAAAAAAATCACTTTCATTGTGTGGATTGAAAAATTATGATATAAAAAAAAAATAGAATTTAGGATTCACTGTAAATAGTATATAACAAGTATATTTTAGGTATATTTTAAGTATAAAATGAGTAAATTTTAGGTATATCTTAAATATATACTATAATTATATGCTTTCATCTTCCTTGAAAGATTTAATAACCTTGATTTCTTTTGTTTTGAAGAAGCATAATCAACATTCTTTTTTTCATTTATTTTATAGTGATAATCATCATCAAAAGTAAGATTAAAATATAAACAAATTCAATAAAATAATGTTTAAATTATAAAAGTTTATTCCTATAATTATTGGCTCTTTTGATTTAATATATACTTTCAAAAAATTTTGGATATTGAATATTACATGAATATAAGTATATAAAAGGAATACTGTTACACCCCACTTTTAAAGATGTGATGGTCCTAGGGTATGAGTAACTATAAAGGCACCAAAAACTCGTAGAACCCATACATATGACGAAACTCCATATGATATTAGTAACAAATGCTAGCCCAAGATCATAACCTACAACCCAATCATGCTTTCCATACTAGATTCATCATTGATTCTCATACTCGCAAGCAATTTCAGTTTACTATTCAATTACACATTAACATAATACTTATCAAATACTTTTGATCACATCAAATACAATAATACCATTTTACACACATGGAGCATCTAAGAATTTTAAAACATTTACTTAAATACAATTAATTATTCAATTTACAAATATTACTTTGACTTTGTAATCCTCAAGAAAGAGATGATTGCTTGAGGAGTCAACTTGCCACTATCCACTAGACTCTTGAGAATACTCAATCTTCATATGCAAGAACTGGTGAGTGAAGAGGGTGAGCTTGGGGAAAGCTTAGTGAGCAAGCATACAATTAATCTTTAGAAAATTTAAATTATAATTCACTGATCATATATTATAATCTATGAAATCTAAATCTTTTAATTAATTTATTTACTTTGAGATATTCCCATTATTTAAGGAAATTATACAAGTAAATCTTCATTTCCAACTCTGCACATTTTTTGAAATCTTTTGAATCATAATACTTTGATTATTTCAATAAATCATATGAGATGCACTTTTGAAATAGTCAAAGATACTTTCCTTTTAGTAGTAAATAGATTATAGTATAAAAACTTCACATTTGAATTCAATCAGTAGCCCATAATCCTTATCTTTATTAAAATATAATAATCTTTGGTAATGGTAGAACATACTTAAGCAGTTTTCAACATTAGTGGTATATAAATAAGTTTTTAAATTCATAAGGTTCTAAATATTTCAATTTTTAGTATATATGTTCACATTTTGAAATTTCACATTCTTTAGAAGGTAGGCAAGCTTCTACAACATAAATTTAGTACCTTTAAAAACACATTCATCTTGGAGTCTTCACTATTTAATTTCAATTATAATAATGCTTATAACATATGGTTTCTATCTTCATTAAATTATTTCAAGGTTCGATAGGATTGGAATGGTACACAATTTCTCCACACATATGGTATACAAATAAACATTTAGAACCATAAGGATTTAGGAACCTCATGTCGTTTTATACGAATGTATTTTGGAACTTTGTATTCCTTAGGAATTGGACAACTTTATACAATATATATTTAGTTTAAATGTACAAATACGAACATGGAAATCGATTTATTACATACATATAATTCTTTAAAAATTTCATAATTCATTATAAGAGATTTAAAATAATAATTCATTGTATAAATCTTCAAAATGCAAAATTCATATATGATAAGAGTATTAAATTCTTTTGGACAAATGCATATATAAATAATTGTCTCATCGTATCAGTATACATATTTTTGAAAATATTTTATATCTAACAAGCTATAAAATCAATAATATAACTTTTCTAATATTTTTAACATATCAAGGGAAAATATAAATGTAATTATATTTTTTAACATATCAAGGGAAAATATAAATGTAATTATATTTAAATCTTGTAGTTCTTGCAATATTCAAAATACAGTTTTATAAAAACTATATGACTATACGATTTTCAAATATTCAAGTAAAATTCATACACATTCATATAAAAGAAATTCTTAGAATTAACTTTAACACCAATGGTTTACATATTAAATGATAGACTATAACCAAATACTTTTTATTATATTATGACATATATCACTTAGGTATTAAAAATAACATTACATAAAATTATTATTGATATTCATATAAGAAACTTATATTAAGTTTATGGAAATCATATATATTCATAATCTAAACATTTTCAACAAATAAACATGTTATTTAAATAAATTATATATATACATTTAATGCAATATATATCTGTAATGATATTAATAAGTTTAAGGGAAACATTTTATACACATACATATTTATAATTTAAACACTTTTATTAGGTAAACATGTCATTAAATAAATTATAATATTATTGATGTTTTATATGTTTAAAAAGACATTAACAAATTAAAAGGAAACATTTTATATGCATATGTATACTTTTTAACTCAAAGGAGACAATATTCAAATTTATAATTATTTCCATTGGGATGAATCTTCTATGGTTGTAGTGTTAATTATTCATTTTAATTTTAGATCACATTAGGCAAATAGAGTGACAACATTCTTAAATCTTATAATCAACTTGGTTGGGTATTAATGAATAAGAATTTCAATATGTTTAGGTTACAATAACATTGAGGCTAACAAAGATCGTTCATTTAGTTAGGGTAGCGGCTCTTTTGAGCATACCCGAAGCAGAGGCTCTTGATATGAGCATGCTCCCATATAGCTAGGGTAGAGGCTATTTGTAGTATACCTGAAGCATAAAGTTCCCTTAAATTTGAGGTAGAGGCGCTTTGGCATACCCGAGGCAGAGGTTCTTTATAGAACATACCCCCATATCACTTGTATACAATTTGATTCCTGTGTGCACACAGTCTGATATCTTAACCACATCAGACGGGGATCTCTGTGTTAAGATTAACCCTTGATAAAATGGAAAATTGGAATTTGGTAAATTTCTAAGGTTCAAATGGCTTATTGGAGATCAAGGTTCACATATACTTTCTTAAGGATTTTTCAGATATTGGTAGAAAAGAGTTACTCTAGATAACACTTAAAATATATATAAGGTCCTTTTGGTATTTAAGGCTCAACAATTTAACAATAACGGTATTACTAATAATTATGCAAGTAATTCCCCTTTAGGAAGGATATTAATTATTAATTTAACTTTATACACAACTTCCCATATTTTTAACTCACTCCTTTAACCGTAAGGATTTTTATATAGTTACAATTTAGATATAAATACATATACATAAGCAGGATGCTTATATATAACATTAATCACTTTTGGTAGCTTTTCCAATTATTCTTATGAAGCATTTTGAAATTTTTCTTAATTAATACTTTAGGAATATATATATATATATATATATATATATATATATATATATATATATATATTTTCTTAACATTTTATGACAGTACTTTGGGTATCATATTGTTGGAACGTCAATTAAATTTATAATTTTAGGAAATCAATAAATATCACTTATAATATATGTTAACATTTAACTATATATTACTTATCATTAAACAATAGAATTTAATATTACCATAATCATGCCTTTTAATTCCACAATAACAGTATTTTATTAACTTTGAATATTTTGAATTTAAACCTAACATTATGTACTCTTTACTCACTTGGACTGTTGATTACTATTCAGCTAAACATCCACTTCTCATTGTTATCCTTCGAATTCCCCTTTGACATACCTCTAGAAACATAATATCATCGATTAAAAACTAATATATCATTTCTTTATTATCTATCTTTAAACTTTAAATTATCTATTGAGAATTTGGCAGCATCTCCTTTAAACTAAGATTAACTCCCTATTACCATAAATTCAGTTCATCCACAATAATCATAACATCACAATCAAATGGTCCAACCCGGACTTTCAATACACTAATCCCATCTGCTAATTCCATTCTTCATTATCAAACTAACATTCAACTCATTCAATTCAATCAATACCAATTTACATATCTCACTTCAATCTTTCCACTAATCATCAAAAATATTCAATAATCATATGAATAATAATCATCACAATTCAACTATCCAATTTAACTACTTAATTGCAATAAACTGTTTACCTAAATTCTCATAATTAAATTCATAATTCACTATCTATACACTATTAAGAGTCAAGATTTATACCATATAGCTCAGTTTAATGAGCCGAAACTGCTGTCCAAAATCGTCACTTTCAGAGGTAGCTAAAAAATTCCCATGACGATCAAAATACTATATGAGGATAACAGTAGTTAGCTTACGACTTGAGGAATTCGAATATATCCTTCACTTTCTGTAATTCACTAAAAAAAATCAAAAATGGCATTGGTAGCGATTAGGAACACCGAATTCCGTTCAAAACAAATGGTATCTAAAATTAACAAATCATATACTAAATTAAAGCTGAAATCATGAGGAATTCATCCAAACCAATATCGCCAGAAAAGGAGATCAAAAATGGCTAAAAATTGGCTTAGAAGATTTGCCGCTAATCCTTTGAATGGTGTCACATCCCAACCTTAGAGATATAACGGTCCTAGAACATGGGGAGACATAAGGTCACCCACGCCCGTAGAACCCATTAACATTAACAATCATGCCTAGGATCTTATCAAACCTCTTTCAGTAACTCATTTAAAATATTTAGATGAATACCATAAATTGCGGAAGACTTAAAATAAATCATTACATATAAAATCCATAAAGAAAATAATATATATCTCGATAAGTATCAATCAACATTCCCGGAGCATCTAAAGATAAGACTTCATAATCATAGTATTATTGATAACTCGGACAAGGGATTCCCCAAGCGAAGTACAATGCTTGAGCCATCACTTTGCCTCCTCACATTTGCTCACCTAGAACCACACAAGGAAAAAGAGTGAGATAGATGATCTACATGAGTAAACAATAGTGATTGTACAATAACACATATCCCTTAGAAAGGGCCCATAGCTCATAACTTATAGCTTATGATTCATGGTTTGTAATTTAGAAAGGTTTGCAGAAATCACACTTATAACACATAGAGTGAAGGCTACTGCCATAATCACTCGAACACATAGAGTGAAGGCTATTGCCATATCACTCGAACACGTAACACATAGAGTGAAGGCTATTGCCATAATCACTCGAACACATAGTTGATAATTACTCGCATCAGTACGAGAAGCACATAGCCGATAATTACTTGCATCGGTACGAGAAGCACATAGCCAATGATTACTCGCATCGGTACGAGAGGCACATAGCCGTTGATTACTGGCATCGATACGAGAAGCACATAGCCAATGATTACTCATATCGGTACGAGAAGCACATAGCCGATGATTACCCGCATCGGTATGAGAAGCACATAGTTGATGATTACCCGCATCGGTACGAGAAGCACATAGCCGATGATTACTCGCATCGGTACGAGGATTTCTGCATAAAGGGTAAAAGGTACCATAGCTAGAGTTATTGGTAAACACAATTTAACAATATCACATAAGGAAACAATAACATGTAATTCAATATCAATAGTAGTTTGGCTTTCAACAATGATACAATGAAAGTGTAGTTCCAGAAAGAATACAAGTTAGGGTGTTAATTCACAAGAAAATTCTCATTGGATAACGAAATAGTTTTGGACCAAATGTCCCTTGGCAACCCAAGCTTGACAAAGAAATCATAAAATTTAAAATAGAAAGAACTTGGGTTTCAAAGATCACAAAGGTTCACATAACAATATATCACATTCTTGTAACACAACAAAATGTTGTTTACACTTATAACATGAATACGATGTTTACTCACACTTGTAACAAAAACATTGTGTTTACTCACCTTGGGGTTCCTTTGCTCCTAGTACACGTAGTCCCTTTTGCACTTCTAAAGCTCCTCAAACTCTAACATAATATTTGATTTAATACTTAGTATTTATTTACTCATGATGCTCCTATCCCATAACTACCCATGTACATATAGCATACACATACACTTAGAGTCCATACGTAGGTGTACTCATCACTTGCATATAGCTCATTGACTTAAAAGTTTTGCATACTTAGAACTTATAGGCTCACATATAAACACATTGCAATCATATCAATACCTCTTTAAGGTCATCACAATATCATTACCTCAATATCAATTCACTTATCAATTATCTTAGTTCACTTTACACTTCCATACATGTCAACTTAACAATTAATCCTTTAAACATCATACTTAACTCTTATGATCCCTTTTACTTCATTAACTCATAATCATATGTCCATTATCAATTCATCATAACTCCTAGTTCCAATTTCCTCAATCACATTTGCATTCTAATCAAAATACAAGGTTAAGATACCTTAAGTATACCTTAAGTATACTATAATACATTTAAGCTTATCTAGGATCATACATTCAACTAACATGCAATTTCATCATCTACTATACATACATACATGTCAACAATCACCAAGACACATCACATAAAATTTATAAACATTTGGACAAAATTGTTCATGTAGGCCGAATGCATCATTAAGGTAAAAAACTAAATTCTTCTCCTTTTCGTACTTTCCGTCTATTTCAGAAATATGTAAAAACATGGTTTGAACCAAGATTTTTCATGTAAACATAACAAAAATCATTTTAGAATTTAAATCCACAAGAATCGGCCACTCTTAGAGTTGTTTATACATGAAAATTCAACCTTTTGCATTATAGAACATAAAACCATAAGTTTGCTTGTTTTTGGTATTTTCCAGTTATTTCAGAAATATGTAAACAGGTTGTTTAAACTATTATTTTTCATTCAATCATAGAAAATATCAGTTTAGAACACATTCCCTCATGATTCGGCAGCCATAGATAGGGTTTATACAAAAAAATTCCAAGTTTAAAGGCTTAGGTGAAAAATCATGAGTTTCCGCACTTTCCGCGCATTTCATTCATTTCAGCGATAAATAGACACATGATTCAAGTCATTATTTTTCATCTAAATAGAACAAATATGATATTAGAACACCAATTCATACAAATCGGCAGCCATGTATTCATGAAAGAATAAAATTTTCCAATTTCCAAGTCCTAACACGAAAACCTTGAATTCTTTTGTTTTTTGAAACTTTTCGGTCATCACAGAAATATGCAGAAATATTATTTCATGCAATATTTTTCATCAAAACAAATCAAAAATTAGTTTAGAATATATCCATGCACAAATTGCCCCTCCTATGATGTTTATGCAATAAAATTGTGATTTTAAGTTATAGAATTCACTTTTGGAGAAATCTTGCGGAAAGAATCGTGTTTTCGGTAGAAAATAAATTTTATCTCCCAAAAATTCACTCAAACAGAATTGAATCTGTAGAAATCAGTAATCAAACAGTTCAAAATAATTTTCCCATAATTTATTTCATAGAAATTAGTTTAGAAATCGAAAGAGAATAAAAACTTACGATTACGGTCACGAAATCACGAAACGGAAAGGTGTTTTCTTAATTTCAGTTGAGAGAAATATTTTGAGAGAATTTTTCTGCCAAGATACAGAAAAATGGAGTGATGGCTGCTGGAATGAGAGTGCTGGCCGAAATTTTCATTATATATTAGGGTTTGGGTGAAATTTTCAATAATACCCTTAATGAACTAGGTTAGGAGGATTTTTACATAGTGGGCTTTTGGGTATTTGGGCTTTTTATTTAAATTTTGGGCTGATTATAATTAAAATAAAAAGTATATTTTTCTTATTATTTCTGTAATATTTCCCCCAAAATATTTATTTTAAAAATTATTTTAAAATACTTATAAAATTATTTTATGCTTAAAAATTGCCTTTTTACATGAAAATTCATTTTATGAAAATAAATTATTTCATACTAATGCATTTTATTCAAATCATTTATTTCATAATAATAATTCATATTAGGCATATTAAAATTAATTTAATATGCCCCAAACTCATAAATCACGTCACACATGAATTTTCATAAAATCAAATATTTTGTCACAATAACTCTAAATTCAAGCAATTTGTCATAAAAACTCCTAGGGTAGATGTGGGTTATTACAAACGGTGTGTGAGCCGCTGTCTCGAGGCAGTTGGTGATGGGCTTTGATGGGTTGACTGGCTAGCAGGTGCTCTTCCTTCTGGTGGGGCACGTGTTGTCAGTCGGCGGCCGGAGGGCGGTGGACTAGAGGCAGTCGATTCTCTCTCTCTCTCTCTCTCTATCACTCCCTCTCTGTTCTCTGTTTCTCTGCCTCCTCTGTTTCTTCTGCCTGTTTTTGGGCTGTCCAGATTTTAAAGCTTCTTTCTTTCTTTTTTTTTTTCATATAATAATAATAATAATAATAATAATAATAATAATAATAATAATAATAATAATAATAATAATAATAATAATAATAATAATAATAATTAGTTACATATTTCTTTCAAACCATAATTTTAACTAAAACATTAATTTCACCATAATTCTCAATATTCTTCAATAATTATAATATAAATCATAATATTAAATTTCAAATATTAGTTACATAAATTTCTACATTTTACAGTAAAATTTCAATTTCTTTAATTTAAAATTTTATCAATTTGGTAAATAATAAATCATATATATAATATCAAATATCAATATAAATTTGCTTTATCAATATCAATATAATAATATAAATACATGTTAATATCAATATCAATATTCAAATATAAATTCATAAGCATCTATAATTTTGAATGTCAATATAAATATAACAATAAGGAAAATATTTCCATACAAAGTTATTACTTTAAAACATTTATGTTCAAATTATTGAATATTTGAAAACATTCACTTAATAATATACGAGGTCATCCTCTATAATAAATTCAATTTTCATAAATTCATTTAATAATCTTTATAAATCAAAATTTATTTATCAATTACTTAACAATTTATCTTGTAAAAATGTGAAAAATTCACATATAAATACAAAACATTTGAACTTTATTTACATATTTATCACTAACTTAGGCATGTATTACGATACTATTAGGATATTTTCCCATATACTTCTGTACATACGTCCTACATTGAGTTGGAATATTACAAATACATTAAGTGTATATTAGATAAAAAAAAGTTATACTCAAAAAATAATAAACAATTTTCATGATTCACAATAAATAGTATATATTGAGTATATTTTAGGTGTATTTCTAGTTTATTTCAAGCATATGACAAGTATATTTTAAGTATATCTTAAATATATACAAGAAATAGATGCTTTCTTCTTATTTGGAGACTTAACACTCTCAAACTTTTTCTTTGATAATGTTATTCTTACTCAAGTTTGCCTATTTATATTTAAATTTTTTTTTAACTCAAATACTAATCAAATTCATAAATAAAATAGACCAAACATATAAACTATGAGTATGCTAAAAATAAAAATAAAAAAAGTAAAAGAAAATTCAATTAATAAGAAACTCAATGTCATCTAATTTTTAGTATTTAAGGAGTCAAGAAGTATCAATAAACTTTAGTTCAACAAACCTAAAGTCGTTTTCATGATTGAAAAGTATCAATAAATTTTCAGTTTTACTAAATACCTTTTTTTTAGCATTTTAAGAGTAATTTTAAACAGTACTAAAAATAAATAAATAAATAAAGTTGGAAACTCATTTATTAATACACTGCATTCAAGATTTTTGTAGGCCACATCTCCATTAAAATATTACCAATCAAAAGTAGGAAGACCACCAAGTAGGGCTGGCAATTTTTGACACAACTCGAATAAACGATACGACATGACATGTAGTTAAATGGGTTTGAGTTTGGGATAAATGAGTCTGGGTCATAAAGGGTCAACCCATTTATGACACAAAAAAGAACTAGGTTTAAATGAATTGACATGTCTAACCTGTGATTGACACGATTGAACACATTTATTTAAACAAGTTAATAGATTAACATGTAGTACATGATACAAGTAAATACATTTATTCTCTCTTTATATATATGAAAGTATTTTTTGTCACTTATAAAGATCCAAGTATGCAATTTGAGTTATTTTATATTTAAAAATATATTTTTTGGAATTTAGATAATTAATTTTTTATTTAACAAATATATTTTTTTAAATTTAATTTATTAAATGGGTTATATGGATCGACCCATATAACTTAGTTAATAAATGTGTCTATATTTGGATTTGATGTTTTGACATGATTAATTAAATGGGTCATGTTCGGATTGACCATTTTTGTATTATACACGTGTCTTGACATAACACAATTATACATACACGGCATGAATTGCCAGACTTGCCAATAAGTCACCTGTATGCAAGATTCGTGTATGCCAAATTTTTATTAAAATATTACCAATTAAAAGTAGGAACACCAGTAAGCTCCATCTAACACTTTAAATGCTGTAATTAATCCACAACCACGACGTGAGCTCGACTTTCCATATTTCTGATACATTTTTTTATGTGTAAAAGAAAAAAATTAAATTTGTAATTTTATTAATTTGAAACTTGTTGATAAATTCTGTTAATTACTAAAATTTAATTTGAATATAACAAATTTTATGGAATTTAAAAATTTTACATAGATTTTTGTACACAGGCAAGTCTAACTTGCACAACATTTTAAATATGAATTTATGATTATATATATATATATATATATATATATATATATATATATATATATATATATATATATATATATATATATATATATATATATATATATATATATATATAAGCTTTTTATATAAATTTTATAAAGATATAGTATACAATTCCAAAAAACACATTGTCAAAAAACAAATGGCATATACAAAGCCTAAAGAAAACAACCAAGTCATTTGATTATATAATTTTTTTTTTTTTGCTTTTAATTAAGCTTTGCAGCAAACAAAATGACCAAGTCGTTTGGGATTGGGAGAATCTCTAGAATTAATCTCCACAACCTTTTGCTTAGATTTCTTTTTGATAATTATACCTTTATCTTTAGGCATAATGACTATAAGTATCCCATCATGCGAAAATCTAAAAAAATAAAAATATAAATGTAAAAAATGTAAAAAAGAAAAAATGAATTGGCAAAAAAGTCAAATTTCAAAAAGGAGGATATAAAAGCAAATGAAAAAAAAAAAAAATGGGTAGAGGGTGCAATTTCCTTTTTTACTTTATGCCCTAGTAATTTGGTTTTATACTATGTAAATAAGGTAAATTAAATTGCATATAATTAAGGGCTATAATCTAATCAAGTATCAAAATAATTGAGAACGATTTTATGTAAATTTAATTTGAGTTCAAACCAAATTAAAGCTTAATATTAAGTTTAGAATTTGTTTAAAATTGATTTGTTACGTTGTCTCTATTATAATTTGTTACGAACTTGTTTTAAAGCATAACTAAAATAAAAAAATTTAATTAAAACATAAATGTAGATTAGTTAATATACTCATTTAAATATGGAAGAGTGGGGAAAATAAATTTATTTAAGAGCCATTTTATTTATCGCTTACTAATTGTTTATTTAAATTAGATCAATATAGACATTTACTGATTGAATATTAGATAACAATAATTAATTAATTAGTATATAATATAATAAAAAAAGTGATCTTGATTAGAATAAGAAAACAATAAAAATTTAAAAAATTAACTCATATAATAATAAAAATAAAAGAAAAATCTAACTCATATATTAACTTAAAGAAGAAAAATAATTGAATAAAATTTTAATATGTTGATAATATCACTAAAAATATTGGCTTCATTTTAGAACATATTTGTCTAAGAAAATTTACATGTTATTTATATCTAAAATAAATTTATTAATTTTTTACATAAATACTTTCATAAATATTTTAACCACACTTCTATATTTACGTGACAGTTGTATCTTGTTAACAAATACGAATTTGCTATCTAAGTTATTGTGTTTCTTTTTCACCTATGAGATTGTGACACATTAAGATAATGAAAAAAATAATTTTTTTTATTGAATAACACATGTGTGCTATTAGATGTCGTACCTCTTGTCTGTTTTTAGGTCTTTTATATATAAGATATCTATCTTTTTCCTTGTGTGGTTTTTGATGTGTAAGGTCTAAGGTAATGAAACCTACACTTTCCTTCTATCATAAAAGGGCATTTGGAATTGTCCTCCCACATGGACTGTGCATCATGTGTTTTGCCACAATTTCATATAGTTCTGCATATTTGTTCTTATATGAAATTTATACACTTACAAATTTATCAAATGATTTGGATTTATTATTTTATGGCTAAGTTTTAATATAACCAAAATGTGTGCAAGCAGGAGTCATCTCTATTGGAACTTAATGACATGAACATGTGATGTAACTCTTCTAAAGTTATTTTCTTATATAATTGGGCTTTTACATCTTGTAGCTTTAGTCGAAATACTCAAGAAATTAAATCATATATGTTTTGCATTTTTTCCAATTTTAGCTCTTTACTCATTTCCTCTCGATCTGGATTGCATTTATTGTAATAAATAAATATGATTTTCTATATGTTTGTACCAAAGCCATTGCGTCTAAGTATCTCCTTCATAGGTCTCTAGGTTTGCCTATAAAAGATGCTAGTCTAATAATACCTTTTTCTACTTACATACCTTTGGTTTCTCCAACTTTAAAACTATCTACCATTCCTTGGTGCAATTCACACCTTATTTATAATTATTGGATTCTGTAAAAATCCAATCTTGTTATTTCTAGTTTTATATACATGTCTATCACAAACAGTAATTTAAGAATAAAAGTAGCAAATAAATAGCCCCACACAATTGACTCCATAAATGCTTCTCTAAGTTGAGTAGTTAGCTTTTCTAGTCAATGAATTATCACTTATTTGCAATCTACTTTTCCTTTTTACAATTGGTTTTGAGATCAATTTATAAATTTCAAGTGACATTATTCTTTATGGAATAATCTTCTTAATTATTACAATTATATATATTATATATTATTTATTTATTGCTACTTAATACAAAACAATATACACTTTTAAAAATAATTCCTTTTAATGGCATCTAATTACATGTGATTAAAATTCAAATATTTGATAATGATAATAACTAATAGTATTGTAGTCTTTAAGGAATAAAATCATATTTACACAAATGTGTTAGCAACACAAGTGGAAAACAATTTAAGGTCCCATTTGAAAAATCTTTATGCTTCAGATTCTAAAAAACAATTAAATCAAACTTAAATCACATGGTCACTTTAAAATCTATATATAATATTACTGTACCAGAGCACTTAATTAAGAAATATATAATTTTATATGGAAATAAAAATAAATATATATTGAAAAAAATTTAAGAAATTGGAATAAAATGATTCATTTAAAGTTAGGTTAAATATGTTTGAGGTAATCTGGTTAGAAAGAAATTGATGTATTATTCACAATATTGATTAGAATTCTTTATTTAGTTTAGCACATAATTAAGATTTTATTGGTCATGAACACTAATTTATATAGTGCATAAAATTTATATAAATAAAGTTTTATGCAATAATTTTTCTACTTTTTCTTTTTCTTTTTCTTTTTCAATAATGTTGTCTGGTGACATTGCAATGGTGAATTCTGAATTGTTCCCGTTTGTCATTAGATTTATACACTTTTTTTTTTAAATGTTTAAGTGTCAACCACTTTCTCCTTTAAGACAAAGTAGTGTGTATTATTGTGGATCATAGTAGCCATAGTAATGGTTAACTCTGTATCTATGCCCTGATGTGCTTGGAGCATGATCTCTCATTCTAAAGGGACATTTAAATTGCTTGCCACGTCTTCTTCTGTTGGTTCATTGTATTGTCAGTATTGTTGTATGTTTCTCTTTTTAATCTATATGTTCAAATTATCATATGATTCATAATTGTTAGTCTTTTTGAAAACCTTAGCATATGGATTATCTTCTATAATCTTCATTATTTTGGACATAATAGTCTCACATAGTTGCACATTGCATATTATGCTCACTCTATTTAGTTCATTAGCACTATTATAAAAGTATAGTTGAAAAATAGTGCAGAGTCTCATCAAATGGTACTAATTGATCTAGCTTATGGTATACTTATCCTTGAACTCGAAATGCAAAACTCTATTTTTACTGAATGCAAGAACTCTATCATAGTTCACACAAAGGATCTGAATGCATACATATTACTATGAAGCCTAATGTTTTTTCTGGAATTCCTTAGCCTCTGAGTCTAAAGTAAATAAATGAAATAGTTCTTATGGGGCATATCTTATCGGTAGCTTGATTTTTTTTCACTTTTGAAGCAAAAGTTTGATGGTTCATATTCAAATTGTTTTACTTTGCAATATATGTATAAAGGTACTTTTTTAAACTTGTGCAGAGGTGAGCAAATATGATGACACTGCATTTATCTTATAAATATGTTTGTTAATATAAATCATTATTATTAATGAAGTGTTTTAAATCTCAAATTCTGCATGCTTTTTAGGAACATAGTTCTCACATTTCCACATCAAGGTACGTTTGAGATATATAATTAACATGCTCTTAGAAAAGCATAAACATAGTCAAGCGAATAATTTTTTGCTATTAATTGACATAACATGTAAAAAAAAAAAAAGAAGAAAAATTTGTAGAGTTTAATCGTAGCTTAACAAGTATGAAGATTAGGGTTGAGCATGGTTCGATCTAATATGGGGATTTGAAAATCTCCAGGAGTGGATAAAATTTTGAGGATTTTGATTTATGGAGAATCAGAACCTGAACCAAAATAAAAAATTCCACATTGTATTGTCCCAAAATTTTCAAGACAATAAAATTTAGGGATAAGATATTTTGGTTCCAATCCAATACAGTACGGAGATTCAATAATATAATCTTGAACAATTCAGAAAAATTTTTCTTCTCTTTTAAATTTTTTGTGTTTAATAATAATAATAATAATAATAATAATAATAATAATAATAATAATAATAATAACAATGTCTGAATAATTAGCAAAAGAATTTTAATTAAAAATTGATTAAAATCTACAAGTAAGATATTAATTAGAATTTAGAAACTAAAAAATTACAAAATTACAAAATTAAAATTATAGAATCTATAAATCTAGCTTTACATATCCCACTCAACTTGTGATTCACGAAATCAACTAAGATCTAGAAACCATCAAAAGGAAAAGAAGAATAGAAAAGAAGAAAAAGGAAAAGAAATCATAGAAATGGAAAAAAATTAATATGTTGTTATATCTTATCTTAGTATTATTGTCATAGCCCAATTTCGCATTTGTGACAATCCTAGGGCATGGGTAGGCATATGGCCATCGAAAGCCTGTAGAACTATGCTAACATACAATTCTCAAGACATCATAGCATAAACATATAAGCAATCCCTAAGATCAAAACCTATTCATACACATATATTTTATCTCATCACATTCTTATAATCAAACGCAAATAATATTACTCAAATATATCTCATAATACTCATAATCTATTACATATCTCATTGTTCACATATTGCCTTTAGGCCAAAAGAATATCATTCTTACACTCATGGAGCTATAAGGTATATTTCAATACATATAATAATAATAGAGACATTACATTAATCAAATTAGTTCTTTAGGAAGACAGAAAGCCTAAAGAACAGAGCTAATAAATCTCTAATCTCTTGAAAAAGCTATTTAATAATGAGATAAATAGTGAGTAAAGAATATACTACCACACTTGTGAGGCTAGGTGTATCAGGCTTGCTCACAAAAATGGTAATATCTTATACATTTCAATGGTTCTCATAAGTATTAGGATTCTTATAATGGAAAAGAAACAATAGTTAATACTCATTGCTCATATAAGTAGTTTTAATTTGTAAGAAAAGAAAATAGAAATCATTCTCATCAAATGTTAGGAATAGAGGCACTTTATTGGCATATTCCCCTCGTGGTAAAGAATAAAGGCCAGTAGAGCATATTCTTCCTCGTATTAAGAGTAAGGTTTACCAACCTACCCTCATGATTTAACATGAAACTAATTGAGTTTCACACCTAAGACAATTTACCCTTCCTAGGTAGGGGCAAGATATTATACCCTATTATGAAAATTTAATTTTGCACCCTTATGATTCGACCGCAGCTTGACACCTACTAAGATTAGTGCCCTACGCAGAGCTGATACAGCAGTCCCACTAGCCGGTTAGCGAGTAGCAGTCAAAGGGGCAGCGCCTTATCGAAAAAATGGATTTTCTTAACTTTACACCCTCTAGCACTTAGGCTCGGTAAACAGACCTCTAGATGCCGAAATTGTCAAAATTAGAAAACAAAAATGGAGACCTGAGAACCAAGAACTATCTTTTTGACCTCTGAATCACCTTCAAATCATCTAGGATTGAATAAAAGAACACAATGCAAAAATTGACATTACGAAAAGCAGACAAGAAATGAGTGAGAACGGGCAAAAATCAATAAACTCAAGGCCCATGACCATAGAGCCCAATGTGGTGACTATATGGACCCATATGGTGACCACATAAGCATGTACGGTTACATTTTGATGACCACATGTATCACGTTTAGCACCATAGGGCCCACATGCGATCACTGCTCTATTTTGTGGTCCCACATCAAAAATTCAACTTTTTCATCTCCAGCCTTTAGCCTATACAAACTAATCCCCCCAGTTCATTTACACACTTAGCCTTGCTCGATCAAACCCTCTGATCTCAAAGTAAATAGGTTTTTTTAAAGCTTAGTCTAAAAGGAATGAGCATTTTAGTTGTAAAGTTTTTCTTTTTATTGTTGCTTTGCTATTGCTCTTTGCTTTGCAAAGTAAGTTGGGTTGTGACTTCTTGAGCTAACCCATCAAGTCAAAAGTTTCCCACCATCTGAGGCAAGTCGCCGCCCGCTATTCTAGGCAAGTCGACTCCTGCCGTTCGAGCTAAGTTTCCTTTCCTTTTTCTTTTCCTTTTATTTTGTTTGTTTGTTTATTTATTTATTTCATTTTAGTTTCCCTTTATGGGATTTTTTGTCCTAAGGCTCTTTGCCTAATGTATGTTTTGCTAAGATAGTTAATTAGAATCTGACTTAATTAATTCCACTTGGTAATCAATTAAAATAAATCAATCAACTCAACTGTTTTTTAATTAATCAATCAACTCAATCCTTCTTTTAATTAAAGAACTGAAACACGATAAAAGCTTAAGGCTAAACAAACCCCTTCTAAAAGAAAGGTGAACTACATTGATTTTGATTCCCATTTAAAGGGATAAGTAGGCATGCTTGTTCCAAGCATCATATCCAATTAAAATAAAAAACCTTCCTTCTCTTTCACATTCTTCATATAGATTAGGTTTGGTCCTCCTTTCTTTGTTTTATTGTGATATTTTAGGATTAGTTTGGAGAATGTGTGACTTTCCTAAAATCCATAAAGGCTAGAGAAAGTATCCCCTATTTTGGGTTTTCATTGTAAATATAATATTTTCCTTTTACTTTCTTGTTCCCTTAATTGCTATATTATTGTATTGTTGAATAATCATGCATATTATAATTGTTCATGCATTATATAAACTATTCATGAAATTAATTTTAAGTCATTTTGCATTAAATTTGTCAAATTAATATTTTTTTAAGTAAACCAAAAACCTAGTCCCTGAATCCTCTTTGGTAATAGAGGATTAGTGCACTTTTTCCATTGGGATAAAATTAGAGTCATTTAATTGTATTTTTCCTTTAACTTTTTCCTAAATAAAAAAATAAAATTAAGATGGTGACTGTCATGACCTACCTTTTTAAGCTGTGACGGTCCTAGGGCGTGAGTGGCCATAAGGGCACCGAAAACCCGTAGAACCCATTTCGCTTATAATTAATTAACATTCATCACATTAAACCATATCCCAAAACCGTAACCTAATCACATTTCCTTATTACCCATAATATCATTTACACATAATATGAATAACCTTTTTAAAATTGAATCTAATATCATTAATTAAATGTTCATTATATTATACATTCTTACATTAATAATTGTAAAGCCATTCATATTACATATAAACCTTATGATTTATTAGTGTTAACCCTTCAATACCCATGGAGCTCTAACAATAGTCTTCATATTCAGTAATGACAATACTCAGACTTAACCAAAGCAACTTCCAAGCAGAGAATAGGGCTTGGAGTTTACCTTACTAACTCATTTACTGTACTTGAAAAGTTTAAACCACTATAATATGAGACAGAGCTTAGTGAGTACAAAATAATACAATACATAAGGTGAATACAAAGATAAATTTCAGGATGGCTCTTCATAACAATGAAGTGGTTTCAATCAATATCATCAATCGGGTTTAGATTCTCATTTAAAATGGAGGCAATAATTTTTAGTAGAAATATCACATTCTTGGGAGGGGAATGCTTCCTACATATATCAATTCAAGAGTGGTGGCCTAAGCCTTGCTCACTCACCCATATCACATTACGTAAGACTGATCGGGTCTTACGGTTAGGCATTCCCCCCTAACAAAGGTTGGGTAATCTTGCCCTACCCGTAGGCTTATACCAAGTGCACAAGGCCTGATGTATTACCCCACATCAGAAAGGGGATTTCTGCTTATCAATAGGTATTCAATAGAAAAGTTCATATAAGGTTCATGCCAAGGAATTCAATGGTCGTAATATGATCTAGGTATCCAATGGTTATCAAAAGCATCATGTTAATAGTTCAACATTCAATAAACAATCTCAAGTTATCAATGAATCAAGAATATTCAATGAGCAATTAAACCTTATCAATGAATCAGGGAGCATTATAACAAATGGTTCAATATCAATGAGTAACTTAACTTATCAAGGAGTTGGAATACTTTTAACAATAAGGTTTCAAGCAAATAACATGAAACATATTATATTATTAAGTACTCACCTTAAACTCCTTTGCTCCTATGTACGTTTGA
Organism: Reutealis trisperma; assembly: GCA_947687605.1. Taxonomy (NCBI): domain Eukaryota; kingdom Viridiplantae; phylum Streptophyta; class Magnoliopsida; order Malpighiales; family Euphorbiaceae; genus Reutealis; species Reutealis trisperma. The sequence goes on along the minus strand of CANTUT010000164.1, from coordinate 278,411 downwards.
CTCTGATACGAATAGTGCTCCTCACACTTTTGCCTAATATCTTTGCCCTTGTTATTAGACTCTACACATTGCATTTCAATCACATATCAATCACTTCCTCATCATCACATTACTTAATTTAGTTTAATTTACTAACACTTCTATCTTATTTATTAAAGTACAACCTATTACTAAACTTAGCATTTCTCTAGTTGTTTTCCAATAACTCACTTAAAAGAATAGTTCCCTTTCTTCCAATTTCACATTTCAATCTTCATATTATTCAAGTAAAATTAATTAAGCAATTTCCACTAATAATTTCATAAATTCAATTTATCTACAATATCACAATCAAATGGTCCAACCCGGACCTTCAATACACTAATCCCATCCGCCATTTTCATTCCTCATTATTGAATTAATATATTCAACTAATTCAATTTGATCAATACCAATATCCATATCTCACTTCGATCTTTCATCCAATCATTAATAAAACTCAATAATCATATAAGTAACTATTAACTCAATTCAATTATCCAATTTAACTAATTAATTCTAATAAACTATTTACCTAAATTCTTGTAAATAAATTCATAATTCACTATCTATACACAATTAGAAATTGAGATTTATACCATAGGGTTCGGTTTAATGAGCCGGAGCTACTGTTCAAAATCGTCGGTTTCAGATGTCGCTGAAATCTGGTCGCCGAAAAATTCCAATGATGACCAAATCGCGATCCGATGATACCAGCAATTAACTTATGATGTGAGGAGTCTGAATATACTCTTCACTTCCCATAATTTACCAAAAAATAGGTAGAAATGGCATTGGTAGCCGTTGATGTCGCTGAATTCCGATCAACAAAAAGATTATCTAAAATTAATAAACGATATACCAAATCGAAGCTGGAATCACAAGGGATTCAACCATACCAATTTCATCAAAAATGGAGATTGAAAAGTGGTTAGAAAATGGTCTGGAAATTTCTACTGGCGGGTCTTTGGACGGCACGTGCACCGCCATCCAACAGTGGTTGGCGACGAGCTTCTATCGATTGACGGGGCAGTGGGTGCTCTTTCTCCTAGTGCAGCGCGTGTTGACCGGCGGCGAGCTGATGGCGGTGGTCCGACAGTGCCGGGCCTCTCTCTCTTTCTCTCTCTCTCTCTCTCTCCTGCCTCTGCTTCTCTGTTTCTCCCGTGCCTTTCTATTTTTATTTTTCTTTCTTCCTTTGCCCATATGGGCTGTACCAACTTTTGCTTAATTCTTTTATATATATATATATATATATATATATATATATATATATATATATATATATATATATATATATATATTAACTTTAATAACTTTAATAATAATAATAATAATAATAATAATAATAATAATAAATTAAAACCATTTCAAATAATAATTAAATCAATTTCCATATCACATAATAAAATTTCCATTTCCTTAATTTAAAATTTCTCATTTAAATAAATAATAAATTTAAAATTCAATACTTCACTTAATAAAATTTTCTCTTAAAAATATCAACATGATAATATAATAAATTAATATCATTTCAAATATCAATATAAAATATAATCAATAAATTATTTCAAATATCAATATTAAATTTGAAATAATTTTCTACTATTTCAAATACTCATATAACAATATTAATAAATCATATATATAATATCAAATATCAATGTACATTTAGCTTATCAATATCAATATAATGATATAAATAAATATCAATATTCAATTGAAAATTCATAAATATCTATAACTTTAAAAGTCAATCTGATTATAACAATAAGAAAAATATTTCCATATAAAATTATTACTTTAAAACATTTATATTCAAATCATTTGAATATTTGAAAATATTCATTTTCAATTTGGGCACGTATTGTGATACTAATCAGATATCTTCACACATGACTGTACATATGTCCTATATTGGGTTGGGATATTACAGCGACTCTAAGTTAATTTTCAAAATCAACCATATAAACCCAAGGGTTCTATCATGAGTTCAAACCTAAATAAGCATTTCGATCCCACTTAGTGGATGCCTTACAGTTGGTAACTCCGCTGAGGACCATCTTCTTTTTAATAAAAGAAATAAGAGGACTTACAATTGGTTTGAAATCAAAGTTCGGCACTTTTAACATACAAATGGCTTTCATGCATCATTTACATAGGTTCTTTACCTACAAACATAGTTTTAGGAAGACAATGGATAGTGAGTAGCATCGAGAGGGTACTCCTTCTTGGGTCTATTTATTGATAGCAAAATTATCCATCCCGCGATGAATCCTTTGATCCTTTCAAAGGTGTAATAAGCATGCACATACCATAGAATCCATGCTAGGCTCCTTGACTCACATGTGGTTAAGTGTTTTAAATCTTGACCTTAGGTTGTATGCCATAATCGAAGCCTTCTGTAATTGCATTTTCATGAAATTTTTCCATACATATCATGCATCTATTGTGTACAATAAACCATGCATTCATCTTAAGTTTAGGTTGAATCTTCAACCAAAGAAGGGTCAAACACTCTTATCTCTATCCAAACACCTTCACTTCTAAACCATAAACACTATCACATCTCTATCGCAATCACCTTTGCCCTTGCAATCCTAAAAGGCCATCCTCTATAACCTTTATCCAAATACCAGTACTTGAACCTCAACTTTTAACCTAAATACTTTAACCACACACCTTAAAGTATCTCACCTTAACCTTGAACATCACATGCCATTAACTGTAGCCTTTAATATGAAAGCACCTCACCCTAACCTCTTACCTCTATCCCAAACATCCTCACCTTCACTCTAAACCCTCTCACCTCCATCCAAACACCTTCACACCCTAACCCATAGTCCACCTGAACTTATGGTCAAAAACTCAAATCTGTGTCAAACTCATAGTAAAAATAAACCCATCTATGGTACCCCTATTTGCATCCAAAATTTGACCTAGCTTTACCTCCCACAATCCTTATCCAAGCTAAACATTGACTTAGCTTCATTCTAATTCTCAATTCTTACCAAAGCTAAACATTAACCTAGCTTCATCCTCACTCATAACCCTTTCCCAAGCTAAACATTGATCTAGCTTTCATCCTTGACAATTCTTACCTAAGCTAAACATTGACGCAACTTTCATCATTCATAATTCTTACCTAAGCTAAACACTAACCTAGCTTCATCTTCACTCATAACCTTTTTCCAAGCTAAACACTAACTTAGCTTTCATCCTTCACAATTCTTACCTAAGCTAAACACTAAACACTAACCTAGCTTTCATCCTTCACAATTCTTATCCAAGCTAAACATTGACCTAGCTTTCATCCCCAGAATCCTTACCCCAGCTAAATACTAACCTAGCTTCATCTTTATCCATAGTCTTTACCTAAGCTAAATGCTGACTTGGCTTCATCTTTTATAGTACTATCCAAACCCATGATTTGGTTTAATAAAATCCATTATCTAACTATCACCAAACCTATAATTTACCCAACATCTAAATCCATAGTACATCAATAACCTAATCGTAAAACCCATGGTCCCTCTATCCTTAAGCCCATGGTAAACTATCTATAAATTGCAACCCTAATTACTCAAGGCAAAACTCTGACCTGGCATTCCAAACTAAACTTTAACCACTTAAAGCTAAATCTCAACCTAGTTTCCAAAGCTAAAATCTAACCTAACTCCTTTGGCTAAACACCAACCTAGCTAACATCATACACCTCCACCCTTATCTTTACCCAACTATACTACCTAACCACAAATTTGACTCATATCCCCTGACACTTTATGACCCTAGTATCAAAAACATTGCCTAAAACCCATTCCTTATCTGGAAACTAGCCCATTACTTTAAAGCCCAGTACCTTTCGCCTAATATACCTTTAATCTCTAAAAACCTATGTAGCACCCTAAAACTCAATACCTTTGGCCTTATATACCTAAACTTTAGAGCCCTAAGCCTAAAATCCTTTGACCATCATACCTTAAACCCTAAAATAGTCAACCCATCAATCCATCAGAGTCTACTTACATATATTTCTATTACCTTTTTTGTCCCTACCCATTCACTTATTGGGTTTCTTTGGTTTTGTTTCAAGGTACCAATAGCCAACCAAGTTGACATGGATGCCATGACCACATTTATGATTAGCCTTATTAAGAAGTAAGAAGAGCATTTCCAAGCTATCCTAGCTACTAAACAAATCTAATTTTAAGAAAACATGAAGGAGCAAATGTAGGCCATCATTGAGGAATTTCAAGCCCTGATTAACAAAGCAAACTTCAATAAGAGTAATCTCAACCACAATCCGAACTAGACCTATCTTGAGAAACCTACTAATACTCAAGCCCCAAGCACCACTACCCATTCTAGCTCTTCCTCTTTTCTAAATCCTTTTCAAGATGGGGAAGCTTTCTCTCATTTAGACATCAAATTGCTTATGGATAAACTTGAAGCTATGGAGAAAACCATCAAATCCCTGAAGCACTACAATGACTTAATTGATGTGGATAGCTTGACTTTGTTCCTTTATGCCAAGATTCTTCCTAAATTCAAAATGCTTGAATTGGAAAGATTTGATGGAACTACTTGTCCTATTTGATGGAACTACTTGTCCTAAGACCCATTTGAAAATTCATGTGGGGGCAATTAAACCTTTGGGACTTAGCGTTCCAACAATCACTAATTAGAGCTACTAGGAGATGGTTCCTTTCAATAGACAAGAGCCAAAAAAGAACATAGGATGATATTTGTCATGCCTTTGTTAGACAATATCATTATAACACCAAAGTAGATGTCATTAGGTGTGATTTCGAAATTGTAAAGCAGCTTCTAGATGAGTCCTTCTTATGAACCCTCAAATTTACACCTTTAGACAACCAGCACTAGATTACAAACATGTAGAATCAAATCGGGCATAAATTGGATTTAAAACGAGTGAAAATGGAGTTAAAATGTCATGCGTCAAACACAGATAGCATAAGGCGATTCGTGACTACATAGACCCTTTGCAGAACTACATAGGCCTTGTGTGAAACTGCAAAGGCCTTATGTAGAACTGTATAGTCTTGTGAGGTTGCACTTGGCTATTGTGCGGTCGCTGGCATTTCATATGGTCCAAAAGCTTCCGTGTGTAGTTCTTGAAGCCTCCTATATGGTTTCATGCCCTGGGAAGCGAATCCCACATAAAAAATTCACCATTTTTTCTCTTAGCTCTCTCCCTGTAAAAGCAACACCCCTTACCTAATTTCCATACTTAGAATTGCTTAATCAAACTAATTGATTTCAAAGCAATCAATATTTTTAAAGTTTGGTCTGAAAGGAATGAACTTTTTAATTTAAAATTTTATTTTATTTGGGTGGTCATTTCGAGATAGCTCTCCTCAAATCAGTCCAAAGAGGTCCCAATAATGTCGTTTAAGTCACCATTCAAAGGTTGTCATTTCGCCGAGCCAAGAAGGTGGAATTGCAATTCGGTCGTCTGCTTCATTTGCCTTAAGTCCTCAAGCCTCATCTTCGTAAGGTATTTATTTTATTATTTTCTTGTTTTGTTTTGTTTTAATTTTTCTTTTGCTTTACATTGTTTGGTTTGTTTGTTTTGTTATTTTTCCTTAGGATTGCTTAGGTTGTTCTTTTCATTTATTATTTCTTTACTTTGCCTGTTTTATCATTTTCTTTCATTATTTTGAGGCATGTTGATTAGAATATAATTTAATTAACTTGCTAAGCAATTTGAATTGGTATATCTACTTGTTAATTAAAACTTGACCTAATTAATAACTCGATAATCAATCAATTTGTTTTAATCAATCAACCCACCTTTCAATCAAAGAACTGAAACATGATAAAATGGCTAGGCTAAACTAACCCTTTCTCAAGAAGGGTGAACTACATAGATTTTGATTCCCTTCAAAGGGATACGTAGGCTTGCTTGTTTAAAGCATCAAATCTAATTTAAATAAGAAATACTCCTTCTCTTGTATATCCTTTTATGAATTAGTTCTTTTTCTTTGTGCTATTTGCTTTTAGTTTGTTTTCTTTATTATGATGTTGGATTTATTCCTCTTTTTCTTTATTTGTTACTTTGGAATTATTTTAGGGAATGTATGACTTCTCTAGAACCCATAAGGGCAAGAGGAAGTATTCCTTATTTTGGTTTTAAATTGTAAAGTTAATTATTCTACTTTTATTCCTTATTTTGGTTTTAAATTGTAAAGTTAATTATTCTACTTTTTCGCTTTGAATGAATGTTTATCTATTTGTTTATTCATGCATTATATAATTGTTTATGCATTATGTAAACTATTCATGAAATTTATTTTAAGTCATTTTATATTAAATTTGCCAAACTAATTTTGTCAAAATAACTGAAAGCCTAGTTTCCAAATCTTCTTTGGTTTCAAGGCTAGTGATCTTTTTCTTTTGGGATATTAATTGGAGTCTATTTGGGTTTTTCTCTTAATCTTTTTCCCAAATAAAATAAAATTAAGGTGGCAACTCTTTCGAAATCAATCTATCTGAACCTGAGGGTTCTACTGTGAGTTCAAACCCAAATGAGCATTTTGATCCCACATAGCAAATTGACCGGTGCTCGGGCGAGGCGTCACAGTTGTTTATTCTATTGGGGACCACCTTCTTTTTTATAAATGAAATAAGAGGACTACCAATTGGTTTAAATCAAAGTTTGGCTCTTTTAATACATAAATAACTTTTAGACATCATTCATATTGGCTCCTTGCCTTTCAACCTAGATTTCTTAGGAAAACAATGGATAGAAAGTAACATCGAGTGGGTAACCCTTTATGGGTCTATTCACCGATAGTGAAATCATCCACCCTGTGACGAATCTTTTGATTCCTTTCAAAGGTGTAACAAGCATGTACATACTATTGGACCCATATGAGGCTCTTTGACTCATATATGGTTAGGTATATCACTGCTTTGGTGTGACGGGTACCCTATACAAGCCACCTTTACCCTTTTTCATGTGATGAACTTAGATCCTAACCTTAGGTTGTATGTACCATAATTAAAACCTTGCATCTTTGCATTCTCATGAAATATTTTCCTTATACATATCATTCATCCATATTGTATAACAAAACATGCATTCATCTCTAGTCTAGGTTATACCTTAAACTAAAGAAGGGTTACATACTCACTTTTCACTTCTATCCAAATGCCTTCACTTCTAAACCTTAAACACTCTCACCTCTATCCTAATCACCTTTGACCCTACAAACCTTAAGCTATCACCCTAAATCTTACCCCATTACCTTAGCCTTTAACCTAAATGCCAATACCCTAGCCCTAAACCTAAAACCTCATTTCCTTAGCCTTGGCCTCAAACACCTCTAACCTTAAACACTGTTATCTTAACCTTACACAAAATTTCTTCACCCAAAACTTTAACCTAAAAACACCATTACCCTCCTTTTTACCCATACCTTGCCAACCTAATCATCAAGACACTACCCTAAGCCTAATACCTTTAGCCCAACACACTACATAAGCCTAATACCTTTGGCCTAACACACTACCTTAAGCCCAATACCTTTAGCCTAACATACTATATTAAGCCCAATATCTTTGGCCCAACACACTACCCTAAGTCCACTACCTTTGGTTCAATCCAACACCTTGAGCCTGGGACCTTGACTTATGCAACCTTAGGAAATCCTTAAAAGCCCAAATGCATAATATCAATGGGAGACTTTTTCTTTAAAGTTTGCATGCTTATATTCTTGCTTCTTTTCCAAGCACTTACCTTAATTATTTGATTTGGTTCATAAGGTACCAATGGGCAACCAGGTTAACATGGACGCCCTAACCACACTTATGACTAACCTTCCTAAGAAGCATGAAGAGCATTTTCAAGCTGTCCTAGCTACTTAACAGATCTAATTTGAAGAAAACATGAAAGAATAAAGGCAAGCTATCATTGAGGAAGTTTGAGCCCTAATTAACCAAGCAAACCTTAATAAAAATAATCTCAATCATAATTCAAACTAGACCTATCTTAGGAAACCTACTGATACTCAAGCCCTAATCACCACTACCCACTCTGGCTCTTGCTCTCTCCTAGATCCTTTTCAAGGTGGGGAAGTTTTCTCTCTAGATACCAAATTGCTTATGGATAAACTTGAAGCTATAGAGAAAACCATCAAATCTTTGAAGCACGATAATGACTTAATTGATATAGATAGCTTGATCTTATTCCCTGATGCCAAGCTTCCTCTTAAATTTAGAATGCCTGAGTTGGATAGATTTGATGGAACCATATGCCTTAGAACTCATCTGAAAATGTATATAGGAGTAATGAAACCTATAGGACTTATCAATGAGCTCCTTACTTAAATTTTCCTAGAATCGCTAATCGGAGCTGCCAGGAGATGGTTTCTTTCACTACATAAGAGCCAAAAAAGAACATGGAATGATATTTGTCATGTCTTTGTTAGAAAGTATCATTACAACACTAAAGTAGATCTCACTAGGTGTGATTTGGAAACCACAAAGCAGCTTCCAGATGAGTCACTCTCCATGTTTCTTACAAGATGGAGGGCTAAAGTTGCTCAAATGGTAAATAGGCTAACTGAGTAAAAACAAGTGGATATCATTGTCAAGAATCTACTCCTGACCTATCGAGCCCAGTTGTTAACAAAATACCTACCCATATTTAGAGTTTTGATTGCAATTGCATTAAAGGTTGAAGATTGCATCTAAAGTAAATCATTTCAAGCTAAATTCCTTGCCACCAACCTAAATAGTGATAAGGAATCTAGACTCGACTCGACCCTATCTTACCTTAGCCCTATAAGGCATGTCATTGAGTAGTTCAAGTTTAGCTATTTGACTTGCTTGAGATTGAATTCCAAGTCTAAACCTGAGTCTAAGTCCAAATCTCAAAGTTTGAGTCCAAATCTGAGTCAGAGTTTGTCATCTTATTTTTCTGTATTCTCATCGACTATAGCGGGTCCTTTTTGTTATCTTGTAATAAAGTTTCCTTTACAGTAATGCATCTATAATTTCTTTTTATTATTTATGCATTAATTTTCTTATCTTTCTTGATTTAGTCTGACATGGATGAGCTTAAAAAAAGAACAAAGAAAAAAAAGAAGAAAAAAAAGAGAAAAAAAAAGATAGAAAAAAAAGAGAAAAAGAAAAAGAAAATGAAGAAAAGGGGGGTTAAAGATTAGCATAGATAAGAATTTGAGGTGTCATCATTATCTTAAATCAACAATCACTTCACCAGCTCCTAACTAAAGAAGGAACTCTCATCAAATAGTTGAAGTACAAAGAGCAAGTAAATGTAATTACCTATTGCGCATTGAATAATCAAATGATGCACCTCAACAAGGGGTGACAACTTCAGAGAAAACCTTTGTTAAACCTAAAATTCAAAGGTCAGAGCCTCTCAACATAAAGAAACATAGCAAATCATGGTTGAATGTTTTCTCCTAAATTTCATTAGTCCAAGCTTGCTAAGTTGAAAATCTGAAAGGGCAGCTTCGACAAAAGTTAGAGCTAAGAAAAAAAAAAGGAGGGAGAGAGAGAGAGAGAAAGAAAGAGAGAGAGAAAGAAAGAGAGAGAGAAAACTCATCTAAGTCATCTTCCCTCATGTCTAAAGTTGTCAAATCATCTTCAATCAATCCATCTTGTCTCATATCTCTAAAGTCATCCTTCCTCATTAGAGGCTCATTCTCTAAAGTTATGCATGTCTTCCCAGAACATCATCATCTGTTGTCAAGTTATCCCATCTCTTAGCTCAAAGAGTTAATACATATCTCTAGTCTATCACATCCCTATCTCTCATTTGGGAGCATGATCCCTAATTTGTCTTCTTCCACTAACCCATTAGCCATTCCTAAGGGCTTTTTGTTTTAACTAGTGCAGTCATTTACATTAAGTTAAACCAATTAAGTGTCACTCTAAGAGTCTCTTTAATCTTAAACAATAAGACAAGCCTAACTTGCTCTTTTTCATGAATCATGCTACAAATAGCAAAACCATACAACCTCCATGATTCTTTTTAGAAGTTTTAGCCTACCTTTAAACTGTTCTCAAACTTTTGCATCCCAAGTCTCATTGGCAAATCATACCATCATTTCAAGCTCAAGCCACATACCACCCTTTCCTTGGCAAAATCTTATCAAAGGCAGAACCAAAAATCCCAAGTCTCTCAAGACTCATCATCCTTGAATCTATTTCCTTGGTAAAACCATAAGTCGAGGCATATCTCCTAAAGCATATCATCCTTAAGTTGATTAAGAAGGACTTGAACCAGTTAACACCCATCTCATGCCTCTTTGGCAAACATCTCATGATCCTTGAAAGATTAAGCCTCATTGGAAAAACATATAACCCCTGAGATCTTTAAGGCCTGCAAACCATTCTAATGCAACCAAGTCAAAGGGCAACCCCTTAACTATAAGCTTATGGTATCCTTGTGACCAAAACCTGTAGCACCATACCTAAGCCAAAGCCAACCATCCAAATCACCCTCATAGAAAACTATACTCAATACCTAGAAGCCTTCATCATGAAGCCCAAAACCAAAAGCCTTCGCCATGAAGCCCAAATCTAAAAGCCTTTATTAAGAAGCTCAAATCCAAAAGCCTTCATCATAAAGCCTAAACTAAGAAGCCTTCATCAATAGGCACATGACTAAAAGCCTTCACCATAAAGCCCACTCCCAAAAGGCCTTCATTTATTAAGCCCATGATCTCCTTTAAGGCAAAATCTAACCGAACCTTCCAAATTGATTACCTAGCCTGACCTTTCCTCTAAGCCAAGATTAGCCTCCCAGGATTAGCCTCCTAGCCTGATCACTCTAACACAGTCTTAAGGCAAAAATTTGACCAAGCCTTTCAAATGAACTCACAAAAAGGCCATAACTTGATCGAGCATATAATTTGATCTCTTACAAAGCCAAACTAGACTCAGCTTCCAAATGACCCTAGCCAAGGCCAAACCTGACCTAGCCTTCCAAGATGATCTCTCCTAAAGCCAAACCAAAAGGCCATAACTGACCAAGCCAATTGCTGGACCTGACCAAAAACTCCCGTATGAACTTCCTTAGAGACAAGACTGATAATTTGACCTTCCCTAAAACTTGACCTAGCCTTTTGACCTAATTGTCTCTATGGACTTGACCCCTCTGATCAAGCTTTCCAATTCAACCTCAAACCAAACTTTCTTTGAAGCCGAACCTACCTAAGCCTAGCCCGATCGTTTCAAGTCATGCCTAACTTAACTTTCCAAAGTGACTTCTTCTTAGGCTAAACTAATAACCATTGACTAAGCAGCCTCACACCTGATATGACCTTAAGTTAGCTGTTTAATCTGATCCCAAATTAAAGGGCCATGCTTGACTAAGCCTTTCAAGTTGACTAGGTCAATGTCACATCCCAACCTTAGAGATACGACAGTCCTAGAACATAGGGAGACATAAGGTCACCCATGCCTGTAGACTAAGTCGGTTAAACCCTTAGCATAATCTGACATGGACATTCCTGGCCTGTGCTTCAGTTGCTCAAACTGTAATGCCCTATCTTGCCTTTCTACTTCTGTAAAGAACTGATCCATCACTTCTTGCTTAAACTCTGCCCACGTAGGTGGGTCAGCCCCATAAAGTCGCTCTTCGATACTCCTCTCATACTAGTACCAAGCTTCTTTCTTGAGTTGGAGTCCTACCAACTTAATCACTTGAGCATCTGAGCAAGATAAATGATGGACTAGCTTATCCATCTCATCCAAAAATTCATGAGGGTCATCTCCTTCCTCACCACAAAAGGTAGGTAGTTGTAGCTTCTTAAACTCCACCACGGTCATTCCTTCGTCAGGTAGTCATTTCCTCTCTCTTCGAGGAGGTGTCACTACCGCAGGTGGCGTAACTCCATTCCTTTCTTGAGTTGGCAGTGTTTCCCGCCTTTGAGCTCGTAGCTCATCAAGTTCTTTGTGCAAATCTCTCATTTCTTCGCGTATGGCGTGCACTTCTTGCGAAGATGCTTGCTCACTAGAGCCCATAGTCGGTGCCCTCGAGTTGGATCCTTCTCTTGACTGTATAGGTGCAGAGGCAACATTCGATGCGGTGTCCGATATAACATTATTGTTAGCCCTAACAGATTAGGCGACTGTGTGAACCTTCTTCTTAGGAGGCATTATGTTTATCATAATAAGGGAATTTAGTATTAATCCCCTATCCTAACCCATTTAACCTCCCTCTTATCCTAGCACACATTATCATACATTTACCATGTCACAGCACTAAGCACATGTCATGTATGAATCACATATCACATAGTTTTGCACATATCACATATCATAATCATATAGCATATATCTCATAATGTCACACTATAGCATAACAATGAAGGAAATCATCTCATCCTAGGTAACTAAGCAATCAAGGAAAATCATTCATATCATATAAAGTGCTATGCTGTTACGTCGATCATCATATCTACTCGACCTAATTATCGTGTCCACCTCCAGAGCAATCAAGAGTGACATGGCCACTGCTGCCACATCAGTAGCAAAGAAGATCTCTATCTTGATGGCGATTAGCTGAAGATGCAGACCTCACTGGCGAGTAATCCCCTCTATGCTCAACAATCCTTGACCTGAGTTGCTCCATATCCTCTCTTAGTGTATGAATCATGACCTTAAGACGTCAGTTTTCCTCCTTCAAGTATGAATAGTTATCCTCCAATTTTTGAACCTTACTATAAACCCAATCAGGATCTAAGCGCTCCTCGGGGTCCTCCTCTTCATTAAGGGTCTTCTCTTTCGTGGGGTGAATCACAGTTACAACTTTCTCGAGCATCTCCGGCCAAGTCCTCTTATAGGTCACACGGGGTGCTCTGCATCGCAGTCCTCAAGCAGGCGTAATCTTCTTGGTCATCTGTCAGAAGAATTGTAAGGCAGGCAAACAATAACAAGGATTACTAAAATCTACTAGGATTTCGCAAAACTATGCTAGTGATAGACTGCAAGTGACATGATAGGAAAATTCCTATGCTCTAGGATTTTACTTAAACATGTCATATAAAACAAGCCTAAACTAGACTTTTTAAAAACTACGGCTCTGATACCACCTTTGTCACATCCCAACCTTAGAGATACGACAGTCTTAGAACATGGGGAGACATAAGGTCACCCACACTCGTAGAACCCACATACATATAAACAAATCATGCCTAAGATCTTACCTAACCTCTTTCATTAACTCATTGAAAATGTTTAGATGAATACCATATTTGCGGAAGACTTAAGATAAATCATTACATATCAAATCCATAAGGAAAAATAATATATATCCATAAGTATAAATCAACATTCCCGGAGCATCTAATGACAAAACTTCATAAAGAATTGTATTATTGATAACTTAGACAAGGAATTCCCCAAGCGAAGTAGAGTGCTTGAGCCATCACCTTGCCTCCTTACATGTTGCTCACTTGGAACCACACAAGGAAAAAGGGGTGAGATAGATGATCTCAATGAGTAAACGAAAAGGCACATAAATTATCACATATTCCTTTGAAAGGAAACACATAGCTTATACACATAGTTTATGATTTATAATTCATGAATCAGGTTGCAATTTAGCAAGGGTTCAATTTGGCAAGTTTGCAGAAATCACATTTATAACACATAGTGAGTGAAGGCTATTGCTCTATCACTCGAACACACACAGGAGAGGTGGCCTTATACCAAATTGCAACTCCTATCACATAGAAGGCGTGAAGCTAATCAGGCCCCATGGCTAGAATCACCCCTTCTAGTTGAGGTGGATACACTACCCCTATCCATCGGGTTAAGACTGTGTGCACAGGTTCCGATGATTACCCACATTGGCATGAGGATTCTGTATAAAGGGTAAAAGGTACCATAGCTAGAGCTATTGGTAAACACAATTAACAATATCATATAGGGCAACAATAACATGTATTTCAATAACAATAGTGGTTTAGCTTTCAAACAATGATACAATGATAGTGTAGTTCCAGAAAGAATACAAGTTAGGGTGTTCATCACAAGAAGTTCTCAATGGATAAACAAACTAGTTTTGGACCAAATGTCCTTTGGCAACCCAAGCTTGACAAAGAAATCATATAACAATATTTAGAATAGAAAGAACTTGGGTTTCAATGTTCACAAAGGCTCACATAGCATGTCATCACATATTTGTAACATAACAAAATGTTACTTGCACTTGTAGAATGAACATAGTGTTTACTCACACTTGTAGAATGAATACGATATTTACTCACCTTGGGGTTCCTTTGCACCTAGTACACGTAGTCCCCTTTGCACTTCTAAAGCTCTGCAAACTCTAACATAATATTTGATTTAATACTTAGTATTTATTTACTCATGATGCTCCTATTTCATAACTATCCATGTACATATAGCATACACAATGGAGTTCACCCATAGGTGTACTCATTACTTGCACATAACATGTTGACTTTAAAAGTCTTGCATACTTGGCCTTATAGGCTCACATGAAAACACATTGCAATCATCTCAATACCTTTTTAAGGTCATCACAATATTATTACCTCAATATCAATTCACTTATCAATTATCTTAGTTCACTTTACACTTCCATACATGTCAACTTAACAATTAATCCTTCAAACATCATGCTTAACTCTTATGATCCCTTTCACTTCATTAACTCATAACCATATATTCATCATCAAGACATCATGACATCTAGTTCCAAATTCCTCAATCACATTTGCATTCTAATCACAATACAAGGTTAAGATACCTTAAGTATACCTTAAGTATACCATAATGCATTTAAGCTCATCTAGGATCATACCTTCTACTAACATGAAATTTTATCATTTATTATACATACATACATGTCAACAATCATCAAAACACATCTCATAAAATTTATAAACATTCAGACAAAAATGTTTATATAGGCCGAATGCATCATCAAGGTAAAAAACAAATTCTTCTTCTTTCCGTACTTTCTGTCTATTTCAAAAATATGTAAAAACATGGTTTGAACCAAGATTTTTCATGTAGACATAACAAAAATCATTTTAGAATTTAATTCCATAGGATCAACCACTATTGGTGTTATTGATATATAAAAATTCAATCTTTTGCATTATAGTGCATAAAACCATGTGTTTTCTTGTTTTTAGTATTTTCCGGTCATTTTAGAAATATGTAAACAGGTTGTTTAAAACATTATTTTTTGTTCAATCATAGAAAATATTAGTTTAGAACACATTCCTTCATGAATCGGCAGCCTGGTTTATACAAAAAAAAATTCCAAGTTCAAAGGCTGAGGTGAAAAATCATGAGTTTCTGCGCTTTCCGCGCATTTCGTTCGTTTCAGCGATAAACAGACACATGATTCAAATCATTATTTTTCATCTAAACAAAACAAATATCATATCAAAATACCTATTCATACAAATCGGCAGCCATATGACCATGAAAGAATAAAATTTTCTAACTTCCAAGTTCCAACACGAAAATCTTGAATTTCATTGTTTTTTGAAACTTTTCGGTCATCACAGAAATATGCAAAAATATTATTTAATCCAATATTATTCATCAAAACAAATCAAAAATCAGTTTAGAATACAATCATGCACAAATTTCCCCCCCATTATGATGTTTATGCAATAAAATTGTGATTTTAAGTTATAGAATTCACTTTGGAGAAATCTTGCGGAAAGAATCATGTTTTCAGTAGAAAATAAATTTTCTCTCCCAAAAATTCACTCAAATAGAATTGAATCTATAGAAATAAGTAATCAAATAGTTCAAAATAATTTTCCCATAATTTATTTCATAGAAATCAGTTTAGAAATTGAAAGAGAACAAAAACTTATGATTACGGTCACGAAATTGTGAAACGGTAAGGTGTTTTCAATATTTCGGTAGAGAGAAATATTTTTAGAGAATTTTCTGCCAAGATACAGAAAGAATAAGAGAATGGCTACTGGAAACCCTTTTTTGGCTGAAATTTAGAATAAATATTAGGGTTGGAGTGGAATTTCCACTAATACCCTTAATGAATTAGGTTAGGAGGATTTTTGTGTAGTAGGCTTTTGGGTATTTAGGCTTTCCCTTTAAAATTTTCAGCTAAATAGAATTAAAATGAAAAGAATATTTTTCTTATTAATTCTAGAACATTTCCCTCAAAAATATTTATTTAAAAATATTTTAAAATACCCATAAAATTATTTTATGCTTAAAAATTATCTTATGCATGAAAATTCATTTTATTTAAAATAAATTCTTTTATGCAAATGCACTTTATGTAAATCATTCATTTCATAATAGCAACACATATTATGCATATTAAAATTAATTTAATATGCCACATACTTATCAATCACTTAGATCACAAATTTTCACACAAGCACACACTTAACCTTATTAGTTCTAAATCAAGCAATTTATCACGAAAATTCCTAGGGTGGGTGTGGGTTGTTACACTCGATCTCTTCCTCCTCCAAGGATGAATCAATAACCTTTGACCGACCCTTCAACTTGCCTCATACCCAGTCCAACCACCCCCAATCTGGTCTATCCGAACAAAATAGCCAAACCACTTTATCATTCTAAAGTGGGGGCATTTCCCTCCTAAATATTCACTTTTCCAAAATGGGGACCCTTTCTTCTATAAAAAAAAAAAACACTTAGCACAACAAAGTAACCCTTCACAGGCTCAAAGTATCCAATCATTGCATAATCATATGCATTTTGCATTAAATAGACTTTTGAATCAATGTAGATTATCAGGTCAAACTTCATAAAGCAAGAAAGGGTCACCTCTTTCACTGATTCCTACCAGACAGGGTCGTCATCATTCCTATTAGAAAGGATCACCTCTTCACTGATTCCTACCAGACAAGGTTGTTATCATTCCTACCAAACAAGATCACCTCCTCGCTAATTCCTATCAGATAGGGTCGTGATCATTTCTATCAGATAGGATCACCTCCTCGTCGATTCCTACCAAATAAGGTCATTATCATTCCTACCAGATAAGATCACCTCCTCATCGATTCTTACCAGATAAGGTCATCATCATTCCTACTAGATAAGATCACCTCCTCACCGATGCCTACCAGATAGAGTCATCATCATTCCTATCAGATAGGATCACCTCATCGCTAATTCCTACCAGACAAGGTTCTCATCATTCCTACTAGACAGGAACATCATTTTTAGCTCCTACCAGAAAGGACAACCTTAGGATTCATATCTTAAATCTGAATTAGGTATCCCTTTTAATCCAATCCATCCTAGGATGGCCTTAGGATTCATACCTTAAATCTGAATTTGATATCTCTTTTAATCAGACCCATCCTAGGACAACCTTAGGATCTATACCTTAAATCTAAATTAGGTATCCCTTTAAATTAGACCCATCCTAGGTCAATCTTAGAATCCATAACTTAAATCTAAATTAGGTATCTCTTTTGATTAAGCCCATCCTAGGATAGCCTTAGGATTCATACCTTAAATCTGAATTAGGTATCTCTTTTGATCAGACCATTCTAGGATAGCCTTAGGATCATTCCACCCATAAATGTTTAGTAATGATCACCTAGGCATCCTTATGATTCTTTTTCCACCACTTTTATTTAAAATCCACCATTTTCACCTAAACATGTCTAGACTCTTACATAGGCATTCATTTCGTTCATTCTACCATCCCTCATCCTTGAGTTCACTATCATCAAAATCGTCTTTTGTTCAAAGCCAATTTTGATGAGGGGATAGCTATGAACCCTCAAATTTGCACCTTTAGACAACTGGCACTCAATTACAAACCCATAAAATCAAACTAGGTGTAAATGAAATTTGAAATGGGCGAGAATGGTGTCAAAAATTGCATAAGGACCCACAAGGACTACACAGGGCGGTTCGTGACTATGTAGACCCTTTGCAAAATCACACAGGCCTTGTATAGAACCTCAAAGGCCTTATGTGGAACTGCACAGGCCCTATGAGGTTGTATTTGGCTGCTGTGCGGTCGCTTGCATTCCATGAGGTCCATAAACTTCCGTGTGTGGTTCCTGAAGCCTCATGTGTAGTTTCATGCCTTGGGAAGTGAATCCCACATCAAAAATTCACCATTTCTATTCCCAGCTCTCTTCCTATAAAAACAACATCCCCTTACCTCATTTCCACACTTAGAATTTCTTAATCAAACTTATTGATTTCAAAGTAATCAATATTTTTAAAGTTTGGTCTGAAAGGAATAAAATTTTTAGTTTAAAATTTTATTTTATTTGGGTGGTTGTTTCGAGGTAGGTTTCCTCAAATTAGTCCGAGGAGGTCCCAATAACACTGTTCGAGTCATCGTTTGAAGGTTGTCATTTCGCCGAGCCAAGAAGGTGGAATTGCGATTTGGTCATCTGCTTCAACTGCCTTATGTCCCCAAGCCTCATCTTCGTAAGGTATTTATTTTTTTTTTTTATTATTTTATTATTTTTGTTTTTTTTTGTTTTAATTTTTCTTTTGCTTTACATTGTTCTGTTTGTTTGTTTTGTTATTTTTCTTTAGGATTGCTTAGATTATTCTTTTCTTTTGTTATTCCTTTGCTTTGCATGTTTTATCATTTTCTTTCATTATTTTGAGGCATGTTGATTAGAATATGATTTAATTATCTTGGTAAACGATTTGAATTGATATATCTACTTGTTAATTAAAACCTAACCTAATTAACAACTTAGTAATCTATCAATCTAATTTAATTAATCAATCCACCTTTCAATCAATGAACTGAAACATGATAAAATGGCTAGACTAAATTAACCCCTTTGCAAAAAGGGTGAACTACGTGGATTTTGATTCTTATTCAAAGGGATACATGGGCTTGCTTATTTAAAGCATCAAATCCAATTTAAATAAGAAATAATTCTTCTCTTATATATTCTTTTATGAATTTGTTCTTTTTCTTTGTGCTATTTGCTTTTAGTTTATTTTCTTTATTATGATGTTAGTTTTATTCCTCTTTTTCTTTATTTGTTACTTTGGAATTATTTTGGGGAATGTGTGACTTTCCTAGAACCCATAAGGCTAGAGGAAGTATACTTTATTTTGGTTTTAAATTATAAAGTTAATTCCTTTACTTTTTCGCTTTGAATGAATGTTTATCTATTTGTTTATTTATGCATTATATAATTGTTCATGCATTATGTAAACTATTCATGAAATTTATTTTAAGTCATTTTATATTAAATTTGCCAAACTAATTTTGTCAAAATAAAATTAAAACCTAATCCCTAAATCCTCTTTGGCTTCGTGACTAGTGATATTTTTCTTTTGGGATATTAATTGGAGTCAATTTGGGTTTTTTCATTAATTTTTTCCCAAATAAACTAAAATTAAAGTGGCGACTCTTTTAAAAATCAACCTATCTAAACCCAAGGGTTCCACTGTGAGTTCAAACCTAAATGAGCAGTTCAATCCCATTTAATGGATTGAATTGGTGCTCGGGCAAGGCCTCATACTTCTTTATGTTCTTTACAAGGTGGAGGGCTAAAACTGCTCAAATGGTAAATAGGTCAACAGAGCAAGAACAAGTGGATATTATTGTCAAGAATCTACTCACAACCTATCAAGCCCATTTGTTAACACAATACTTGCCCACTTTCAGAGCTTTAGTTGCAGCTGTATCAAAAGTTAAAGATTGCATCCAAAGCAAATCATTTCAAGCTAAATTCCCCACCACCAACTTGAATAATGATGAGCAATCTAATCCCTACTCGACCCCACCTTATCTTAGCCCTAGGAGGAATGTCATGGAGTAGTTCAAGTTTAGTTAATCTGACCTATCTAAGATTAAATTCCAAGTTTAAGCCTGAGTCTAAGTCAAAATCTCAAAGTCTGAATCTAAATCCAAGTCATTCTATTTTCTTTTTCATGTATCAACCATATCTATGCCTTTATCGTTATCATGTAATAAAGTTTTCTTTATAGTAATGCATTTACATTTTCTTTTCATTATTTATGTATTAATTTCCTTATCTTCCTTGTTTAGTCCGATGTGGATGAGCTTAGAAAAGAAGGAAGAAGAAAAAAGAGAAAAGAGAGAGAAAAAAGAAAAAAAGAAAAAAAAAAGGGAAAGAGAGATGAACAAATAATCAGTTTCATTATTAAATCTACCACAATTAGCATAGATTAGAATTTAAGGTGCCCTCATTCTCACAAATTAACAATCGCTTCATTAGCTTCTAATCAATAGACCTCTTATCAAATAGTTGATGCTTAAAAAGTAATTCAATTTAATTACCCAATGTACTTTAGGTAATCAAACAATGCACCTCAACAAAGGGCAACAAATTCAAAAGAGGCCTTCACCAAACCAAGAATTCAAAGGTCAGAGCCCCTCAACATAAGCAACAACTCAAATTATGGTGTAATGTTTTCTTTCAAATTTCATTGATTCAAGCTTGCTAAGTTGAAAACTCAAAAGGGCGGCTTAGGCAGAAGTTAGAGATGAAGAGAGAGTGAGAGAGAGAGAGAGAGAGAGAGAGAGAGAGAGAAAGCTTATCCTAGTCATCTTTCCTCTTGTCTAAGGTTGTCAAATGATCTTCATTAATTCGTCTTATCTCATTCATTTTAAAGTCATCCTTCCTCATCAAAGGCTTATTCTCTAAAGTTATATATGCCTTTATCCTCGAGTGAGGGCATATCTTTCTAGGTCATCATTGTCTTTTGTCAATTTGCTTTGCTCAAAGAGCTAATGCATAATCTCTCACATCGCACTAGTATGTCACATCCCTATCTCTCATTTGGGACATGATCCCTAAGTTGTCTTTTCTCAAAAGTCCTTTAGCCATTCCTTAGGGCTTTTCCCTTTAGCCAGTATGTCATCTACATTCAAACCAATAGAGTGTCACCCCAAATGTCCCTTCAATCTCAAAAAGTAAGAAAGTTTGACTTGCTCTTTTCCATGATTCATGCTACAAATAGCAAAACTACATAACCTCCCTGATCCTTTTCAAAAGTTCAAACCTACCTTCAAATCATTCACAAATTTCATCTAAAGCTTTATTTGCAAATCATACCATCTTTTCAAAGCTTAAGCCTCATACCACCTTTTTCATTGGCAAATCATGAGAAGAACTAAAAATCCCAAGTCTCTCAGGACTCATCATCATCGAAGTCAATTTACATAACAAAACCAAAGTTGAGCCATCATCCTCAAGTTGATTAAGAAGGGCTTAAACTAGTCAAAGCCTATCTTATGCATCTTTGGCAAACATCTCATAATCCTTTAAAGGTCAAGCCTCCTTGGCAAAACACATGATCCCTGAGATTAAAAGGCCTACAAACCATTCTTAGCTTAATCCTTTTAGATTGATGCAACCATATCAAAGAGCAAACCTCTATCCATGAGCCTATAATATCCTTATGACCAAAACCTGTAGCATCATACTTAAGTTACAGCTAATCATCTTCTAAAGAGGTTAGAGCACCCTTGTAGAAAAGCCCAAATTGAGGAACTATTCTCAATGCTCAAATGTCTTTTAACCAAAAGCCTTCATCTCGAATCCCAAGACTAAAAACCTTCATCACGAAGCTTAAGACCGAAAGCCTTCACTATGAAGCCCAAATGAAGGAGCCTTCACCATGAAGCCCGATAAAAAAAGCCTTCACTATGAATCGCACTCCTAAAAGGCCTTCATTTATGAAGCCTATGATCTCCTTAAGGCTAAATTTGACTAAGCCTTCTAAATTGATTTCCTAACTTGACCTTTCCTTTAAGTAAAACTTAGCCTTATAGTTTAATCTCCTATAAAGTCTAGCACTCCAACCTGATCTCTCTGACACAATCTTAAGGCAAAATTTGACCAAGCCTTCCAAATGAACTCCCTAAAAGCCATAACCTAACTAAGCCTCTAATCTGACCTCTCATATAGCCAAACTAGACTGAGCTTCCAAATGACCTTAGCCAAGGCAAAACTTGACCTAGCCTTCCAAGATGATCCACTAATTCTAAATAATCTTTCCTAAAACCAAACTAGACTGAGATTTCAAATTGATTCTCCCAAAAGGCCATAACTTACCGAGCTAATTGTTAGACTTGACCAAAGACTTTCATATGAACTTCTTTGAAGATAAGCCTGATAAACTGACCTTCCCCAAAACTAGACCTAACCTTACCTTCTGACCTAATTGTCTCCAAGGGCTTGACCTCCCTGATTAAGCTTTCTAATTCAGTCTCAAACCAAACCTTCTTCAAAGCTAGACCTACCTAAGCCAAGCTTGACCTCTTCTACCCATACGTGGCTTAACCTCCTAAAGTGACTCTTCCTAGGTCAAATTGATAATCATTTAATTCAATCCTAAAACAAAAGGCCATGCTTGACTAGGCTTTTTAAGCTAGCTAGCTCAATTCTCTTTCATACTTAACCTAGCTTTCTTAAATGACTTCTACTAAGGCTAAACCGATAGCCTTTGATTGACCCTTTAACCAGCCTCATACCTAGCCCAAATCGAGTGTGACCCTACCATCCCCAAGCTAGTCTATCTGAATAAAATGACCTAATTGCTTCCCTTTATCATTCAAGAGTGGGGGCACCTCCCTACCACACATTCACCTTTCTGAAAATGGGGGCATCTTTCTCCCAAAAGCTCAGCACTCTCCTACCAAAATGACTATTCATAGGTTCAAAATATCCAATCATTACATAGTAAGATGTATTTCACACTAGAACAAGTCATTAATTAAACTCCTAAATCAAGGTAAATCATCAATTTGAATCAAGAGAGGTCATTAATCCAATTTCCAAAGCAAAATGGATCATCAATCTGACAAATCATCAAGCAGACTTCCTGAATCAAGACTGGAACCATTAACATCAAACCCATCCTAGGATAGGTCATCAATCCAATTTCCAAAGCAAAATGGATCATCAATCTGACAAATCATCAAGCAAACTTCCTGAATCAAGACTAGAACCATAAACATCAAACCCATCCTAGGGTAGCCTAAGGATCCATACCTAATCTAAATTAGGTATCTTCTTCTTTTTAATCAAATCATCCTAGGATAGACTTAGGATCATTAACCTAGTATAAGGTTAGGTTTCTCTTTCAAAATTTTTAGACCATCCTAAGACAGCTTTAGAAAGAGAAACCTAACATAGGGTTAGGTTTTTCTTTCAAAATTTTCATACCATTTTAGCACAGCCTTAGGATCATCAACCTAACATAGAGTTAGGTTTCTCTTTCAAAATTTTCAGATCATTCTAGCACAGCCTTAGGATCATCAACCTAACATAGGGTTAGGTTTCTTTTTCAAAATTTTCAAGCCATCCTAGACAACCTTAGGATCATCAATCTAATATAAGGTTAGATTTTTCTTTTAAAATTTTTAGACAATTCTAGCACAGCCTTAGGATCATCAACATAACATAAGGTTAGGTTTCTCTTTCAAAATTTTTAGACCATCCTAAGATAGCCTTAGGATCATCAACCTAACATAGGATTAGGTTTTTCTTTCAAAATTTTTTAGACCATCATAGGATAGCCTTAGGATCATTCCACCTATAAATGTCTAGTAACAATCACCTAAGAATCCTTATGGTTCCTATTTTTGCCCCTTTATCAAAATCTACCATTTTCACCCATAAATGTCTAGTAACAATCACCTAGGCATTCCTGTGGTTCATATTTCTACCCTTATATCAAAATCTTGTTGAAACTTCACCCATAAATGTTAAGGAATAATTCCTTAAATATCCTTGTGGTTCCTTTCTTCCACTGCCCTTTACCCTAAAAATCAACCATGCCTTTCACCCAAACATTTTCTAACTCTGACTTAGACATCCCTTTGGTTCATTTTTTCCTTCTCTCATCCCTAGGTTAATTATCATCATAATTGCCTTTCGGTCAAGCCAATTTTCATGATGGGGCAACTATGAACGCTTAATTTGCACCTTTATAGTTTGACAATAGCTTGACACCTGCTAGGATTAGTGTGCTAAGTAGAGCCAATATGGTAGTCCCACTAGCCAGTTGGCAGGTAGGTGTCAAGGGGGCAGCACCCTATAAAAAAAAAAGGATTTCCTTAACTTTGCACCCTCTAGCACTTAGGCTCAGTAAATAGACCTCTAGAAGTCAACATTATAAAAATTAAAAAATTGAAAAATAGAGACCTGAGAACCAAAACCTATTCTTTTAATCTCTGAATCACCTTTAAATCATCTAGGACTGAATAATGAATACAATGCAATTGGGATCATGAAAAGTGGATGAGAAACAAGCAAGAATGGGGGAAAACTGATGGACTCGGGGCCCATGACCACAGAGCCTAGTGTAGTGACCACATGGACCTATGTAGTAACCACACATGATGTACAGTTACATTTTGATGACTGGATGTACCACATGCAGCACCACATGGCCCATATGCGGTCATTGCTCTATTTCGTGATCCCACATCAAAAATTCAGCTTTTTCACTTCCAGCCTTGAACCTATATAAACTAACCCCAGTTTATTTACACTCTTAACATTGCTTGATCAAACCCTCTTATCTTAAAGCAAATAATTTTTTTTAAAGCTTAGTCCGAAAGGAACAAGCATTTTACTTTAAGTTTTTCTTTTTATTGCAGCTTTGCTATTACTCCTTGCTTTGCAAAGCAAGTTGGGTTGCAACTTCCTAAACTGACCCATCAAGTCAAAAGTTTTTTGCCATCCGAGGCAAACTGCCACCCGCTGTCCAAGGCAAGCGATCGCTCGCTATTCGAGATAAGTTTTCTTTTCTTTTTCTTTTCCTTTTATTTTGTTTATTTATTTCATTTTAGTTTTGCTTCTTGGGATTTTTTGTTCTAAGGTACTATGCTTAATGTTTGGTTTGCTAAGATAGTTAATTAGAATCTGACTTAATTCACTACACTTGGTAATCAATTAAAATAAATCAATCAACTTAACCCTCTTTTTAATCAAAGAATTGAAACATGATAAAAGGCTAAGACTGAACAAACCCCTTTTGCAAGAAAGGTGAACTACATGGATTTTGATTTCTATTTGAAGGTGTGAACCCTTAATTTTATGCCTAATGATCCAGCTGCACCTTGACAGATACTAAGTTTAAAGTGCTACCATTTTCTTATAAATACCCCCTCCATTGGTCATTTCAATTCACCCCTTGAATTTGAGTAGATTACTATGCTCAAATTCCTTTCTTCTTCTCCCTCCATCCACTCTTAATTAATTAATCTTTTTATTTAATTAATTATCTCACCCTTAACCAAGTTAATTAATCTTTTTAATTAGCCAAAACTCTTTTTGTTTTAAATTAAAATTAATCATTCAATTAATTAATTAATTATGAACCCTCAATTTTATACCTTCATCATTCAACTGCAACCTTAGCACTTGTTGAGTTTAACACACTATGCGGAGTCATTATGGTGGTCTTGCTAACCAATTAGCGAGCGGGGGTTTAGGGCAGCGCCCCCAAAAGAAAATTTTTTAGCCTTCAATTGCATTGCTACCAGATATCCAAATATCCCAAATCAATAACCAATCTCTTAAAAAAAAGATCTCAAAAAATGTGCCAGTGCCATATGGCACACCGTATGGTGTGACCCCTAATTCTGCACCTCTTAGAATTACAGACCATTTAGTTAGGAAAAGAGCTAATCAAGCATTCTTAATGATCATCAAATCATCCGGCACTCAGTAATGAGTATAACGCAACTAAAATCATAAAAAACAGACGAGAAATGAGTGAGAACAGACAAAAACAGGCAGAACAGGCGAGTAACAGACCGTTGCTGAGTAGATTACTATGCTCAAATTCCTTTCTTCTTCTCCCGCCATCCACTCTCAATTAATTAATCTTTTTAATTAATTAATTATCTCACCCTTAACCAAGTTAATTAATCTTTTTAATTAGCCAAAACTCTTTTTGTTTTAAATTAAAATTAATCATTCAATTAATTAATTAATTATGAACCCTTAATTTTATACCTTCATCATTCAACTGCAACCTTAGCACTTGCTGAGTTTAACACACTATGCGGAGTCATTATGGTGGTCTTGCTAACCAGTTAGCGAATGGGGGTTTGGGGCAGCGCCCCCAAAAGAAAATTTTTTAGCCTTCAATTACATTGCTACCAGATATCCAAATATCCCAAATCAATAACCAATCTCTTAAAAAAAAGATCTCAAAAAATGTGCCAGTGCCACATGGCACACCGTATGGTGTGACCCCTTAATTCTGCACCTCTCAGAATTACAGACCATTTAGTCAGGAAAAGAGTCAATCAAGCATTCTTAATCATCATCAAATCATCCGACACTTAGTAATGAGTATAACGCAAATAAAATCATGGAAAACAGACGAGAAATGAGTGAGAACAGACGAAAATAGGCAAAACAGGTGAGTAACAGACCGTTGCTGAGTAGATTACTATCCTTAAATTCCTTTCTTCTTCTCCCGCCATCCACTCTCAATTAATTAATCTTTTTAATTAATTAATTATCTCACCCTTAACCAAGTTAATCAATCTTTTTAATTAGCCAAAACTCTTTTTGTTTTAAATTAAAATTAATCATTCAATTAATTAATTAATTATGAATCCTCAATTTTATACCTTCATCATTCAACTGCAACCTTAGCACTTGCTGAGTTTAACATGCTATATGGAGTCATTATGGTGGTCTTGCTAACTAGTTAACGAGTGGGGGTTTGGGGTAGCGCCCCCAAAAGAAAATTTTTTAGCCTTCAATTACATTGCTACCAGATATCCAAATATCCCAAATCAATAACCATTCTCTTAAAAAAAAGATCTCAAAAAATGTGCTAGCGCCACATGGCACACCGCATGGTGTGACCCCTTAATTCTACACCTCTCAAAATTACAGACCGTTCAGTTAGTAAAAGAGTCAATCAAGCGCTCTTAATCATCATCAAATCATCCGGCACTCAGTAATGATTATAACGCAACTGAAATCATGGAAAACGGATGAGAAATGAGCGAGAACAGACAAAAACAGGCAGAACAGATGAGTAACAGACTGTTGTTGAGTAGATTACTATCCTCAAATTCCTTTCTTCTTCTCCCTCCATCCACTCTCAATTAATTAATCTTTTTAATTAATTAATTATCTCACCCTTAACCAAGTTAATTAATCTTTTTAATTAGCCAAAACTCTTTTTATTTTAAATTAAAATTAATCATTCAATAATTAATTAATTATGAACTCTCAATTTTATACCTTCATCATTCAACTGCAATTTTAGCACTTGCTGAGTTTAACACGCTATGCAGAGCCGTTATGGTGGTCTTGCTAACCAGTTAGCGAATGGGGGTTCGGGGCAGTGCCCCCAAAAGAAAATTTTTTAGCCTTCAATTACATTGCTACTAGACATCCAAATATCCCAAATCAATAATCAATCTCTTAAAAAAAAGATCTCAAAAAATGTGCCAGCGCCACATGGAACACCGCATGGTGTGAACCCTTAATTCTGCACCTATCAGAATTATAGACCATTCAGTTAGGAAAAGAGTCAATCAAGCATTCTTAATCATCATCAAATCATCCGGCACTCAGTAATGAGTATAACGCAACTAAAATCATGGAAAATGGACAAGAAATGAGCGAGAACAGATGAAATTAGGCAGAACGGGCAAGTGATAGACCATTGCCGCACAGCTTTGCGGCTCGGTGCTGCAGAGCTATCTGCGGCACTGCCACAGAGGCTTGTGCGGCACCAACAGCGTGCTTCTGCCTCCCATATTGGAAAATTGAGTCTTTATGCTTCATTCTTCCCTCTATATATAGAGGTGACCTGTGTACTCTCAAGATACACAGACTTGGAGGCTTAAAAAGCTATAACTTCAAGTAAATTGCTTTGCTTCTACTCTTTACTTTGCAAAGCATGTTGGGTGGTTTCTCCTTGATTCCTACTCAACTAGTTTAAGGCTTTCCGCCAAGCCTGTTCGAGGCAAGTCTCTTGCATAAGGCTCGTATCTGTCATGTAGAGAAGGCGAAGTTGCATTCTGGTGGTCCGAGGCTCGTGTTTTTTTTATGGAGAAGGTGGAATTGTGATTCGGTCATCTGCTCCATCCGCCTATGTCCCTAAGCTGCAAAAACGTAAGGTAATATTCTTTTCCTTTTTTTTATTTGGTTATTGCCTATTTTAGTTAGTTAATTAAATTGATGCATCTAGGTTGCTAGTTAATCAACTTTGGCAATCAATTAGGTTAATTAATTAATTCAATCCTCTCTTAATCAATCAATCAAAACATAATAAAGTGGCTAGGCTAAACTAACCTCTTCACAAAAAGGGAGAACTGCATGGGTTCTGATTCCTATTTAAAGGGATATGTAGGCATGCTTGGTTTAGGCATCAAATCTAATTAAAATTAAGCAACTCTCCCCTCTATCACCTTCTTCACTTACTTTTGTGTTTATTGCTTTGCTTTATTATTAGGATTAGTTTGGAGAATGTGTGACTTCCCTAGAACCCATAAGGTCTAGAGGAGGTATCCCCTATGTTTGGAGTTTTATTTGTAAACTTTCTTTTGGACTATTACTTGTATTTTATTATTGGACATGTTGAATCAATGATCATGCATATTATAAATTGTTCATGCATTTTTAATTGTTCATGAAATATATTTTAAGTTACTTTTATATTACTTGGCTAAACATGTTTTGTTAAACTGAAAACCTAGTCCCCGAATCCTCTTTGGTTTCGAGGCTAGTGATCTTTTTTCCTTTGGGTAATGATGGTAGTCAAATGGGTTTTTTCCTTATATTTTCCCAAAATAAAAATAAATTAAGATGGTGACTCTGAAATGATTTTCAAAATAAGCTCGAGGGCTTCTTCACAAGTTTTTCCCCAAATGAGCATTTCAATTCCCTTTAGCGGATCGGACCGGTGCTCGGGTGAGGCTTCACAGTTGGCGACTCTACTAGGGACTAACTTTCTTTTAATAAAAGGAAGAAATAAGTGGACTACTAATTGGTTTAAAAAAAAAAGTTTGACCTTTTAATATAATTGTAACTTTGCATGCATCACTTGCATAGGCTCTTTGCCATTTAACCTAGTCCTAGGAAAACAATGGATACTGAGTAACATCGAATGGGTAACCCTCCTTGGGTCTATTCACCTATCACATCCCAACCTTATGAGATACGACGGTCCTAGAACATGGGGAGACATAAGGTCACCCACGCCCGTAGAATCCATTAACATATATCAATCATGCCTAGGATCTTATCGAACCTTCTTCTTTAACTCATTTAAAACATTTAGATAAATACCATAAATTGCGGAAGACTTACAAATAAATCATTACATATAAATCCATAAGGAAAATAATATAAATCTTGATAAGTATCAATCAATATTCCCGGAGCATCTAAAGATAAGACTTCATAAACATAGTATTATTGATAACTTAGACAAGAAATTCCCCAAGCGAAGTAGAATGCTTGAGCCATCACCTTGCCTCCTCACATTTGCTCACCTGGAACCACATAACAAAAAGGGGTGAGATAGATGATCTCAATGAGTAAACAAAAGGCACATACATTATCACATATTCCTTTGAAAGGAAACACATAGCTTATACACATAGTTCATGGTTTATAACTCATGAATCAAGTTGCAATTTAAGCAAGGGTTCGATTTAGCAAGTTTGCAGAAATCACACTTATAACACTTATGGAGTGAAGACTATACTCAATTCACTCCAACACATCGAGAAGAGGTGGCCTTTGCCAAATTCGAACTCCCATCACTTAGAAAGCGTAAAGCTAATCAGGCTCCACGGCTAGAACCGCCCCTTCTAGCTGAGGTGGATACACTACCCCTATCCATCGGTTTAAGACCATGTGCATAGGTTCTGATGATTATCCGCTTCGGCACGAGGATTCTGCACAAAGGGTAAAGGTACCATAGCTAGAGCTATTGGTATACATAATTAACAATATCACGAAAGGCAACAATAACATGTAATTCAATAACAATAGTAGTTTGGCTTTCAACAATAATACAATGAAAGTATAGTTCCAGAAAGAATACAAGTTAGGGTGTCATTCATAAAAAAAAGTTCTCGTTGGATAAACAAATAGTTTTGGACCAAATGTCCCTTGGAAACCCAAGCATGACAAAGAAATCATATAATAAAATAAAAATGGAAAGAACTTGGGTTTCAAAGATCACAAAGGTTCACATATCAATATATCACATTCTTAAAACACAACATGATGTTGATCAGATTTATAACAAGAACGTTGCGTTTACTCACGCTCATGAACATAGTGTTTACTCACCTTGGGGTTCCTTTGCTCCTAGTACTCGTAGTCCCCTTTACACTTCTAAGGCTCCTCAAACTCTAACATAATATTTGATTTAATACTTAGTATTTATTTACTCATGATGTTCCTATCCCATAACTACCCATGTACATATAGCATACACATACACTTAGAATCCAAACATAGGTGTACTCATCACTTGCACATATCACGTTGACTTATAAGTCTTGCATACTTAGGCCTTATAGGCTCACATGAAAACCTATTGCAATCATATCAATACCTTTTTAAGGTCATCACATTATCATTACCCCAATATCAATTCACTTGTCAATTATGTTAGTTCACTTTACACTTCCGTACATGTCAGCTTAACAATTAATCCTTCAAACATCATGCTTAACTCTTATGATCCCTTTTACTTCATTAACTCATAACCATATATTCATCATCAAGTCATCATAACATCTAGTTCCATATTTCCCAATCACATTTGCATTCTAACCACAATATAATATTAAGATACCTTGAGTATACCTTAAGTATACCAAAATGCATTTAAGCTTATCTAGGATCATACCTTCAACTAACATGCAATTTCATCATCTACTATACATACATTCATGTCAACAATCACCAAGACACATCACATAAAATTTATAAACATTTGGACACAATTGTTCATGTAGGCCGAATGCATCATTAAGGTGAAAACCAAATTCTTTTTCTTTTCGTGCTTTCCTTCTATTTCAGAAATATGTAAAAACATGGTTTGAACCAAGATTTTTCATGTAAACATAACAAAAATCATTTTAAAACTTAAATCCATAAGAATCGGCCACTATTGGTGCCATTAATATATAAAAATTCAATCTTTTGCATTACAGTGCACAAAACATGAGTTTTCTTGTTTTTGGTATTTTTCGGTCATTTTAGAAATATGCAAACAGGTTATTTAAACCATTATTTTTCATTCAATCATTGAAAATATCAGTTTAGAACACATTCCTTAATGAATCGGCAGCCATAGGTAAGGTTTATACAAAAAAATTCTAAGTTCAAAGGCTTAGGTGAAAAATCATGAGTTTCCGCGCTTTCTGCGCATTTCGTTTATTTTAGCGATAAACTAACACATGATTCAAGTCATTATTTTTCATCTAAACAAAACAAATATCATATTAGAACATCAATTCACACAAATTGGCAGCCATGTATTCATGAAAGAATAAAATTTTCTAATTTCCAAGTCCTAACACGAAAACCTTGAATTCCTTTGTTTTTTGAAACTTTTTGGTCATCACAGAAATATGCAGAAATATTATTTCATGCAATATTTTTCATCAAAACAACTCAAAAATCAGTGTAGAATGCAAACAAGTACAAATTGCGCCCCCTTTATGATGTTTGTGCAATAAAATTGTGATTTTAATTTATAGAATTCACCTTTGGAGAAATCTTGCGGAAAGAATCGTGTTTTCAGTAGAAAATAAATTTTCTCTCCCAAAAATTCACTCAAATAGAATTGAATCTGTAGAAATCAGTAATCAAACAGTTCAAAATAATTTTTCCATAATTTATTTCATAGAAAACAGTTTAGAAATCGAAAGAGAATAAAAACTTACGATTACGGTCACGAAATCGTGAAACGGTAAAGTGTTTTTGATATTTCGGTAGAGAGAATTATTTTGAGACATTTTTCTGCCAGAATATAGAAAGAATAAGCGAATGGCTGCTGGAAAACCCTTGCTGGCCGAAAATCTGAATATATATTAGGGTTGTAGTGGAATTTCCACTATTACCCTTATTGAAATAGGTTAGGAGCATTTTTGTGTAGTGGGCTTTTGGGTAATTGGGCTTTTTCTTTAAAAATTTCAGCTGAATGGATTTAAAAATGAAAATAATATTTTTCTTTTTAATTCTGGAATATTTCCCTCAAAAATATTTATTTAAAAATATTTTAAAAATACCCTTAAAATTATTTTATGCTTAAAAATTGTTTTATGCATGGAAATTCATTTTATTTAAAATAAATTCCTTTATGCAAATGCACTTCATGTAAATCATTTATTTCATAATAGCAATACATAATATCATATTAAAATTAATTTAATATCATATTAAAATTAATTTAATATGCCACATACTCATCAATCACTTAGATCATAAATTTTCACACAAGCACACACTTAACCTTATAGATTCTAATTCAAGCAATTTATCACGAAAATTCCTAGGGTGGGTGTGGGTTATTACATCACCGATAGTGAAATCATCCACCCAGCGATGAATCATTTGATCCTTTCAAAGGTGTAACGAGTATGCATGTACTATTGGACCCACACGAGGCTCTTTGACTCATAAATGGTTAGGTATATCGCTGCTCTAGTGTGACGGGTACCCTAAACCAAACTACCTTATTCCTTTCATGTAATGAACTTAGAACTTGGACCTTAGGTTGTATGTACCATAAAAGAAGCCTTATTATATTCATGAAATAACTTTTCATTCATGCACACATACATGCATGCATACATTTATCACCCAAGAACCTTGAAACAAATGGAGAGCTCACCAAGCCTATGATCTACTAAAACACCCATCCCTAAAAATACCAATGCTAGCTTAAAAGTCTGTCATCTTGCTGTATTACCTTGGTCTTATACTCATTTTGTCTACCTTTCTCCTTATCATAAGGTACCTAAGATGGCTGAGGGAACAAGTGGATTGAAAGAAAGTGGTTTGAATGCAACTAATACGAAGGAAGAGGCCCAGTTGAACTCATTCTTAACAAATTTTCTCTTAAAGCAAGAAAGAAATTTTCAAGCTATTTTAGAGGCCCAGCAAGCCCAGTTCCAAGAGCAGAGATAGTCCATTTTGGAGGAGGTTCAAGTTATGATAAGTCGAGTCGGCCTTGGTTCAAATACTCTACTAATCCAAACCATTCCAAGCATGAATCAAGCTATTGCAAATACCTCTTCTTCCCCTAAGGTCCCTATTGACTTAACTAATAAAGGAAAGGCTACAGTTGATGGACATCCAAATATCATCTCACCCTCTATCCCAATCAAAGATGTTACCCTATCACTTGTCACTTCCCAAATGCCAAATGCCAATTATTCTACCACTCCTTCTCCTTTGAATCTTTTTCAAGGAGAGGAACTTTCTTCCCATATGAATGCCAAAACTTTGATGGAAAAATTTGAAGTCATGGAAAATACCCTCAAAAACATTAAGAAAAATGATGATGTAATTGATGCCAGTTCCTTAGCCCTCTTTCCTAATGCCAGAATTCCACCAAGGTTCAAAATGCCAATGCTGGATAGGTTCAATGGGATAACATGCCCTAAGACGCACTTGAAGATGTATATGGGGGCAATGGCTCCTTTAGGGATTGATAATGAACTCCTTGCCCAATTATTTCAACAATCGCTCACTAGAACTGCCATCAAATGGTTTTTAGACCTGGATATAAGTAAAAAGAGGACTTAGGATGATATCTGCAATACATTTATGAAGTAGTATGAGTACAACATTAAAGTGGATATCACAAGGAGAGATTTGGAGACTACCAAGCAAAATCCGAAGGAATCTTTCTCATCATTCCTTACAAGGTGGAGAGAAAAAGTAGCCCAAATGGTGAATCGACCAATTGAACAAGAGCAGGTTGACATAATTGTGAAGAACCTTTTGCCAGTATACCAAAATCATCTCCTTATATAATACCTCCCAAGCTTTAAAGCCCTTATTGCCACTGCCTCCAAAATAAAAGATTTGATCCAAAGTGGCCACATCACTGCCAAGCCAATATCATGGCCTCAAATATTAAGAGGGAAGGGGAGATATCAGCCATTTCTCATCATCAACCATTAAGATTGGAGAGAAGGTCCTTTACCGAGTTGGGCGTTCCTTTGGTTGTGGTATACAAGAAGGCTTTAGAAGCCAATTTGATCAAGCCCCTTGAACTAAGCGCTCTTCTTGACCCGCTTCCTGTAAATCACAACCCTAATGAGTATTGTGAATATCACCAAAGGGCTGGCTACAAAACAGAATTGTGTCAGAATTTGAAGCATAAAATACATGATCTTATAGACACTGGGGACCTCATACCTCCCAAACCAAGACCTAACATTTCCACCAATCCCCTCCCTAACCACCAAATTAACCTCATCACCACTACTGATCTCGAAGTTGATCCTATCTCTGATTCGATCAGCTTTTGAATATTGTTGTGTTTTGGATTTGAGTAATCTGATGGAAGAAATTGATGCTATAACTAGGAGTGGTAGGATCTATTAGGCACCTACCCAACAAGATAACTAACCACCCATCCTACCTATCCCATCCCCTGCTGAAAAGATAAATGGAAGCACTGAACCTGATGAAGATCCTATCCTTAAGCAGCTGAAAAAGACCCAAGCCAACATATCTATCTGGAGCCTTATCCAATCATCTTATCCTCATCGCCAAGCTCTTTGCAAGGCGTTGAACCAATGCCAAGTTCCTATAGATATCACGCTTGAGACTTTAGTGGCTTCTCTTATCAACACCACAAAAGCTACCTCTATCTCTTTCAATGACCATGACCTACCTAAGGGGGCACTAAATCACAACCATGCCTTATACATAACAGTTCTTACTCAAGGGAAAATAGTTCCTATGGTATTGATAGACAATGGATTTGCTTTGAATGTCTATCCATTAAAAGTGGTAAGTTCCTTAGGATTAGAGGCTTCGAAATTCACACCTTCTGACCAGATTGTAAGGGCATATGATAACACAAAGAGGGAGGTCCTAGGTGTGGCTACATTGGATGTCATCATTGGACCTGTCACTTATCCTATTCCATTTCAAGTTATTGATGTACCAGCGTGCTTTAATCTCCTCCTTGGATGACCCTAGATACATCAAGCCAAGGCTATCCCCTCTTCCTTCCATCAAAAGCTGAAATTTCCTTATGGATCTTCTGTTGTCACTGTAAAGGGGGATATACATAGGAAAAGTGAGGTCCCAAGTTTTGTGCCAATTCTAGAGATACAACCTGAGCTACCAACTCTGCCATTATCAGGTTTTGCTTTTGAGACAGTACAATTCATAGAAAAAGAGGAAGGTAAAGAGCTCGAGCTTGTGCCTTTTGATTTTGATCCTTATGGGAATATTGATGTGGCTAATATGTTGAGAAAAATGAATTATTTTCCTGGATTAGGGTTAGGCAAGAGGCAGCAAGGAGTGAGCTAGTTCAAAGAATACCCTGTGGCTAACCCACCATTTGGTATGGGTTATAAACCTACCAAAGAAGACCTGGCTGAGGTAGAGAAAAGGGCTAAAGAGAAAATGGCAGCCCTCAAGAAAGGTGAGTCATATGATTGGCCCATACACCCTTATTTCAAAACACTTAATGGATACTTTGTGAAGAAGGTTGAGAATTTTCCATACTGTGGTTTTCCAGAACCTTGGGTCTGTCCCGTTACTAAGAAACTAATTCCTAGTTTTGAACTCTTCTTTGATGTTAGGCTTTCCTTAGAAGACTATGAGCCAGTTTTCACATTGGAACAAGATTGGAAGGATAATATGGAGGCTGCTCTCTTTGAGCAAATCTACATGATAAGAGATGAAGAAGTGGCTAACCTAACCAAATTTATCCAAACAACTCAAACCCAACCTGACAACTGGTATTATGAGAAGAAAGAAAATGGTGGCAAATCTGAGTCAGACTCTGAGCCAGAGTCCAAGTCTAAGTCTGAACCAGAGTCTGAGTCCGAGTCAGAGTTCTAGTCAAAGTCTTGTAGTTCCGATTCTTAATTTGAGTCGATAATCAAACCTTTTGGTCTTTCCCTTAATTTTGATGTAATAAAGGACAATGGCTATTTTATTCTAAAAAGCTTAACTTTTCTTCTTATGATCCTGTGCTTCTGGTTTCCTTTCCTTTTCCTTGTCTTGAATCCAATTTGAATGAAATATTAAATGAAATAAAAATGGCAAAGAATCAATAAGTTTTGGCATGAATGAAAAACCAAAGACCACGTTCATTGCATCATCATGTCATAACAGGGACGGCTTGAGTAAAATGATTCAAGACTTCTTAGATTGCTTTGCTTAGGAACCTAAGGATATGACTGGGCTGGATCAGACTATAGCTGTTTATAAAATTCCTACTTATTAGCATATAAAGCCTATCAAATAGAAGCTACGACGATTGAAGCCAGAGTTATCTTTAAAGATCAAGGAAGAAGTCACCAAGCAATTAGGCAATAGGTTTATTGAGCCAATCACGTATCCTTCTTGGTTAGCAAACATTGTTCCAGTACCGAAGAAAGATGGGAAAGTCAGGATGTGTGTGGATTATTGGGATTTAAACAAAGCTTGCCCCAAGGATGATTTCCCATTACCTCACATTGACTTGTTGGTTGATCGCATAGCCGGATATGAAGTAGTCTCCTTGACTGATTTATATGCAGGCTACAACCAAATTCAGGTCCATCCTCCTGACAAAGAAAAGACTACTTTCGTGACTGAATGGGGTATTTATTGCTATCCGGTTATGCCTTTTAGATTGAAGAATGCAGGGGTAACTTACCAAAGGATGGCTACCACAATCTTTCATGACATGATACATAAGGATCTTGAAGTATA
Source organism: Reutealis trisperma (assembly GCA_947687605.1). NCBI lineage: Eukaryota > Viridiplantae > Streptophyta > Magnoliopsida > Malpighiales > Euphorbiaceae > Reutealis > Reutealis trisperma. The sequence continues at coordinate 241,479 of CANTUT010000164.1, read as the reverse complement.
TGTTGATGACATGGTAATCAAGTCTGAAATAGCAAAAGATCACCTACATGCCTTAGGGCGATTTTTCTCTAGACTCTGCCAATATAGTCTCAAGTTGAATCCCACCAAGTGTATATTTGGGGTGTCATCCGGAGTTTTTTTGGGGTATATGGTTAGTAAGAGAGGAATAGAGGTAGATCCAGCAACATCGAAAGCTATGTGGAGATGCCAACACCTAAGATAGAAAAAGAAATTAGAGGCTTCCTTGGATGACTATAATACATTAGCCAATTCATAGCTCAGTTAGCAGACATTTGTGGTCCAATATTTAAGTTGTTAAAAAAGGGAGCTTCTAAGCAATGGAATGATGATTGCCAAAAAGCTTTTGAGAAGATCAAAGAGTACTTACTAAGCCTTCCTGTATTATAACCACCAAGACCTAAAAAGCCTCTACTACTGTACCTCTCCATCACAGAAGAAGCCATGGGGGCAATGCTCGCCCAAAACGCTGCTGAATCACATAAAGAAAATGCCATTTATTACTTAAGCAAGCGCATGCTCGCTCATGAGCTTAAGTACAATCAGATTGAGAAGTTATGCCTTGCTTTGGTATGGGTATGTCACAAGCTTCAACATTATTTGAGTTCATATACTACCCATGTCTTTGCTGACAAGAGTCCCTTAAAGTTTCTCATGGAAAGACCAGTTCTTGACAGTAAGATGGCAAGATGAATGATAGTTCTCACAACTTTTGTTTTGAAATATGTCCAGAGAAAAGCCATAAAAAGGAGTGTGATAGCATATCAATTAGCCGCAGCCCCAAAAGACAACAATTGGTCAGAACCAGAATTCCCTGATGAAGAAATCATGCAAATTGAGCTTGAAGTTTAGAAACTGTTCTTTGATGGTGCAGCTAATAGCAAAGGGTATGGTGCTAGAATTGTTGTAGTCACCACTGAAGGAGAAAAATTGCCTATGCCTGTCAAGCTAGCTTTTGAAGTGATGAATAATGAGGCAGAATATGAAGCTTGCATAGTAGGCTTAAAGGTTACTGTCAACTTAAGGATTGATTACCTGGAGGTTTATGGAGATTCCAACCTGATTGTGTCCCAAGCACTTGGAAAATGGAAGATAAGGGAAGAGCATTTGGTTCCTTACCATAAGCGCTTAGATGATCTTGCAGAAAACTTTCATGAATTATCTTTTTATTATTTGCCTCGTGCTAAAAATCAATTTGCAGAAGCTTTAGCAACACTTACATCAATGCTAGATATGAGAGATAGGGAAATAATTAGACTTGTGGTGATTGAAGTGAAGCGAGAACTAGGGTACTATACTTTGTGCATGAATATTCAGCTAGCTGATCAAAAACCTTGGTTTTGGGATATCTTCAACTACCTCAAGAATGGGAAGTATCCAGAAGGGGCTTCTAAATCAGAACGTAGAACTCTAAGACAGTTAGCCAGCAATTTCCTACTAAACAGAGATGTTTTGTATAAAAGGGTATGGGATAACATACACTTAAGGTGTGTGACTAAAGAGGAAGCTCAGCAAATCATAGAATGGGTCCATGGAGGGGAAGAAGGACCACACATGAATGGGATCGCATTGGCTCCAAAAATTACAAATCTGGGATATTTTTGGCTCACCATGAATGAAGACTATGCGAAGTTTGTACAAAGATGTCATAGATGCCAGATTTATGCCAAACTACAGAAGCAGCCTCCTGTGCCCTTATAGCCCATAACTACCCTTTGGCCTTTTGCAACTTGGGGCATTGATGTCATAGGAAGAATAAACCCTAAATCATATGCTGGTCATGAATACATCCTTGTAGTAGTTGATTACTTCACCAAATGGGTAGAAGTGGCACCTTATCGGATACTGGATTCAAAAAAAGTGGCTCATTTCATCCAAACTAACATCCTTTGCAGGTTTGGAGTACCTTTTGAGATTATTACAGATAATGGGCCTCATTTTTAGAAAGAAGTAGTTCATCTCTTGAAAAAAGAAAAGATCCAGCATCACAAATCATCTCCTTACCGACCATAAACTAATGGGGCAGTTGAAGCAGCAAACAAAACCATCAAATCCCTCTTACAAAAGATGATTGATAATCACAAGCACTGGCATCAACAATTACCATTTTCTCTGTAGGGATATAGGACTTCCATCCACACGCCAACTGGGGTAACTCTTTACTCATTAGTATATAGAATGGAAGCTGTCTTGCCGATCAAAGTGGAAATTAGATCAGCCAGAATCATAAAAGAAAGTTATATTGATGAGATAAAATGGATCAAGAGCTATTATGATCATCTGAATGTTATTGCAGAAAAGAGAATGGATGCATTGTACCAACTACAGGGTTATCAACAAAAGTTATCTCAGCATGTCAACAAGAAAGTAAGGGATAGGGGACTACAAGAAGGAAACTTGGTCTTAAAGGAAATCCGAGTCCTAGTGCAAGACCCTAGAGGCAAATTCAGACCAAACTAGACTGGACCTTATGTGCTTAAATGCATCCTATCAAGTGGAGGTGCCATTCTTATGGATTTGGACAGAATTGAATTCTCCAACCCTTACAATTTGGATCAATTTAAGCGATACTTCGTGTAATGATGCATTGTAACTAGAACTACATGGACCTAATTCTCCAAAATAATAGAAAAGAGTATGTAATAGAAATAAATTATGTAAGGAGATACGTAGGTAGCCCTCATTGGGTGCGGTCCAAATCATTAATAAATTTTCTTTTATGCCAAATTTTGTTGTTTCAATGCAAAAAATAAAAAAAATAAAAAAATAAAAAAAAAATAAAAAAAAAATAAAAATAAAAATAAAAATAAAAAATAAAAATAAAAATAATAATGATGATGATGATGATGATGATTATGTTCTATTCAAAATTGGATTTAAGACAAAACTAAGAGTCTTATTCACTAAAACAAGAAATCAAAAATTCCGCCTAAAACCCTAAATAATAGATCTCCTAATCGTTAATAGTCCCATCCACATAAGTGTCATTTTCTATCTCTTTGAGTAAAGTCACCCTCCTTATCTTCTCTGATGGCTAGGATGTAGCAATCCACCATAAAATGTAAGCCTTTGTCTTATCAAAGCAATGAGATGGAAGAACATGAAAACCACGGGCCTATCCATTCGTAACAGCCCTAGCCATAATGGGAGTGATGAAAAAAGATTCAAAGATAGCTCCATCCGAGGGCATTCATTGCGCATGACCCATCTGGCGCATTACTCTTGTTCCTTGGTAAAATGTCACCATATGCAAACCCAGAAAATAAACCATCCTATAGCCATAACTCATAGTCATAAACTTCTTGATCTTATACCAAGGACAGAGCCATAACAATTCTTGAGGGTCGAGTTCAAACAGCCATTCAGTCCATTTCTTTTCATATTTAAACTTCCTCACTATGGTGCGAGACTGATACCATGAAGCCGAGTAGTCCTTTTTAGTAGGAGAAGCAACCACCTTCAGATGATCCCTTAGCCAAATTTGTGTGGAAACGTAGCTAAGTAAGAAAGGAAAGGGGAAAGAAAAAAGAATGAGAGGAGGAAAAGTATACCTGCAGAATATTTGGACTCACAGACCAAAGCCCATCAACTTTGTAAGCTCGATCCAAACTAAGGATTGTCTCTGCTAAGATGATCCCATCTATAGAGCGACCTTTGGCTATCTGAAAAAATAGTTCGGTTATCTTAATATCCCCCCAACTAATTGAATCTATAAAGAGATATCCGGCAGTTAGACAAAAAGCCAAAGCATTCATTCGACGATCCTGCCATTCCTTATCCTCAAAACCCCAGGGATCATAGAACTCGATAATTACAGTAGTCAAGTTCACCCAATCATTCATGACCATTGGGCTAGTAGTTGCAATATCCAATCCTAAGAGCCTCATAAAAGAATTGAAATACCCTACTCTCAGTACAGGAGCAGCCAGGTCAACTTCAGGGTTAGATCCTAGTAACACACTGAACTCTTCAAAAGTAGGGCACATCTCATCCATGCCAGCCCCAAATCTAAAAACATGTGCTTCAGGATCCCAAAATTTTAGACAAGCCCTCAAAAAGTCCCAATCTAATCGAACCCCCCTTAAGGTTGGCATAGCACTAATACCAAAAGTTCCTAAGTTAATGCGCTCCACTTGTTCAAAGTTTTTGGTCCATAAATGCATTAAATGGCTAAAATAAGGCTCCATGAGTGAAAAGAAAAAGGAAACTAGAGGAAAAGATGAGAGAAGAGTAAAGGGAAGAGAGCGGGAAAAGTGCTATAAAAGCTGAGCTATAGTTGTGAGGATTTTTAAACCATAAGAGTGGTATATAAAGAAGAAAATTGAAGATTTTTGCTAGGGTTGCCATAGAAGGACATGGGCTTCCTTAGGCATTTTTATGGCACTGCTGCAAACGCTTATGCGGTGCCGCAAACCTCTTTACGGCAGCTGCACAAAGCTGTGCGGCACCACACAGGGCAGCACCCCTGCCGCATGTTGCTGTAAGCTACCGTGCCCCTTCCTTTGCACAGATCATAAAGTATTTGAGGGGAATTTGATGAAAATGGGGGAGAGAGCAAAAGAGAAAGAGGGTGGAGCCCTATCACGCATTCATTTATAGAACAAATGCATCCATAACATACATAAGTCAAACCCTTGCATAATCAAGTCATAACATCCACGCATCATAGTAATAAAATATAATATGAGTCAAGTTTCACCTCAACATGCATACATGCATACATAATCATATATAGAGTCAGCATAACATCTATATGACAGGAGGAAAGCTAATATTGGCCTCGCCTATGTCTCCTCCTCTGATCTACATCTTCTCCCTCATCACAGCCACTCAGAGTGAGAGTCACAGACAGTGCTAAGCGATGAACCATCTCATAGTTATGGTGAGCCCAATCCTCAGGGATCTACAGAAGGAAAAGATGAATAAGAAACTGCATTAAGTGACAAAAAGCAAGCTTAGAAAGGGGGGTAGAAGCATATACCTCGCCTACATGATTTGGAAATGGGATGAAATCAATAGGGAGGTCATGAGGGATCTCATATCGAGCCAAGCCATGATCAGCAGAAACATAATTCAAGTCCTCACTTGCCCATAAATAGATAGAAAAACTCGCCTGCTCACTCGGTCTAGCCTTATCAGAAGGGGCATCTGTAGCAGACCTTGGACCACCACTCTTCCTAGCATGCAAAAGCTCCTATAGTCACCATCAAGGTCCAAGAATGGCTCGACTGGAAGGCTTGCTACTAATGAATCCTAGTCAGGGATGCATGATCCATATCACATCTCAGTATAAGGATCAGCTGGGATAATCCTCTCTCCTGTAATTTGGCTGCGAACTCTCTCACTAAGGTAAAACATGGAATTAGTGCGAAAGCACAAAAGGAGGAGGCAGGAAGACAAAGCCACACCAGGCTCATGATATGGAATGATGAGGTGAAGCCTGTTAGCAAAAGGTAACCACCGAACCTATGAAAAAAAAAGAATAATGGAGAAAAATAGGATGTCAGAATGAGTGATAAAGATGATGAGCCAAGCATGTATGCATACCTGTGATGATACTAAATGAGAGAAGAAATCTCAAATATGGCAAAAGTCGTATCTCTCCTGATGATGGTGATTCTGAGTCCGCCAAAGATAGCCGCTCGGGATATGATTCACTATACGATCCCTCAAAGCAGGAGCAAGAAAAAGGAAGTACTTGTAGGCCCAATACTACATAAAAGAAGATAATCATAATACACAGGGATAATGGGTACAAGATAGAAGTAGAAAGATAGAGGCATACCTCTCAGATGATGTGAGTCCCTCCTAAAGCAGTGAATACGCCTTGAGACAGATCAGACATCTCTCGGTACATCACACACAAAGCCGCACCTCCCCAATCAAATTCCTCAATAATGGATAAGTCCTCCAATGAGCGCAGAATGCTCAGATCGATAGTATCCCTCCATGTGTGGTAGAATGAGCAGCTTAGTATCATCAGAATCAACAAGCGGGTAGCCTGCTCATCCGAAATGACTCCTACATCATAAGTGTAAATGTCAATCTATCCTTGGAGCCAAGAACGAGGGATATGTGGATCGCCTTGGAAAGGGTCAACGCCCAACAAGTCAACCATAGCCTCTGATAAGATAGAAGTCCAAGTGGGATAAAGCTTTAAGGCTCGAGGTTGAAATGGCAGACTAGCTAACATCGTCAAGTCTAAAGGGGTAACAGTCATCTCCCCACATGGAAAATGAAAAGTGTCTGTGGTATCCCACCACCTCTTTGCTAATGCTCGTAGCAAAGGAAGATTACCCTCTCTAGTATAATCCAGGGACAGAAATCCTAGCAATCCAGATGGCTCAATCAACCCTTGGACTCAGGGATGAGTCTCTAGGTAAGTAGAGATGGCAGATAAATTTGATCTACCGCCTCTCAATCTAATGGTGGTAGTCTTTGAAAAAAAAATCCTTTATTTTACATGCATATATTTTCTATGAACTAACATTGCAATATGAAAGAAGGGTAAAATGGTAAATACCTCCATGACGCCAGTATAAGACACATGGTGCTCCGGTTCCTGCAGCAAGTTTGTCTGGTTGGGATCATGTCTTAGTACTTGATAGCTCCTGGTATGGCGACTACTAGAGGGAAAAGCCATTTTAAAGAGAAGTCAGAGAGAATTTTTTTTAGAGAGAGAAGCAAAACTTGACAAATGAGAAAAGTTGCAAAAAGTGAAAGGTGGCATGCCTTTATATAGTACCTTTTTCATAGTAACTTTTTCACACGGGAATGTAATAGTGAACACGTTTCAAGTAAGAATTCAGAACAGCAAGTTTCTATATGATTGCAATAGTCTCCTTGAAGCATCTGACTGCTGTTACCCAGGATTCAACATACAGAAGATTTTTGTAATTACAGACAGACATTCTATGCCTACCAGACAGGGCTGATAAATTGTCAATCCTACCAGAAAGGACAATCATACCTACCAAAAAGGACCAATACTTTGCTATTCCTACCAGACAGGAATATTACAGTCAGATCCTACCAAACAGGATTGTCATTATCATTCCTACCAAACAGGAACTTTCACTTCCAAATATACCGAGGGCATCCACTTCGCTTCCAAATATACCGGGGGCATCCACTTCACTTTCAAATATACTGGGGGCATCCACTTTGCTTCTAAATATACCGGAGGCATCCTATTCATCTCACACTTATCAAAATTTCCTGCTGCTTTCAAATATACCAGAGGCATTTATTTCACTTCCAAATATACTGGGGGCATCTATTTTACTTTCAAATATACTAGGAGCATCTTCTTTAATTTAAAGTTCACGCTCATCAGAACTGCCTACCAGACAGAGTAATCCTGATGAGGGGGGCAACTGTGAACCCTTAATTCCACACCTCTCAGAATTAAAGACCATTCAATTAGGAAAAGAGTCAATCAAGAATTCTTAATTATCATCAAATCAGTTGGGACTCAGTAACGAGTATAACGCAACTGAAATCATGGAAAACGGACGAGAAATGAGCAAAAGCAGACAAAAACAAGTAGAATGGGCGAGTGATAGACCGTTGCCGTGCCGCAGAGCCTCTTGCGGTGCCGCAGAGCTCTCTGTGACACTTTTGTAAACCTTCTGCAGTGCCATAGAGGCTTGTGTGGCACCAACGGCATGCTCTTGCCTCCTATATTGGAAAATTGAGTCTTTATGCTTTATTCTTCCTTCTATATATAGAGGTGACCTCTCTACTCTTAAGATAGACAAACTTGGAGGCTTAAAAAGCCATAACTTCAAGTAAATTGCTTTGCTTCTGTTCTTTGCTTTGTAAAGCACGTTGGGTGGTTTCTCCTTGATTCCTACTCGACTAGTTTAAGGCTTTCCGCCAAGCCTATTCGAGGCAAGTCTCTTGCACAAGGCTCGTGTCCGTCGTATGGAGAAGGCGAAGTTGCATTCCGGTGGTCTGAGGCTTATGTCTTTTATGTGGAGAAGGTGAAATTATGATCCGGTCGTCTGCTCCATCCGCCCTATGTCTCTAATCCATGAAAGTGTAAGGTAATATTCTTTTCCTTTTTTTTATTTGGTTATTGCCTATTTTAGTTAGTTAATTAAATTGATGCATCTAGGTTGCTAGTTAATCAACTTTGGTAATCAATTAGGTTAATTAATTAATTCAACCCTCTCTTAATCAATCAATCAAAACATAATAAAGTGGCTAGGCTAAACTAACCTCTTCGTAAGAAAGGAGAACTGCATGGGTTCTGATTCCTATTCAAAGGGATACGTAAGCATGCTTGGTTCAGGCATCGAATCCAATTAAAATTAACCAACTCTCCCCTCTATCACCTTCTTCATTTACTTTTGTGTTTATTGCTTTGCTTTATTATTAGGACTAGTTTGGGGAATTTGTGACTTCCCTAGAACCCATAAGGGTTAGAGGAGGTATCCCCTATGTTTGGAGTTTTATTTGTAAACTTTCTTTTGGACTATTAGTTGTATTTTATTATTGGACATGTGGAATCAATGATCATGCATATTATAAATTGTTCATGAAATATATTTTAAGTTACTTTTATATTACTTGGCCAAACATGTTTTGTTAAATTGAAAACCTAGTCCCCGAATCCTCTTTGGTTTCGAGGCTAGTGATCTTTTTCCTTTGGGTAATGATGGGAGTCAAATGGGTTTTTTCCTTATATTTTTCCAAAATAAAAATAAATTAAGGTGGCGACTCTAAAATGATTTTCAAAATAAGCTTGAGGGCTTCTTTGTGAGTTCTTTCCTAAATGAGTATTTCGATTCCCTTTAGCGGATCGGACCAGTGCTCGGGCGTGGCCTCACATACGGCAGGAGTATGGCGCCACGTCAAAGCTATGCAGCGTCGCATGCCCCATGTGTGGCATACCACAGGCACTTGAGCCAATGCCACATAGGCTTGGTGCAGCGTCGCACAGGGCGCTGCAGCCTTCTGACGCCAATGGACGCCTCCTGCACAGGAAATGACCCTTTTACCCCCTCCAGCCTAATTTTCAGCCATTTCTAGCCCTACCCCTCATTGTCTTTTCATATTTTCACTACCTAAACTACCCTCACCCACTTTTCCTATAAATACCCCTCTCCATTCCTCATTTCAAACCACCTCTTGAATTAGTATGGATGGTTATCTACTAATTCCTCTCTTCTTCTCCCTCCAACCACTCTCTAATTAATTAATTAATTAATCTTTGTAATTAATTAATTATCTCATCCTAACCAAGTTAATTAATCTTTTTAATTAACTAAAACTTTTTGTTTAAATTAAAATTAATCACTCAATTAATTAATTAATTAATTAATTGATTAATCACCTTTTTCCAAAATCAAATTAATCATTTTTCTCAATCCACCTTTCATTCAAATTAATTAATTAATCCTTTTAATTAATTAATCCGTCTGTCCTTTTCATCATATTAATTAGTTAATTAATCTTTTTAATTAATTAATTAATCTCCCAATTAGTCTAATCACCCGGTCTCGATCAAACAGAACTTTGGTATGGTAAAATTCACTGCACACCAAAAGTAAAGGTATCATCCTTTTTCCTCATTCTCAACACACCTAAACCAAAATTAATATGATCAACTCCTAAACCCCTCCACTTAATTGTGGAATAAATTATGTGGGTTTTGATCCCCATTCAATAGGGTACGTAGGCACGTTTAGAATCTAAATCCAAACCTCAAATCCAAATCTCTATCAATCTCTTTTTCCCTTTTTAATTTGCGGATTTTTTATTTTAATTTTCTTCTTGCACTCACGTCATATTCATGTATCTTATTTACAATTATCATCTTATAATATTTGTCATTCATGAAATCAATTTTTCAAAATCAAATTAAACTTAAGAGCCAAATTTTGTTTATTTAAAACAAAAAAATTAGTTCCCAGGCTCAACCTGGTTCGAGGCTAGTGATTTTATCGATGGGCAAATCAAAGTAAAAAATTAATAAATTGGAGTCAAATTGGGTTTTTCGTTAATTTCCCCATTTAAAAATAAATTAGAGTAGTGACTCCTAAAATCATTTTTAGAATCAACCAAATCCAAACCGGAGAGTTCCATCGTGAGTCTAAACCCAAATGAGCATCCTGGTTCCCTCTAGCGGACCGGGCCGGTGCTCGGGTGAGGCCTCACATTAATTAATGTTTTTAATTATTAATCTTTTTTTTTTCAAAATCAAATTAATCCTTTTTTTAATCCACCCTTCATCCAAATTAATTAATTAATCATTTTAGTTAATTAATCCATCCATCCATTTCATCACATTAATTAGTTAATTAATCATTTTAATTAATTAATTAATCCCTCTATCAATCCAATCACTCTGTCCTGATAAAATGAAATTTCGGTCCGGTAAAATCCTTCACTTGCCAAAAGCAAAGGCATCAGCCTTTTTCTCTCACCTACAAACTCAAATCAAATTAATCAATCCAATCAACTCATAAACCCCTCCACTTAATCGTGAAATGAACTATGTGGATTTTGATTCCCATTCAATGGGGTAGGTAGGCACGTTTGGAATCTTAATCCAAACCACAAATCCAAATCCCAATCAATCTACTTTGCCCTTTTATTTTCCAATTTAATTAATGTATTTAATTGATTTAATTGTTTTGGAATTAAGGAGCGATTATGTAGTTTCCCTAGAATCCATAAGGACTAGATAGAATACTCTCCTTAATTTGTGGATATTTTACTTAATTGCTTTTTAATTTTTCCATGCATTCATATTACACTTTTGATTGTCATTTAATACTTGTCATTCATGAAATTAATTTTTAAAGTCAAATTAAACTTAAGAATCAAATTTAGATTATTTAACCAAAAACCTAGTCCTCAAGCTTAACTTGGTTTGCAGACTAGTGATTATCATCCTTGGGTAAATTAATTGCAAAATTAATGAATTAAAGTCACAAATTGGATTTTTCTTTAATTTCTCCATTAAAAATAAATTAGGGTAGCGACTCCTAAATCTTTTTCGAAATCAAAAATCAATTTTCTGAATGATAGCCATTCCAATCATGAGCATCAAAACTCATTCCATGACCTCCTTAAAAATCGCTCGGCCTTTCCTTAAGGCAAATTTCCTTTGACTGAAGGAGGGATGTTCGGGCGAGGTCTCATAGTTGGTGACTCCATTGGGGACTGATTGCTTGCTTTTTAAAAATAAAAAGAAAAATAAGAGGATTACTATTTGGTTAAGGAAAATTTTTTCCAAAATAATCTCCATTTGACTCATTAAGTATAATTTGACTTTCATGCATCACTTTGCATAATAAAGGCTACTTGCCTAATCTTAACATTAGGAAAACTTTTGGATAATGAGTAGCATTGACTCAACAACTCTTTTTGAGTATGTTGGGAGATAGCAAAAGCATTCCACCCCACAATGAATCCTTGATCATTTTAGTGGTGCAACAAGCAATCAGTACCGTTGGACCCATGCGAGGCTCATTGCCTCATATGTGGTTAGGTATATCAATACTCTAGTGAAATGGGGAATCAAACCACCCTTCACCCTTATGTATGTAGTTGCCCTAGTATTGACTCTAGGTTCCATGTACCATAATAATGGAAACATTCATGCATATGCCTATGAAACCTTTTTAGGCATGCATCATGACATTGTCATACATGCATGAAAAACTTGACAAGGTAAAACCCAAACACCTTAAAGACCTAAACTAGTGGTCTGTCACCCAAAACATAATAACCTCACACACCCACCCTGTCAACCTTTAAACCTGGAAACCGACCATATGGAGGGAATCCTTTTCTCGACACACCTTCACATTCATTTCCTTTTTTCATAATTCTATATTCTTACCCATTTTTTCCATATGTTTCTATTTTTAGGGTGCTAATGGCCAGCATTTCTAGCCCTTTTGACCAAGAAATGATGAGTACCTTTTTCACCAACCTCCTTAAGAAACAAGAGGAGACTTTCCAAACTGTACTCACCATCCCGCTTAAGACTCAAGCCAACTCATTCAGTAATGCTCTCAATGCCCAGTTTACTACCTTTACCAATGCCCTTAACTCTTAATGCTAATCCATTATCAATAAGGTCAAGAAAATGAGTAATGCCATCATCACTCCTTCTCTCGCTCGTGTTGAGCTCATTTCCACTCAAGCTAGAACTAGCCATGCCCCTACTTTCACTCCTTCTATTATCGATCTCACCAATAAAGGGAAGGGACTAGAAAGTCCAACCTTTATAGCTTTGGATCTGAATGCCACCACCCCCACTCTTACTGTGAATCCTTTTTAAAGTGGAGATTTCTCTAGATTCCTCGAAGCTAAAAAACTGATAGAGAAATTTGAGGCCATAGAAAGAACACTCAAAAACATCAAGAAGCACAAAGACATGATAGATGTTGACTCCTTGGCTCTCTTCTCAAATGCATGGGTTCCACCTAAATTCAAAATACCAGTCATAAACAAGTTTAATGGCACCATATGCCCTAAAACTCACCTCAAAATGTATGTGGGTGCCATGAGACTATTTGGTATGGATGATGAGCTCCTTGCTCAATTATTCTAATAATCTTTAACTAGGGCTGCCGCTGAATGGCTCTTAGATCTTGATCAAAACCACAAGAAAACATAAGATGACATCTGTAATACTTTTGTCAAGCAATACCACTATAACATTGAGGTAGATATCACTCAACGAGATCCAGAGACCATTAAGCAAGGCCAAAAAGAGTCCTTCAATGTGTTCCTTATAAGGTGGAGGGCGAAAGCAACCCAAATGGTGAATCGTTCATCCGAAGTAGAGAAAATTGACATCATTGTCAAGAATTTCCTCCCTAATACTAGACTCATCTACAAACACAGTATCTCCCTAACTTTAAAGCTCTCATTGCCACTGCTACTAAGATCGAGGATTTGATCCAATTGAGGAAAAGTCAAAGATCAGTCCTCCAGTTCAAAGTATCACAAGAACACTAACTATACCACCATTACCACCAATTCAATCACCCAAAGAGAGGGGAGATAAATGTTGTCTCCTGCCACTAGTCGATGAAGTTAGAAACAAGGAGGACCTTCTCTAAGTTGGGCATGCCCCTTAGTGTTGTTTACAAGAAAGCCTTAGAGGCTAATCTGGTTAAGCCCTTAGAACCACGACCTCCTCTAAACCCCTTGCCTAAAGGATACAATGCTAATGAAATTTGTGACTATTATTAAGGGCCATGGCATAAAACTGATGCGTACAAGGCTTTGAAGCATAAAATTCAAGACCTCATTGATAGTAGAGATATTATTGCTTTGAAACCCAAAGTTTAGCACCACTACTAATCCTTTTCTAAACCATCAAGCTCACGCAATCATCTTAAGTTTCACCGCACTTTAAGAAGAATGCCTCCCTGCTGTACCCATATCCAAGTCTTTCGAGTCTATGTTTGAGACCTCTAAGTCCATGTCTAAGTCGCTTGAGTCGATGTCTAAGTCACCTAAGTAAGAGTTAGAGTCAGAGTCTTTTGAGTCTGTTTCTATTAAATCTTTCTTTGAATTTGAGTCTGATAAGTCTTGCCCTTCTGAGTCTATATTTTGCCTTCTAGACTTATCCTTAATGTAATTATTGATGGGACTTTTATCAGTAATAAAAAGTTTAAACTTTTTAATTTGCTTTAATTTTTCTGATTCAACTTAAATGGGACATCTAAAAAAGAGCAATAAAAAAAAGAACAAAAAATATAAAAAATATGAAAAAAGATCAATTAATTATGGCATAGTGGAAAAAAAAATAAAAAATCCCATACATTTCATCTGTATAATAGTAGTGGAAAAGCTCATGAGCTATTCTATATGAGACATGTACATGATAAGGATGATCTAAGTGTCACAGTTAATGAGATCCCGACCTACACATAAAAGAAACTTGTTAAGGAGAAGCCATAAAGAATGAAGACAAAATAGATCGATAGGTATCATGACTAGCTGAATGCCATTGATGAAAAGAGAATCAATGCTTTATACAAAATTCAGGGTCATCAATCAAGACTAGCCAAGCACTTTAACTAGAAGATGAGAGACAAGGGTTCTAAAGAAGGAAATCCAGTTCTAAGAGAAGTCTAAGCCTTTAGTCATGATCCACCAAAGGCACCATCTTGATGGATGCGGACGAAAATGAATTTAACCATCCTTGCAACTTGAATCAGCCGAGGTAATAATTCATACGAAGATAATGTTTACATTTCATTTCTATTTTCATGCATATGTAATCAGAACTACATAGACCTGATTCTCCTTGAAAGAAATGACTAACAAAAAAGTGATGTAAAGGATATGTAGGCAGCCTGACTCGGGTGCAATGCAAATCATAATATAAAATATTTTATTTCATCACATTCTCATTTTCTCTATGCCTAATATGTCATTCACTTAATTTTTTTGCATAAACAAAAGAAAAAAAAAAGAAGAAAAAAGAAGAAGAAAAAGAATATTCGCTAAGCTGAAAACTCGAAGGGTGGCTTAAGTAGAAATTAGAGCAAAAATAAAAGATGTCTCAGTTAATAGTGATAAAATTTTGTAAAATATAGACCTATCATTATGACAAATAGGATATCTCTTTCAATATCATCTATAGCTTATCTTGTATCATGTAGTCTTGTCAACTTACAAGTTTCCTAAATAGAAAGAAAAAGAGTCATTTCTAAAGCCATAATAGCCAAGCCTCCTAAGGTGCACACGTCTGAAGCCCTCATTAGAATTAAAGTCCATCATAATCTCCTCAAAAGGCCATACCCATCCACCTAGTCTCTATAGCTCCCTCTGCCTAAGCGGTAGAAGTACTAGCAAAACCAAAAACTGCTTATCGCAGTAGTATTGAAAACCCTATCTTGAGTACCAGTATTTATTAAACTACTGCCAAAAATCCGCCTATGTAGTTCATAAACTACAGTACCCTTTTCTACCCTAACTATAGCAATCCTTCTTTGAACCTCCAATGTAATGTCATCTTGTCCTCACTACAATCGTAGTCTCCTTTGTCATTGCCACTATATTTTGAGTCACTACTACAACCTGTGGTGTTGCACTTTTAGTAGATCCCTAAGTCTCCTCCAAAGATTGAGTCACCTTCTCTATTTATGCTATCGTCGTCTTGCTATCAACAGCTCCTCCTATAGTCTCTCCCTCCTCAGCTGCATCACCCTCTATTCCCCTTAGTAGGCAGCTTGGTACTCTCTTTTAACTGACCAAACTACCTTGATTAACCACCTACATACCTTTCTGTGGTCTTAAGTGAAAACCCAAAATGAACAGCATGATAATTCCTCAGCCAGCCACCCTTGATAGCTTTGGTAATGGAAGCTATGATACAGATAGACTCTAAGAAGGGAACAGCTAGCACACATCCTAAGTCTGCTTCATTTGCCTCAAAACTCTCATCCCTAGTGGAAGGTCATTCAAACCAAACACAATTAGCAAACCACTCAATAACCATGGCCTTTAATCATGAAAGATCCAATCCTTTACCATTAGCAGTGCCAAAATGTGTCCTCCATAGCAAGCTGTAAGCAACCATCCTATCTGATCTCTATCCAAGTCTCATTAAGGCATATGTAGACTGAAAGTAAGGGCCACCACTCAAAAATTAGCCACACCTGTAAAACAACCCAAAACCTAAAATCAGACACCCATAAAACACCCTTAATAGAAAGGATAAGAACAGACAAACTTTTCCATTGGAGAATAATTGACAGGATATTCCATCTCTCTAAACCCCAAACAAAGCAATCAAGACTCACTAGTGTCTTCACCAGCATAACTCTAGCCACAAAGCACCTCTGCTCCATCTGCAAAACCAATCATGCCACTCTGGCATCATCCCAATCAACAAACTTGTGAAATAGGTTTTCAACCTCAAACAGAAAACCAAGGTCCTCATCCTGAGCCTCTACCCCCTCCTATCTTTTTGGTCACCAGGATCATGAAACTTCTCAAATCACACTGGTCAAATTCATATGACTATCACCAATCACCATCTGGCTTGCGACATCCTGAGACAAGTCCAAAAACTCTTGAAAATGTAGAGAATGCCCAACTTTGAACTCTGGCACTACCAGAATTGCCTCTGAGTCATAGCTAAGTCATATCATTAAACTTCTTAAAGGTAGGACATAACTCCTCCTTACTAGGACCAAAGCAGACAATACTGACCACCAGATCCCAAAACCTAAAGCAAGCCCTAAATTTTCTTTTTTTTAATTCACCCAAACTCTTCACAATGCCACCATAGCAACTATTCCATACCAACCTAAGTTGAGTTTCTCAACCTTGTTGAGTTTATCAGTCTACAAATGCATATAGTGTCTAAAATATGGCTGCCATGGATGCAAAAGTCATATGTAAATAAAAGGTCCATGAATTCTGAAACATGCATACATGAAGATGCATCATTTATGCACAAACATACATTACATATGCAACTATCCACTACCATGCTCAATCATGCATAAGTCAAGCTAATTACCTTTCCAAAGCTGACCAGTGCCTTTTTGAAGCTGACCGACATCTTTTGAAGCTAACTAGTACTTCCTCAAAGCTGAATGACATCTCCTAAAGCTGACTAGTGCCTCTTTGAAGCTGACTGACATCTCCTAAAGCTGACCAGTGCCTCCTCAACGTTGACCGGCATCTCCCAAAGTGAACTAGTGCCTCCTCAAAGCTAACTGATATTTGAAGGCTGACCAATGACTCTTTGAAGCTGATTGACATCTTCTGAAGCTTACCAGGACCTCCTTAAAGTTGATCAATACCTTCTGAAGCTGACCAGTACTTCCTCGAAGCTGACTGAGATATCCTAAGGCTAACCAGTGCCTCTTAAAAGTTAACCAACATCTCCTGAGACTAATAGTGCCTCCTCAAAGTTGACTGACATCTTTTAAAGTTGACTAGTACCTCCTCAAAGCTAATTGAATTCTAAAGCTAACAAGTATTTCCTCAAAGCTGACCAACATCTTTTAAAGCTGACCAGTACCTCCTCAAAGTTGACCAACATCTTGAGGCTGACTAGTGCCTCTTTAAAGCTGACCGATATTTATTAAAGCTGACCAGTGCCTCCTTGAAGATGATCGACCCCTTTCGAAGCTGATTAGTACCCCTGAAAGCTGACCAACATCTTTTTGAAGCTAACTGATACCCTTTTATCCAAACCCATTAGTTTCCACCCATAAATGTTTAGAAACAATCACCTAGACATCCCTATGGTTTCTTTCCTATCTCCTTTTTTTTTTGAATTGATCATGTCCTCTACCTAGAAACATTTAAATTCCTATTTAGAAGTCAATCTAGTTTCCTTTTCCATCATCATTCATCTTAAAGTTAACCATATTATTCACCTGGAAATGTCTAGACAATGACATTCCTCTGATTCTCTTTTTCCATCCATTTATCCAAAATTCATCCAAAAACATCTAATCTAGACAGCCCTCTAGTTCATTTTCCCATCTTTTTATCATAATCAACCATATCCATCAATTCACCTAAAAATATCTAATCACCAGTTTATATATCCCTTTAGTTTCTTTTCTTGCTTCCATTTATTAGCCATATTTTTCACTCAATAATTGCTTAAACATCCCTATGGTTCTTTTTGCCATCTTAATTTTTGATAGTGTCTCTCACCTAAATATGTTCAAGCACTAATCTAGACATCCCTTTGGTTCCTTGCACCATTCCAACTCCTGGGTTCACAATCATCAGAATTGCTTTACATATAAAACAATTTTGATGAGGAGGTAGCTATGAACCCTTAATTTTGCACCTATTGATCTAGCACCTTGACACTTTCTAGGTTTAAAGTGCTATGCAGAGCCGTTACAGCAGTCTCGCTAGCTAGTCAGCAAGCAAATTGCCCTTTAAAGAAAATTTTTTTTAGCCTTCAAATGCATTGCTACTCAAACACTCAAATTTCTTAAACCCTAAACCAATAACCAATCTCTAAAAAAAAAAAAAGAAGAAGAAGAAGAGTTGAGCCTCGCACCATACTAGTGCGATTCGCACCTGTGGTCCCCCTTTTGTGACCAAATGTCCATTTTGGCCCCCTCCAGCCTCATTTTGAGCACCTTTCAGCCTTGCCCTTTTAGTCATTTCATTTTCTCACTTTCTAAACTACCCCTCACCCCATTTTCCTATGAATACCCCCTCCAGTTCTCATTTCAAATCACCCCTTGCATTTGAGTAGATTACTATTCTCAAATTCCTCTCTTCTTCTCTCTCCAATTACTCTCTAAATAATTAATTAATCTTTTTAATTAATTAATTATCTCACCCTAACCAAGTTAATTAATCTTTTTAATTAATAAAAAATTTTTTAAATTAAAATTAATCACTCAATTAATTAATTAATTAATCTTTTTAATTAATTAATATTTTTTTTCAAAATCAAATTAATCCTTTTTTTTTAATCCACCCTTCATCCAAATTAATTAATTAATCATTTTAGTTAATTAATTCATCCATCCATTTCATCACATTAATTAATCATTTTAATTAATTAATTAATCCCTCAATTAATCCAATCATTCAGTCCCGATAAAATGAAATTTCGGTCAAATAAAACTGTCCTCCTGCCAAAAGCAAAGGCATCAGCCTTTTTCTTACCTACAAACCCAAATCATCAATCAATCCAATCAACCTATAAACCCCTCCACTTAACCTTAGAATGAACTACATGGGTTTTGATCCCTATTCAATGGGATACATAGGTACGTTTGGAATCTAAATCCAAACCTCAAATCCAAATTTCAATCAATCTCCTTTCCCCGTTTATTTTCCAATGTAATTAATGTATTCAATTGATTTAATTGTTTTGGAATTAAGGAGCAATTATGTGGTTTCCCTAGAATTTATAAAGACTAAAGGAAATACTCTCCTTAATTTGTGGATGTTTTACTTAATTACTCTTTAATTTTTCCATGCATTCATATTATACTTATGATTGTCATTTAATACTTGTTATTCATGAAATTAATTTTCAAAGTCAAATTAAACTTAAGAGCTAAATTTAGTTATTGAATTAAAAACCTAGTCCCCGAGTTTAACTTGGTTCAAAAACTAGTGATTTTTATCCTTGGGTAAATTAATTACAAAATTAATGAATTGGAGTCACTAATTGGGTTTTTCCTTAATTTTTCCATTTAAAATGAATTAGGGTGGCGACTCCCAAATCCTTTTCAAAATGAAAAATCAATTTTCCAAACAATAGCCGTTCTGATCATAAGCACTGAAACTCGTTCCATGACCTCCTTAAAAATCGCTCAGCCTTTCCTTAAGGCAAATTTCCCCTGAGTGAAGGAGTGGCATTCGGGTGAGGTCTCACAGAAGGGATACACTGGCATGCTTGTTCCAAGCGTCAAATCCAATTAAAATAAAAATGTTCCTTCTTTTTCACCTTCTTCGTATAGATTAGGTTTTGTCCTCTTTTCTTTGTTTTATTGTGATGTTTTAGGATTAGTTGGAGAATGCATAACCTTTCTAGAGCCTATAAGGGATAGAGAAAATATACCCTATGTTGGATTTTCATTATAAATTAAATATTTTCCTTTTACTTTATTGTTCCCTTAATTGCTATATTATTGTATTATTGACTAATCATGCATATTATAATTGTTCATACATTATATAAACCATCCATGAAATCAATTTTAAGTCATTTTGTATTAAAATTTTCAAACTAATCTTTTTCTAAATAAACCAAAAACCTAGTCTCGAATCCTCTTTGGTAATTGAGGGCTAGTGTACTTTTTCTATTGGGATAAAATTAGAGTCATTTAATTAGATTTTTTCCTTAACTTTTTTCCAAATAAAAAATAAAATTAAGGTGGCGACTCTAAGTCAGTTTTCAAAATAAACCATCTGAATCCAAGGGTTCTATCGTGAGTTCAAACCCAAATGAGCATTTTGATCCCATTTAGCGGATTGGACCAGTACTTAGGCGAGGCCTTACACTTATCTATTGGGATTTTACTATTTGCACAAGGTCTAATGATTTACCCTCATTAATAGGGGATTTCTATTCCCCTCAAAGGTTACCAATAATTAAGGCTATTGAAGATTCAATGGGGTCCTTATAACAAATAGAAGTTCACAATGAATTTTTTCTAAATTCTCATCAATTAGGATATATCAAAAGTAATATGGTTCATATAACATAGCAATTGAAATTCAAAGGCTTATAGCATTCTCAAACTCGTAGTAGTTTATCAAACACAGGCATTTTACTATGAAAAAATCAAAGTACAAGCATAGTAATATATTTTCTACTCACCTTAGTAAAAAATAATGCTCTAATACTCTAAAGAAGTTTGCTATTTCAACAATCAATAGGGCTTATCATAAGAACCCTCTTCTCCTTCAAGCCTTTTAGGAGGAACTATACATACAAACACACACAATAAAAATTTATGTCAACCCATGCTTTTAAATCCATATACTCATGCAAATTCTTATTATTCCTAGTCCTTTTCTTCCCCCCTAAACACATATTCTATGCAAGAAATGAGAAGAAAATGAAATGGAGATGAAAACCCTAACTTACCTCTTCATAAATTCTTTATTAATGGAAGAAAAGATGGATGCTTACAACTTCAAATCTCTTAATGATGCAATAAATGAGGTTCCTAACCTTTAATGTGAGTGGGTGAAGAGTTTCTTTTTGAACTTTAGGGTTAGAGGCTCTAAAAAATTGTGAAAATGAGATAAATGGGTCTAAAAATCCTTTATATAGCTGACCTATCCATTCTACCCCCGACATGAGCCACGGTCATGTCTTATGGTCACGAGCATGATCAGACATGGGCGTTGCTTTGAAGGTATGGGCATGACATTATGTTGCTCTCTATCCAAGTATCACAGCAATGTCTATTAGCACGACGGTGCTTACCTATTCATCTAGCTTCTGTGTCTTCCATCAGCAAATGCATGGGAGTGGCTAGCAGAAATGGGCGTGTCTCACTTCAAAGTTGCAATTCTAGAGAATTTTCCAAGTTACCCAAGTTTTAACTCTCAACCCACACCACATACTATGCAACCTATAACTCATCTCATACACATAATGCACATCTTATAATACACATATACACATAGAACTTATCTTATAACTCATGTAAATGATTAGAGAAGGAAAATGTACACTTGGGGTATTACAATTATTAAAACTAAATCCATATTATATTACTAATTTTTCATCATACAAATTTAATAAAAATAATATTTAATTAAATTATATAAATATTAATAGTTATATTTAATTGAGGTATATACATTTATAATTATAGGTTTATAATTCACTTTTTTCTTGTGATATAATCTTAATATAATTTGACAATTGGTATAATGTTATGTATAATCTTATAATTTTTGTGATATCTATATATTAATTAATTAGCATTACTTATATATTATAAATAAAAACCTGAAAAACTTTGGTTATTTCGGTCTAATTCAATTTGGTACAATTCAGTTCAATTCGGTCCAGTTCTTGATCCGTATATATATTAATATTCAAAATAGTACCAAAATATTTCACTCAGTCCAATTCAGTTTAGGCAAGGTAAAAAAGTCAACAGTTCGGTTTAGTTTTGGATTTTTTGGTCTAGTTATTCAATTTAGTTTGAAACTTTTAATATCCATGCTCAGCCCTAATGAAGATTGCTGATTCCTTTCTCCTTTTATCAAAAGAGAGATTTTATATTATTTGGCTTTGTGTCTTTTTTTACCCTTTTTAATTTATTTTTTCATACTTAGAATTTATATGAAATCAATATCTTTAAAGATTTAGTATTTCATGGTTTGCGTTGGATTAAAATGTATAATTAGTATTTAATAACTCAAACATACTTTTATTATCCACTACAAGAAAAGGGATGATTATTGACAAAAATTACCGACAAAATCAAATCCGCCTCAAATTACTAATAGATCAGCAACCAAATTTAAGTAAATAATAAAAAAGGCAAGCACTGACATATCACTGATGATTTACCAATAGAATATATTGATGAAACATGTTTGTCGATAAATTATAAAGGGAAACAATGGCGAGAGTCTTTGCTGATCACTTACCAATATATTAGAGACGCCAGAGAAGCAGTCCATCAGTTTACTGTCGGTGAGGAAAGTGTACTTACTAATAGATTATCGAAAGTCAATAGAATGCCACGTGGCTATAGACCATTGCTAAACCAGTGGCATGCCAAAAGTATGATGGGTAGTTTTGGGCCCCTCCAAATATGTACCGACAATTTAGAGATAGTTTAGAGATGTTTTAGAGAAAGACCATTAGTAAACTGTAGGAAAACATGAATGAGGCCGATGAAAAATTTAAACAAATTATCGACAGAGTACATACTAAAAACCATCAGTAAACTGTCAAAAAACATGAATAAGGCAGATGAAAAATTTAAACAGGTTATCGATGGAATACCGATTGATTCATTAATCCACGTGGCACATAGTTCATTAGTAATCCATTGGTAATGTGAAAACATATACTCAATAGTACATTTTTCTTTCTTTCTTTCTTTCTTCTTCTTCCCCTCTCTCCCTCTCTCTCCTTCGCTACTGTTGCTCTGCTCTCTCCTCATCGCCGTTCGCCGTGCCAGTATAGTCCACCATCTAACAAGTTCCTCTCAATTTTTTTTTTTTTTTGCATTTTGGTTTTTATCTATTATTTTGTATTAAATTGTTATATATATGTTTTGTTAATTATAGAGAATTTCTTTATGTGAATGTGTTTATATATTTTGGTTTTTATGTGATTTTGTGATTTGTTTATTTTGATTTTTAATTTTTTTATTTGTCATTGTGTATATAATTTTTTTATAGTTTATTGTTGTGAGGCCTCGCCCGAGCATTGGTCCGATCCGTCGAGGGATCGAAATACTCTTTGGGAGAAACTTCACAATTGGAACTCGCTGTGAGTTCAGAAAATTGATTTTTTTTGTAATTTGAAAGTTGAAAAGTGAGTCGCCACTTTAATTTATTTATTTAATTAGAAAAATTAAAGAAAATCCAACATGATTGACTCCAAAAATAATTTAATTTATCCCAATGGAAAAATTCACCAATCTGGGAGTGACCAATGAGAGCTCGAAGATCAGGTTTTGGTAATTACATAATTAAGAAAATATATTTTCTTTAGTTTGGCTAAAATTATAAAATAACTCTTTAAAAAGGAATTTTTGTGTATGCATGAACAGAAATATAATGATGAATGAAACAGATGTATATACATATATATGATGAGATGGAATGACAATAAATAAGCAAGATCAATCCTACTTAATTATTACAATATCAAAAATAATTAAAATAGAGGGGATCTTTCCTCTAGCCCTTATGGGTACTAGGAAAAGCACACATTCCCCAACTAAACTAATATAACATCATAAATAAAAGAATAATATAAATAAATTAAAATAAAAGAAAAATAAGAATATTGATAAAAAGGTTTTGGAGTTAATGCCTTTCAGAATGGCAGCCTGCATATCCTATTGAATAGGAATCAATCCCCACGCAGTTCTCCCTTCTTGCAAAGGAGGGGTTATAAAAAGATGTTGATTTGTTTATTAACTTCATTCTGATTCTTAAATTAATAAACTTTAGATTTTTTTAGTTTTAGACCTAAAGAGAATTCTAGATCTGAATTTAGAATTTTAAAAATAAAAAAAAAAGATTATACCTTTGCTTTTCTTGGTTTTCTGACAAATGGAACGATCCTTGCTCCATATCTCAACTCCACCTTGAATTCAAAAGAAACTTGGAATCTGGATCTAAAAAACAACAAGTATGTTAGTATAAGAGAGGATTTATGCTTTGGAATGTGGCTTAACTGCTTTTGAATGTGTTGGAATGCCTTGAAATGCCTTAGAATGCGTTGGAATGCGTCGAAATGCATTGTAATGTGTGTCAAATGAGCTTGGAGGAGGCTCTATTTATAGAACTGCCAGAGGGGGTTCTGGCCGTACGGACGACAGCGTTGGCGTATCGCTGGCAGCATGGGCGGCACCGGCGATGCGCCGGCTGTCCAAGTGGCACGTTAAGCGTGCCGCCTAGCTACCAACACTAATTTAGTGCCGCCCATGGTGGCACGGCAGGAGTGCTGGCCTACCAATGGCACACAATGCTTGCCGCCTAGAAGGCAGCATGGCAGGCACGCTGCCAGACGCGCCTCTCGTGCGGTTCGACCTGCTTCCTATTTTTTCATCTATTTTGAGTCTGTTTTAGTTTTGATTCGAGCTCCGTTTAATCCTGTGGGTTCATAACTGAAAGACGGTCAATTGGAGGTGCAATTTTGAGGGTTCACAACTGCCCTCCTTATCTGATTTGTCCAGACAGAGGCTGAATCTAATAAGTGTGAACCGAAAGGCTTAGGATGTCATTGTGAGTATTCTAAATGTCCCTTTCAGTATTGAGAGTTGTGCAAGAGCTTCATGTCTGATTTCTGGCTATTCTGACTCTGTTTGGACTATTTTCCAATTTTCAAGCTATTTTTAAATTTTTAGATTTTTTGCAATTTCAGGAGATTCTGAACTCTGATCGAGACCCCGTCTATTTAGAGAGATGGATAAAAATCATGCGGATTCACTGCTTTAGACGGGATTGAATTTCGATTTAAAATGAGCCCGTTATGGTAAAACCACATGAACTGGACTTGCGAATCAAAAAAGTTAAAAAGATGTTATGAAGGGGGAGGGGAGGGGGGGGGGGAGGGCCCCACCTCTACTCCTATATAAACTTTCACTTCCTTCACTTTTCTCATAAGTTCATTTTCACTCTCTCTCTTCTCTTCCTCTTTTTAGCTTTTACTTTTCTCTCTAAATTTTTTTTCCTCTCTCTTTTTCACTTTCTCAATATGGAAATCTTCAATCAGCCAGCAGTGGGTGCTTAGGACCCGGAGACATTGCTGAAGGAGCCAGATCGCCACGTCAGCTATACTGGATCTCTTCATGTATGCTTTCCTTTCTCTGAATAGTCAGTAAGAATTCTGATAATTATCAATAATATTAATAATTTTTTTTTTTACAAAAAAATTACAAAGAGCACAATTGAGGCCCAGGGGTGGCCATAGTGTCATGGAGCTGGTTTGCATTTATCTGAATAATCAGAAGGCTATACATCTATGCCTCGAGCCATCTGGCTTGCTCGGGTGGCTAAAGCTGGATATCAAGCAGCTGGTTAACACCATTATGGTCCGGGCACCGGTAGAGCATTGGTGGAATACTACAAATACATTCCACCTTTCCTGCGGTGAGATGATAGTCACTCCCTTTGAGTGGAGCATGCCTACTGGTATGCATTTTAGATCTCGTCCTCTCGAGTTTTATTCTTCATGGATTAAACGCTCTTCTGTAGAGATGACCGCTCTGATTGGGGCTGATCCCCCTCGTGGGAGCCTCCATGTCCCACGTTCTTGGCTTCATCAGGCCTTGATGACCATGGGTCAGACTTCTGGTTAGTATGGTGTTGATCAGGGTGCTAGACTGTGGGCCTTGATTATCTTGAGCTGTACTTTTCTGCATAACAACAAGGACTGCATAAATTTGAATGTCCTGTGATCCTTGGAGAATCTAAATGAGATTAGGGAGTTTGACTGGGGAGGTGCAACCCTTTGTGCTATATATCATGAGCTGTGAAGCATTTCCTGTGGCATGCTTTGCGGCCATGGTGGTACCTCCATTGTGCTTAAGGTGAGTATTACACTATGGTATTCTGTTATCTGATCTCTGCCTAGTGACTGACAGAATTCTATTTTTTGTAGTACTAGGCTTATGAGCATTTTTTGATGCTGGCTCCATCACTGAGAGAGCCTACTGCTATTGACCCCCCTTACGGACGCATTTGGAGGGCGTCCAACAAACATTCCTTTATGGCATGGCCATTTGATCATTGCAAACAGATCTTTGCTACTATAACCGTAGACTAGGTATTCCTTTATTGATCTTAACTTGAATCTTATTGTTTATCTTCCACTGCTGAATATTGCAATCTATTTGTAGGTGAGATGGTTGCCATTTATCAGGTTCGCAGAGTGGATTCCTGACCAGATCAGGCCTAGCATGGACTTGTCCTCTTGTCAACTCTTACTCCACTGTGAGTCTTTGAGGATGTTCTACTTGGGAGAGAGGGTAAGGGCACAAGTTACAGCAGAGAGAGTTATGCCACAGTCCCCTTCGGTAGACATAAGGTTTGGGCTAGCTATCATGGGAGAGAATGATTGGGCTACCAGAGTTTCCTGTCTAGATTTTCTATTGCCTGAGATGGACTATGATGAGTTTTACGAGGCATCCTTGATGCGGGGCACTCCTCCCTTAGATAGATTGCGGGGACCATCACATAGGGAATCTAGCTCAGTGTCTTTCCGAGGTCCTCTCTCCAGAGTTGGGGGCTTTTTCTCTCCACGGGCTGGTAGTACTATTCCAGTTGGCAGCATAGGTCCTAAGGTACCTTTAGGTGTTATGGCTAGCCTTTCAGGTTTTGCAACTGATCCTTCTGGGATTGGTCCTTCAGGGGCTAGCAGCTCAGCTCTAGCTCCAGCTCCAGATGCTTCAATGGGAGGTCCGATTGATCCGATTCCCTTGCCTGTTGGTCTTGTCTGTTTGCTAGCTCATCCGGATTATGTTTCTTGTGATAGCCAATCATGATGTTACCATCTTCCTAATGATCGTCCAGCCTTCTTCCCTACTATCCCTGAGACTGTTACAGAGGTAAACATTTTGCATAGCTGGTACTTTTAGCCCTTTGTCTGTCTGCTTGTAGTGATTCTCATATATTTTCCTTTCTTCCCCAGGTTCCCATGGAGTTTGTTCGCTATCACTACGATCTCTTAGGCTAATATGCATTTGTTTTAACCTCCTTTCTGCATGACAGGGATGTGTCAGAGGATAGTTACGAGCATGATATGTCTAGGCGAGGACGCCGCAGACCCATGCGTGGTTATTAGAGACATGTTTTGTCAGCTTTTGCTTTTTCATGTATACATGTACGGAGGATGATGGATGTATGCATGATATTTTGAATAGATGCACTTTTATGCTCATGTGACATTTTGGATGTATGATATGTATGACCTATGCATGTTTTGAATGAGATGGGTGCATGGTATGAATGCAGATGTTTGACTGAATAGGATTCCATTGCGCTATACCTTACATTTTTCTCTCATTTTATGCTCAATTTTGAGAAAAATGAATTATTTTAAACCTGAAATTTTGAGAAATCGCGGTGAAAACTATTTTGAGGAAAAGTGGCACAAAGAGGCAAATGAGAGGTGGAAACCATACCACCGGTATAGGGGGCACAGTTTTTGTGCCGTTGCTTAAGAGCATGTCGCCGCTGTAGCGGCACGTCCGGTGTGCCGCCGTACCTGGCGGCACGATTAGCATGCTGCCGACAGCGGATTTGGCAGGCCAGAAATTCACCTATTTAAGTAGATCTGTCCATTTCTCAGTTCGTACCATCGATTTTTGAGCCTCCAAAAGTCATTTTTAATCACTTTTTTCCTTTCCATCAATTTTATTTATTTTTATTCCTCACAATAGAGCCCTATTTCAACCATGCAATGTTCTTATAGTACAAAAACCATACCAAAGTGGAGAGAATTAATCTGGGAAAGTATAGGGTAGGTGCTATGCCCACCTTAAGAGGCATAAAGGTTGATTGGGAATTTCTGCGTGCCTGCTTGCGCTTTTGGGATCCAACTGCCTATGTCTTCAGATTTGGGGCATCTATGGAAGAGATGTGTCCTACGTTCGAGGAGTTTTCTGTGCTACTTGTATCTAATCTAGAAGCTATGCTAGCTACTCTTGCTGAGAAAGTAGGATATTTCAACTCTTTCAAGGGACTTTTTGACTTAAGTATAGAGGTTGCTAGTCCCATGGTAGTGGATGACTAGGTAGATCTGACTGCTGTAATAGTAGAATTCCATGATCCTAAGGATTTTGAGGATGATCGATGGTTTCATTTGAGAATGCGGGCTTTATCCATCTATCTGACTGCTGGATACATTTTTGTGAGCCCTATCGGTTGGGGGGATGCTAGAGTCACTGAGCTGATTCCGCAAATGGAGGAAGGAAGATCTATTGCAGCTATAGTGCTGGTTGAGACCATCATGAGTTTAGACAGGTCTTGCACTTCTGATGGGCCGTGGTCAATTAGCCCTATTATTCTTCAGGTTAAATTCTGGCTTTTGTATTTCAGTTCAACTACTTTTTGTGTTTTCTTTATGCTTATCTCTTTTGCACTTTTCAGATTTGGCTGAGAGATCATCTCCGGATAGTTGGACCTCCCACCAAGGTGGATTATTCTACTTCATAGTATAGAACTCGGACCATTGTGATTAAACGAAATTTCGAGAAAGAATGGACAAAATGGTTGATGGAGCTAGACTCTGATGACCTGCTATAGAGGTACGAGTGGTACAAGATCAAAAGTTTCATGACCATGAGCTTTGGCTACAATATGGTCTACTTGCTAGGGTTGAGGATGGCGACCTTTTACCAAGCTACTAGGGTTATGCACCGAATGGGACATAGTCAGGGCGTGCCCCTAGATGGTGCTCTGTTTGAATCTGTTCTGATTACTGAGACTGTTGCTTGGGCTATCAGAAATGGATGGGTAAGGGGTTTTCATACTGTTTTCCCTGCTGACCAAGGCAATAAATCCATGCAGTATATTGACTGGTGGATAGCCAACTCATGGAAATCAGAGAAGGCTAGAAGGGCTGCTATACTTGAGGAGATAGAGCAAGAGTCATG
Organism: Reutealis trisperma; assembly: GCA_947687605.1. NCBI lineage: Eukaryota > Viridiplantae > Streptophyta > Magnoliopsida > Malpighiales > Euphorbiaceae > Reutealis > Reutealis trisperma. Next base: position 212,665 of record CANTUT010000164.1, on the reverse strand, counting down.
ATTATTGTTTTAGCTTAAGACAAATTTTGACTATGTCTTTATTTTCTTTTAATGTTTCCAAGATTAAATGAGACAAAATAAGACATCATTCATTTTTTATCTCTTTTGTTGCTTTAACTTTTGCCTAAGCCGCTCTTTTGGGTTTTTAACTTTGCGAGCTTATTTTTATCATTTTGTTTTGTGACACAATTAAGAGCCAAGTGAATGTGAAATGAAAATCTTATTGATGAATTGGACCGAACCCGCATAGGCTGCCTATGTATCTCCTTACAATGATTCATGATTTTTATTCTTTTTCCTCTTTATGGAGAATCAGGTCCATGTAGTTCTGACTTTGAGGAAAGATGTGAATGTTGAGTATGATTTTACAATGATTGCAAATGCTATGCATGAATTGCAAGGATGCTTATGCAAAGTATCTCTTGAGTTGATCTAGGTTGCATGGGCTAGCAAATTCTATGCCATCCAAGTCTGTCAGGATTGCTGCTCCTCCGGATAAGTTCTTCTTGATCACAAATGGACTACTCCAGTTCAGTCTGAATTTTCCCCTTGGATCATGAACAGGCGCCCTTATTTCTTTCAAGACAAGGTGACCCTCTTACAATCCTCTATCCCTGACTCTCTTATTGAAGGGTCGAGCCAGTTTCTGTTGATATCCTTGCATCTGATATAAGGCATCCATTCTCTTTTCATCGATGGCAAGAAGTTGGTTGTGATAGCCTTTCGCCCATTCCACTTTGTCCAATTGACTCTCCCTCAAAATATGAGCTAACTTGACTTCTACCTCGATCAGTAGGACGGCTTCCATCCTATACACCAAAGAGTAAGGTGTAGCACCGGTTGGAGTACATACTGTTATTCTGTATCCTATAAGGCATAGGGCAAATGTAGGTGCCAATCCTTATGGTTGTCAGCCATCTTCTACAGTATACTCTTAAGAGTCTTGTTTGCGGCTTCAATTGCGCCGTTTGTTTGAGGTCTGTACAGAGAAGACTTATGGTGTTGAATTTTCTCCTTCTTTAATAGTAGAGCAACCTCCTTTTGGAAGTGAGATCCATTATCAGTGATGATCTCAAAAGGGACCCTATACGTATAAAGGATGTTGGTACGAATAAACTAGACTACTCGTTTGGAGTCCAATATATGGTAAGGTGCAGCTTCAACCCATTTAGAGAAATAATCGATAGCCACTAGAATAAATTCATGCTTACTGGAAGACTTTGGGCTTATCTTGCCAATGACGTCCAGGCCCCAAGTTGCAAATGGCCAAGGCATGGTGATAGGAGATAGAGGTACAGGAGGCTTCTTTTGAAGTTTGGCATAGATCTGGCACTTATGGCATTTCTGAACATATCTTGCGCAATCTTGATTCATAGTAAGCCTAAAGTAACCCTGATTCATAATCTTGTGGGCTAGAACAATTCCATTCATGTGTGGACCTTCGTTACTACCATGCATCCGTTTGTGAACCCTAAAAAATGCACCTCCAGTGGATCATCTTTCAATTACGAATCCACAAAATCAAGCAAAGCTCGAATCGGCGCTGAAACGGGCCCGAAACGGACAGAAACAGTTTAAGCTGCGCGAGTGGCGTTGGGAGGCATGATTTTCGTGCCTCCCATGAGGCGGCACGCATCCCGTGCCGCCGAAAAATGGCCACGCCGCCGGTGTGGCATGAAAATCATACTGCCGGTATGGCGGCACGTCTGGCATGCCGCGGAAGGCCGGCGCGTCGGCCTTGCCGCCCCTGCCACCAGTGCCGCGCCGATGCCGCCGTCCGTACTGCTGGCACCTCCTTTGTCAGCTCTATAAATAGGAGCCTCTTCCAGCTCATTTGGCACGATTTCCAACAATTCCTAACAGATTCTAAAGCATTTTAGAGCATTTCAAAGCAATTCAGGCATATTTTTGTTCTTATACTCACACAGTTGCTGCTTGTAGATCCAGATTCCAAGCTTCCTTTGAATTCAAGGTGGAGTTGAGATCCGAAGCAAAACTAGTTCCATTTGTCTGAAAGCCAAGGAAAGCAAAGGTATAATTCCTTTCCTATTTTAAAATTCTAAATTCAGATCTAGAATTATCTTTAAGTCTAAAACTGAAAAGATCTAAAACTTATTAATTTAACAATCAGAATTAAGTTAATAAGAAAACCAACACATTTTTAAAACCCCTCCTTCATAAGAAGGGAGAACTGCGTGGGGTTTGATTCCTATTCAATAGGATACGCAAGCTGCCATTCTGAAGGGCATCAACTCCAAAATCTTTTTATCAATATTGTTTTCCTTTCATTTTGATTTATTCATATTAATCTTTTGCTTGTGATTATTTTTAGTTTATTTTGGGGGATGTGTGCTTTTCCTAGTACCCATAAGGGCTGGAGGAAAGATCCCCTTTATTTCATTTATTTTGATATTGTAATAATTAAGTAGGATTTATTTTGCCTATTTATTTATTATTGTCATTCCATCATATTATATATTTGTTCATTCATCATTATATTCTTGTTCATGCATACACAAAAATTCATTTTTCAAGAGTTATTTTGCATTTTTAGCCAAACTAAAGAAAATACATTTTCTTAACTGTGTAATTACCAAAACCTGATCCCCGAGCCCTCCTTGGTCACTCATGGATTGGTGCACTTTTCCATTGGGATAAAATCAAATTTTGGAGTCAATCGTGTTGGGTTTTCTTTAATTTTCCCAATTAAAATAAATAAATTAAAGTGGTGACTCACTTTTCAACCTTTAAAATACAAAAATCAATTTTCTGAACTCACAGCGAGTTTCAATCGTAGAGTTTCTCCCGAATAGCATTTCGATTCCTCGGCGGATCAGACTAGTGCTCAGGCGAGACCTCACAGTTGGTGACTCCACTGGGGAACAAAAATCTTTTTTCAAATAAAAGAAAAAGTGGATTACTTTTGGTATAATACCAAGTTTGGCTTCAAAAGCAAAATAACTCTTTCATGCATCATTACATCGGACTCCTTGTCTACAAAACCCTAGTTTCCTAGGAAAACAAAGGATAGAAAGTAACATCGAGTGGGCAACCTTCCTTAAGTCTGCCTACCGATAGTGAAATCATCCAGCCCACGACGTATCCTCTAATCCTTTTAGAGGTGTAATAAGTATGCACGTACCATTCGACCCACGCGAGGCTCCTTGTCTCACATGTGGTTAGGTATATCGCATCTCTAGTGTGATGGGTTCCCTTCAAAACCACCCTAATCCTTTCATGTAATGACTCATAGAACCATTCCTTTAGGATTGTATGTACCATAATACTGAAACTTGGTATGTCATTATCATGAAACCCTTTTTTCCATTCATGCATACATTGCATGCATGCATAAAACCTTACAAAGTTGGAGAGTCTTAATTCCACTCAAACACTACTAGTCCCAAAAACCCATGTCAACCCATGGTCCCAAATATATTCCATGATGTTCATTCCACACCTAAGCTAGAAACTGACCCAGCTTTATTTTCTTTATCCAAGAAGGTTGAAAAGATGTCTATTGCCAGAGAAGAGACCATTACTTCCAGGGCTGATGAGATCTTTGATGAGCTATTTTCCAAACTTTCTGAGCATCAAGAGACCATCATGAAAAGGCAGGAAGCCCTTTTCCAAGACATGCTGAGGGCCCAAAGGAGGGCAATCATGGAGGATGTCCGGACCATGCTGGAACAGACCCCTCTGACCCAGAACCCCACTGAGCCAAAATCATTCAAGATTGACCCGAAACCCACCTATTATCCTGTCTATGGATCCACTTCCATAGTCGAATCCAAAGACAAAGAAACAGCAAATACTGATGCCATCCCACCACTACCAATCCCATCACCCGAGTTCCTCAAGAATAACTCACCAAACATCACTTCTGCCTCCACCTCCCAATCCGCGGATCCTTTCCAAAGGAAGGAGGTTGACCCTGAGATAAAAGCCCGCATGGACAAGATAGAGCGCATGGAGAACATGCTATTAGGGATGAAGAAGAAGGAGGATTTGATTGATACAGAATCCTTAAGCTTGTTCCCTGATACAAGGGTTCCTCCTAGATTCAGGATGCCTGAATTTGACAAATTTGATGGGACTACCTGCCCCAAGACCCACCTCAAAGTCTATGTGGGAGCTATGCAGCCATTGGGTGTGGATAATCAACTCCTAGCCCAATTATTCTAACAATCACTGACCGGACCAGCTGTGAAGTGGTTTATGGATTTGGATGTCACCAAGAAGCGGACCTAGGAAGACATTTGCAATATTTTTGTTCAGCAATATCACTATAACATCGAGGTCGATGTAACCAGAAGAGACCTCGAGACCACCAAACAGAATGCTAAGGAATCCTTCTCCTCGTTCCTTACGAGGTGGAGGAAGAAGGCTTCTCAAATGGTAAACCGACCTCCTGAAAATGAGCAAATCGACATCATTGTCAAGAACCTCTTGCCAGTTTACCAAGAAAGGCTACAGACTCAGTACTTGCCTTCCTTCAAAGCCCTAATTGCCACTGCTTCAAAAATCAAAGATTTGATACAGAGTGGTCATATCAGAGAAGACACTCCATCAGGGTCAAGATATAAGAAGCCCGCTCATCAGGGTCATGTCACTTTCTCAACGAATCAAAAAGGGGGGGAAGTTAATATTATGACAATCAAGAAGCCTATCTGGATTGAAAGGAGGCAGTTTTCTGATCTTGGGGGTGTGCCCATGAGTATCATCCTGAAGAAGCTACTTGAGGGAAATATGGTAAAACTTCTGGAGCCAAAACCAATCCCCAATCCAATTCCCAAAAACTACAACCCACATGAAAGGTGTGATTACCATCAGGGACCTGGGCACAAAACAGATGTGTACAAGGCCCTTAGACACAGAATTCAGGACCTCATTGACTCCAATGACCTGATTCCCCCAAAAGCCCCACCAAACATCAACACCAACCCCTTGCCTAACCACACAGTAAATGCCATAGATAATCATGAGGGAGTTGACCCTATCTCCTTGATAGAACCAAATCCCAACTATTGCTGTGTCCTGGACCTTTCTAACCTAGTTGAGGAGATCGATGCCATCACCAGAAGTGGCAGAATTATCAAAAACCAACCAACCCCAAACACTCAACCTACCTAACCCATTTTCGCACCAACCGATAAATTGAAAGGGATTCTTGAACCAGATGAAGATCCCATTCTTAAACAACTCAAGAAGACACAAGAACCAGACGAAGATCCCATTCTTAAACAACTCAAGAAGACACAAGCCAACATTTCAATTTGGAGTTTGATCCAATCTTCATATCCTCACCGCCAAGCTCTTTGCAAGGCGCTGAATCAATGCCAAACTCCAATTGACATCAGACTGGAAAACCTTGTGGCTTCTATTACCTCTGCTGCAAAAGGGGTATCTATTACTTTTGGAGAAACTGACATTCCAGAAGGAGATCCTAACCATAATAATGCCCTATACATCACAGTGGTTACACGGGGAAAGACTATGTCAATGGTTCTCATTGATAATGGTTCAGCTCTTAATGTGTGTCCTCTGAAAGTGGCAAGCTGCTTAGGATTGGAGGTTACTGATTTTACCCCTTCAGATCATATTGTAAGGGCGTATGATAACACCAAGAGGGAGGTCCTTGGAGTAGCTATAATTGATGTAACTATTGGGCCAACATCTTTCACCATACCTTTCCAAGTGATCGATGTACCCTCTTGCTTCAACCTATTACTGGGGAGACCCTGGATCCACCAAGCGAAGGCTATCCCTTCTTCCCTACACCAGAAGGTCAAGTTCCCTTTCAAAAATGGGATCGTGACTATAAAAGGGGACATGCACGGAAGACCAGACATTTCAAGCTCTGTTCCTATTCTTGAAATTCAACCTGAGCTATCCTTCTATCCACTTTCAGGCTGCTCCTTCATACAATACATTGAGGGTGAAGAGGGTTTGGGAAGAAGCCAATAGGGCTTGAAGTCCTTCTTAGATTATCCTATGGCAACACCACCATTTGGGCTAGGGTACAAGCCCACTGATGAGGATATAGAAGAGATGGATAATCGAGCCAAAGATAGAATAGCTGCCCTTAAGAGAGGCTTGAGATAGAAGATTATGAACCAATCTACATGCTTAGTCGAGATTGGGAAGAGAACATGGAGGCTAGTATCTTTGATGAAGTATCCGTGCTCACTATTGAGGAGGAGAAAACTGACCCTTCCACCTTAATCCAGCCCACCGAGACTGAGTTGCAAAATTGGTCCTTTGAGGAGAGCCTCTTCTGTCCATATGAACCAAAGTCTGAACCAGAATCCATACCTAAGTCAGAGTCCCAGTCTGAGATAGATTCATCTTCTAAATTTGAGTCTATCTCTTCTATTTCTTCTATTGATGATGTAATTGACCTTAAGGGTCTCACCTTTTCTTTTGATGTAAATTGGGACATATCCCTACTTGAAATCAATAAAAGTCAAACTCTTTTCTCTTATGACTCTGTGTCTCCATTTTTCTTTGATGTTCCAACTTTTAAATCTAACTTAAATGAGACATCAAGTAAAAATAAAATAAATGAAATAAAAGATGACACAATTAAAGAGCCCATCAATGTTGGCACTCATGACGCACAAAAAATTACATACATTGCATCTGCATGCATAGACAGGGATCATATTGAAAGAATGATCAGAGAATTTCAAGACTGTTTTGCATGGCAACCGAAAGACATAACAGGGTTGGATCTAAGCATCGCAGTTCACAAAATCCCAGTTTATCCAGGTGCTAAACCCGTCAAACAGAAGTTGAGAAGACTCAAGACAAAATGGTCTATTCTAATCAAAGAAGAAATTGACAAGCTACTGGATCACAATTTCATTGAGCCCATCAATTATCCATCCTGGCTGGCCAACATTATGCCAGTTCCCAAGAAAGATGGCAAAGTCAGAATGTGTGTGGATTACAGGGATCTGAATAAAGCATGTCTTAAGGATGATTTTCCCTTGCCTCACATTGATTTGTTGGTAGACCGCATGGCAGGTTTCAAATTGGTTTCCTTAACTGATCTGGCTGCGGGGTATAATCAAATCATGGTTCATCCTCCTGACAAAGAAAAGACAGCTTTCATTACTGAATGGGGCACCTATTGCTACCGGGTCATGCCGTTTGGGCTTAAAAATGTTGGAGCAACCTACCAAAGGATGGAAACAACCATTTTCCATAACATGATGCGTAAGGAAATTGAGGTTTATATGGATGACATGGTAATCAAAGGCACCACTATTGAAAGCCATTCAGAGGCATTAAGGCGATCCTTCCTTAGACTTCACCAATACAATCTCAAACTCAATCCCGCCAAATGTGTCTTTGGAGCCTCATCTAGAGTTTTCCTGGGCCACATGGTCAGCAAGAAGGGTATAGAAGTGGACCCTACTAAGTCGAAGGCAATTCTGGAAATGCCACCTCCAAAAACAGAAAAGGAGATCAGAGGTTTCCTTGGACGACTGCAATACATCAGTCGATTCATCAATTAATTAGCTGATGCATGTGGTCCTATCTTCAAACTACTCAGAAAAGGAGCCTCCAAGCAGTGGAATGATGACTGCCAAAGATCCTTTGACTATATCAAACAGTATTTACTAAACCCACCAGTGCTACAGCCACCAAGGTTTAGAAAGCCCTTGTTGCTTTATCTATCAGTAACCGATGAAGCAATGGGGGTAATACTTGCCCAAAATGCTCCAGACTCCAGCAAGGAAAATGCAATCTATTACCTGAGCAAGAGAATGCTATCTCATGAGCTCAAGTACAATTTTACAGAAAAGATGTTCCTTGCTTTGGTGTGGGTTTGCCACAAGCTGCAACACTACCTTTGCTCGTTTACAACTCATGTTCTTGCTGACAAGAGCCCTTTGAAATTCCTTATGGAGAAGCTGGTTCTTAACAGTAAGATGGCAAGGTGGATGGCTGTGTTAGCTGCATATGATCTGAAATATGTGCAGCGAAAAGCAGTGAAAGGTAGCATAGTGGCTGATCAGTTAGCTGCAGCTCCAGTAGATGATCATAGGGTTAAGCCTAAATTTCCCGATGAAGACATCCTGACAATTGATAATGAAGTTTGGAAGCTTTACTTTGATGGGGCATCCAACAACAAAGGATATGGTGCCGGTATTGTATTCATCACACCAAGTGGGGAAAACTTACCTATTGCAATCAAGTTGAACTTTGAAGTGACAAATAATGAAGCAAAGTATGAGGCATGCATTTGTGGCCTTGAAGCAACAATAAGGCTCAAGATCAAATGCCTCGAGATTTATGGGGATTCGAATATGATAGTCTCCCAAGCCTTGGGAAAGTGGAAGATCAGAGAAGAATGCTTGGTTCCTTACCATAAGCATTTAAATGAACTAGCAGCTAGTTTTCTTGAACTGTCTTTCCATTATCTACCAAGGACAAAGAACAGATTTGCTGATGCTTTGGCAACACTCGTTTCAATGCTTGATAAAAGCGATGGCTTCATAATCAGACCAGTTACAATCGAAGTTAAACATGAGTCAGGCTGTATAGCTCATTGTCTGAATGTCCAAGCGGCTGATAGCAAGCCATGGTTTTGGGACATCTTCAACTACATCAAGAATGGACTCTTTCCTGAAGGAGCCTTTAAGACAAAAAAGAGGACTTTAAGACAGTTGTCCAAGAGTTTCATTCCAAACAGGGAAGTACTCTACAAGCGGACATGGGATAACATCCATCTGAGATGTGTCACTGAAACAGAAGCCCAACAGATCATGGAACAGATGCATGGTGGTAACAAAGGTCCACACATGAATGGAATTACTCTAGCTCGCAAGATCATGAATCAGGGTTATTTCTAGCTTACCATGAATCAAGATTGTGCGAGGTATGTTCAGAGGTGCCATAAGTGCCAGATCTATGCAAAACTTCAGAAGAAACCTCCTGTACCTCTATCTCCTATCACCACGCCTTGGCCATTTGCAACTTGGGGCCTAGACATCATCGGCAAAATAAGCCCAAAATCTTCCGGCAAACACGAGTTCATTCTGGTGGCCATTGACTATTTCTCTAAATGGGTTGAAGCCGCACCTTACTAGGTATTGGACTCCAAACAAGTAGCCCAGTTTATCCGTACCAACATCTTTTGTAGGTACGGAGTCCCTTTTGAGATCATTACTGATAATGGATCTCACTTTCAAAAGGAGGTTGCTCTGTTATTAAAAAAGGAGAAAATTCAACACCACAAGTCTTCTCCATACAGACCTCAGACAAACAGCGCAGTTGAAGCCGCAAACAAGACTCTGATGAGTATACTGCAAAAGATGGCTGACAACCATAAGGATTGGCATCTGCATTTGCCATATGCCTTATAGGGATACAGAACAACAGTACGTACTCCAACCGGTGCTACACCTTACTCTTTAGTGTATGGGATGGAGCCCGTCCTACCAATCGAGGTAGAAATCAGGTCAGCTCGCATTCTGAGGGAGAGCCAGTTGGATGAAGTGGAATGGGCGAAAGGTTACCATAATCAACTTCTAACCATCAACGAAAAGAGAATGGATGCCTTATATCAGATGCAAGGTTATCAACAGAAACTGGCTCGGCATTTTGATAAGAGAATCAGAGACAGAGGATTGCAAGAGGGTCACCTTATTTTGAAAGAAATAAGGGCACCTGTTCATGATACAAGGGGAAAATTCAGACCAAACTGGAGTGGTCCCTTTCTGATCAAAAAGATCTTATCCGGAGGAGCGGCAATCCTGACAGACTTGGATGGCATAGAATTTGCTAGCCCGTGCAACCTGGATCAACTCAAGAGATACTTTGCATAAAGCATCCTTGTAACTCATGCATAGCATTTGCAAATTTTGTAAAATCATGATTAGCATTTACATTCTTTTCCTCAATGTCAGAACTACGTGGACCTGATTCTCCATAAAAAGGAAAAAAGAAATAAAAATCATAAATCATTGTAAGGAGATACGTAGGCAGCCCATGCGGGTTCGGTCCAATTCATCAATAACATTTTTCATTTTTCACAATCATTCGGCTCTTAATTGTGTCACTGAAAAAAAAATGAAAAATAAAAAGCTCGCTAAGTTGAAAACCCGAAAGGGCGGCTTAGGCAAAAATTAGAGCAACAAAAGAGATAAAAAATGAAATAATGATGTCTTATTCTATCTCATTTAAACTTTGGAACATTTAGAAGAAAATATAGACATTGGTCAAAAATTTATCCCAAATTAAAACAAAAATCATGTCTCTTCTTCTATCTCCTCGAGAATAGCAGCTCTTTTAACCTTCTCTGATTTCCAAGAGTTGGCTATCCACCAATCAATATACTGCGTGGATTTACCACCTTGGTCAGCAGGGTGAACAGCATGAAAACCCCTTACCCATCAATTTCTTACAGCTCGGGCAACAGTCTCGGTAATCAGAACAGACTCAAACAGAGCGCCATCTGGGGGCACGCCCTGACTATGTCCCATTTGGCGCATAACCCTAGTAGCCTAGTAGAAGGTCACCATCCTCAATCCCAGCAAATAAACCATTTTGTAGCCAAAACTCATGGTCATGAATCTTCTGATTTTGTACCATTCACATCTCCACAGCAGGTCATCAGAATCCAGCTCTACCAACCACTTTGTCCATTCTTTCTCGGAATCCCATTTTATCACGATGGTCCGAGTTCTGTACCAAGAAGCAGAGTAATCCACCTTGGTGGGAGGTCCAACTATCCGGAGATGATCTCTTAGCCAAATATGAAAAAGTGAAAGAAGAGATAAGCATAAACACAAAAAAGTAGTTGATTTGAAATACAAAAGTCAGAATTCAACTAACCTGAAGAATAGTAGGGCTAATTGACCACGGCCCACCAGAAATGCAAGACCTGTCCAAACTCATAACGGTCTCAGCCAACACTATGGCTGCAATAGATCTCCCCTCTTCCATTTATGGAATCAGCTCGGTAACTCTAGCATCGCCCTAGCCAGTAGGGCCCACAAAGATGTATCCGGTAGTCAGACAGAAAGATAAAGCCCGCATCCTCAAATGGAACCACCCATCATCCTCAAAATCTTTGGGATCATGGAACTCTACTATCACAGCATTCAGATCTACCCAATCATCCACCATCATGGGACTAGCAGCTTCAGTGCTCAAATCAAGAAGTCCCTTGAAAGAGTTGAAATATCCTACTTTCTCTACAGGAGTAGCCAGCACAACCTTTGGATCAGATCCAAGCAGTACAGAAAATTCCTCAAATGTAGGACACATCTCTTCCATAGATGCCCCAAACCTGAAGACATGGGCAGTTGGATCCCAAAAGCGCAAACAAGTGCGCAAAAATTCCCAATCCACCTTTATTCCTCTTAGGGTGGGCATAGCACTTACCCCATACTTTCCTAAATTAATTCTCTCCACTTTTGTGAGGTTCTTGCACCATAAGAACATCGCATGGCTAAAATAAGGCTCCATTGTGAGAAATAAAAAATAATTTTTTTTTTTGGAGAGCAAAAAAATGATTGAAAGTGACTTTTTGAGGCACAGAAATTAAGAAGTGCGGACTGACAATGGCCAAAAAGCTATTTAAATAGACAGATCCTAACCAGCAATTAATGGCTGCCGGCGGCACAGTAAGCGTGCCGCCCTGTACGGCGGCATGGCACTGCTACCGGCAGCATGCCAACTGTGCCGCCCAAGCCATCCCTACCTCCTTCTGCCTCCTTCCCTCAAAACAAGTTTTTACATGATTTCGGGTTTAAAATCGTTTATTTTTCTCAAAATCAAGTAGAAAATGAGAGAAAAGCATAAGGTACAGCGTAATGGAATTCTTATTTCAGCCAAACATCCGCATTCATATCATGCACCCATATCATTCAAAACATACATAAAGTCATAACATGTCCAAAATGTCACATAAGCATAAGAGTGCATACATTCAAAATATCATGCATACATCTATCATCCTAGTACATGTACACATGAAAAAGCAAAAAATGACAAAATAGGTCTCTAAGAACCACACCTGGGTCTGCGACGTCCTCGCCTAGGCACATCTTGCTCGTGACTATCCTCCGTCAAATCTCTTTCATGCAAAAAGGAGGTCAAAGCAAATGCATATCGGCCTAAGAGGTCATAGTGATAGCGAACAAAACTCATGGGAACCTGAGGAAGAAAGATGTATCAGAATTAGTACAAGGCAAAACTGTCAAAAGGTTAAGAGTTCTAACTGAGCAAAAATCATTACCTCTGTCACAGTCTCAGGGATAGTAGGAAAGAAGGCTGGACGTGTATTAGGAAGATGATAACGACGTAATTGGTCGTCACCAGAAAAATAATCCAGATAAACTGGCAAGCAGACAAGACCAGTAGGCAAGGGAGCTGAATCTGTCGGTCCTCCCACTGAAACATCTGGAGCTAGAGCTGGGGCAGAGCCGCTAGCCCCTGAAGGGCCAACTCCAGCAGGATCAGCAGCATAGCTTGAATGGCTGGCCATAACACCTGAAGGTCCGACCCTAGGACCCATGCTGCCAACCGGAACAGTACCGCCAGTCCGTGAAAAACTCCCAACTCTGGAGGGAGGACCTCGGGAAGACGCTGAACTCGACCTCCTATGAGATGGCTCTTGCAATCTATCCAAGGGAGGTGTCCCACGCATCAAGGATGTCTCACAGAAGTCATCATAATCCGCATCTGGCAACAAAAAATCTAGACAGGAAGCTCCATTAATCCACTCATCCTCTCCCAGGATAGCCAGCCCAAATCTCATATTTATCGGAGGTGGCAGTGGCACAACTCTATCTCCTATAACCTGTGCCCTTACCCTCTCTCTCAAATAGAACATCCTTAGGGACTCACAGCGGAGTAAGAGTCGACAAGAGGCCAAGGCCATGCTAGGCCTGATCCGGTCAGGGATCCACTCTAGGAATCTGATAAATGGAGACCATCTCACCTGCAAACAGATTACAATATGCAGTAGTAGAAGATGAAATAGTAAGAGTCATATTAAGATCAACGGAGAAATACCTGGTCTGCGGTCACAGTAGCAAAGAACTGTCTGCATTGATCAAATGGTCTCGTCATGAAGTCAGGTCTGTTGGACATCCTCCAAATACGTCCGTAAGGAGGATCAATAGCATTGGGCTCTTTCAATGATGGAGCCAACGTTGAAAAATGCTCATAAACCCAGTACTGCAGGAAACAAAATTTTGCCAGTCACTTAGGCAGATATCAGCTAACAAAATACCATAGAGTAATATTTACCTCAAGCACAATGGAGGTAACACCATGCCCGCAAAGCGTGCCATGGGAGATGCTACACAGCTCGTGATACATAGCACAAAGGCCAGCACCTCCCCAATCGAACTCCCCAATCTCGTCCAGATTCTCCAAGGATCGCAGGATATTCAGATTTATGCAGTCCTTGTTGTTGTGCAAAAAAGTATAGCTCAAGATAATCAAAGCACAAAGTCTAGCACCTTGATCGACACTATACTGACTAGGAGCCTGACCCATAGTCATCAAAGTCTGATGAAGCTAAGAACGTGGGACATTTAGGCTCCCACGAGGGGGATCAGCCCCAATAAGAGCGGCCATCTCTACAGAAGAGCGCTCGATCCATGAAGAATAAAACTCGAGAGGACGAGATCTGAAATGCATACTAGTAAGCATGCTCCACTCAAAGGGAGTGACTGTCATCTCACCACAGCCAAAGTGGAATGTGTTTGTAGTATCCCACCAACGCTCCACTAATGCTTTGAGTATAGTGGTATTAAATGGCTGTTTGACATCCAGCTCTAGCCACCCGAGCAGTCCAGATGGCTCAAGACGTAGACGGACAGCCTCCTGACTAGTCAAGTAAATGCGAACCAGCTCCATAACACTACGGCCACCCCGGGGCCTTAAATTTGTCCTCTGTAATTTTTTGTAAAAAAAAAATTAATTATATGTTATTATCGTAATTTTTATTTGACTGTGCAGGAAAAGGAAAGCATACCTGAATAGTTCCAGTGAAGCTGATGTGCTACTCCGGCTCCTTTAGCAATATCTCTGAATTTTCAGCACCCGCTGCTGGCTGGTTGAAGATATCCATCGGGAAAAAGTAAAAGAAAGAAAGTAAAATTTGAGAGAAGAGAAGAAGCTAGAGAGAGAGAGAGAAAAGAAGAGAGAGAGAGACAAATGAACTTATGAGAAAAGAGTGAAGAAGTTAAGCTTTATATAGAGGAAAAGGTGGGCCCCCCCATCATAACATCTTTTTCACCTTTTTTTTTTTTATTCGCAGGTCCAATTCACGTGGTTTTGCCATAACAAGCTCATTTTAAGTCAGAATTTAGTGCCGTCTGAAGCAGTGAATCTGTGAGATTTTTATCCATCTCCCGAAATAGACGGGGTCTTGATCGGAGTCCAAAATCCCCAGAAATTGCAAAAAAGTTGAAAATTTAAAAATAGCCTGAAAATTGAAAAATAGCCCAAACTGAATCAGAATAGCCAAAGATCAGATATGGAGCTCTTCCATAAATCCCAATACTGAAAGGGACGTTCAGAATTTTTGGAATGCCATCCTAAGCCTTCGGTTCATACTTATCAGATTCGGCCTCTGTCTGGCCAAATCAGATAAGGGGGGCAGCTATGAACCCTAAAAAATGCACCTCCAGTGGACCTTATTTCAATTACGAATCCACAAAATCAAGCAGAGCTAAAATCGGCACTGAAACGGGCCTAAAACGGATAGAAATAGTTTGAGCCGCGCGAGTGGCGCTGGGAGGCATGATTTTCGTGCCTCCCAGGAGGTGGCACGCATCCCGTTCCACTGAAAAATGGCCATGCCGCCGGTATGGCGGCACGTCTGGCATGCCGCCCAGATGGCCGACACGTCTGGTATGCCGCTCGAACGGCCGGCGCATCGGCCGTGCCGCCAGTGCCGCGCAGATGCCGCCGTCCGTACCGCTGGCACCTCCTCTGTCAGCTCTATAAATAGGAGCCTCCTCCAGCCTCATTTGGCATGATTTCCAACAATTCCCAACAAATTCTAAAGCATTTTAGAGCATTTCAAAGCAATTCAGGCATATTTTTATTCTTATACTCACACAGTTGCTGCTTGTAGATCTAGATTCCAAGCTTCCTTTGAATTCAAGGTGGAGTTGAGATCCGAAGCAAAACTAGTTCCATTCGTCTGAAAGCCAAGGAAAGCAAAGGTATAATTCCTTTCCTATTTTAAAATTCTAAATTCAAATCTAGAATTATCTTTAGGTCTAAAACTGAAAAGATCTAAAACTTATTAATTTAAGAATCAGAATTAAGTTAATAAGCAAACCAACACATTTTTAAAACCCCTCCTTCGTAAGAAGGGAGAACTGCGTGGGGTTTGATTCCTATTCAATAGGATACGCAGGCTGCCATTCTGAAGGGCATCAACTCCAAAATCTTTTTATCAATATTGTTTTCCTTTCATTTTGATTTATTCATATTAATCTTTTGCTTGTGATTATTTTTAGTTTATTTTGGGGGATGTGTGCTTTTCCTAGTACCCATAAGGGCTGGAGGAAAGATCCCCTTTATTTCATTTATTTTGATATTGTAATAATTAAGAAGGATTTATTTTGCCTATTTATTTATTATTGTCATTCCATCATATTATATATCTGTTCATTCATCATTATATTCTTGTTCATGCATACACAAAAATTCATTTTCGAGAATTATTTTGTATTTTTAGCCAAACTAAAGAAAATACATTTTTTTAACTGTGTAATTACCAAAACCTGATCCCCGAGCCCTCATTGGTCACTCGTGGATTGGTGCACTTTTCCATTGGGATAAAATCAAATTTTGGAGTCAATCGTGTTGGGTTTTCTTTAATTTTCCCAATTAAAATAAATAAATAAATTAAAGTGGCGACTCACTTTTCAACCTTCAAAATACAAAAATCAATTTTCTGAACTCACAGCGAGTTCCAATCGTAGAGTTTCTCCCGAACAGCATTTTGATTCCTCGGCGGATCGGACCGGTGCTCGAGCGAGGCCTCACACCATTCCATGATTTGTTGGGCTTTTGCTTCAGTGACACATCTCAGATGGATGTTATCCCAAACCCGTTTGTAGAGTACTTCCCCATTTGGAATGAAACTCTTCAACAACTGTCTTAAAGTCCTCTTTTCTGTTTTAGAGGCCCCTTCAAGATATAGTCCATTCTTGATGTAATTGAAGATATCCCAAAACCATGGTTTGCTATCAACCACTTGAATATTCAAACAATGAGTTATGCAACCTGACTTATACTTAACTTCAATTGTAATAGGTCTGATTATAAAGCCGTCGCTTATATCAAGCATCGAGGCGAGTGTTGCTAAAGCATCAGTAAATCTATTCTTCATCCTTGGAAGATAATGGAAAGACAGTTCATGAAAATTGGCTGCTAGTTCACTTTGGCATTTATGGTAAGGATCCAAACGCTCTTCTCTGATCTTCCATTTCCCCAAGGCTTGAGAAACTATCAGATTCGAGTTCCCATAAATCTCAAGGCATTTGATTTTGAGCCTTATTGCTACCTCAAGACCGCAGATACATGCCTCATACTTTGCTTCATTATTTATTACCTTAAAGTTTAGTTTGATGGCTATGGGTAGGTTTTTCCCACTCGGTGTAATGAACATAATGTCGATACTATACTCTTTGTTGTTAAATGCCCCATCAAAGTAAAGCTTCCAAACTTCAGTGTCAATTGTCAGGATGTCTTCATCAGGAAATTCAGGCTTGACCCAATGATCATCTACTGGAGCTGCAGCTAATTGATTAGCTATTATGCTACCCTTGACTGCTTTCCACTGTACATATTTCAGATCATATGCAGTTAATACAGCCATCCATCTTGCCATCTTACTGTCAAGAACCGGCTTCTCCATAAGGAATTTCAAAGGGCTCTTGTCAGCAAGAACATGAGTTGTAAAGGAGCAAAGGTAGTGTTGCAGCTTGTGGCAGACCCATACCAAAGCAAGGCATAGCTTTTCTGTAAAACTATACTTGAGCTCATGAGATAGCATCCTTTTACTCAAGTAATAGATGGCATTTTCTTTGCTAGAGTCAGGAGCATTTTGGGCAAGCATTGCCCCTATTGCTTCATCGGTTACTGATAGATAAAGCAACAAAGGCTTTCCAAACCTTAGTGGTTGTAGTACAGGTGGGTTTAGTAAGTACTGCTTGATTTGGTCAAAAGCTTTTTGACAGTCATCATTCCACTACTTGGAGGCTCCTTTTCTAAGTAGCTTGAAGATGGGACCACATACATCAGCCAACTGATTGATGAATCGACTAATGTATTGTAGCCGTCCAAGGAAACCTCTGATCTCCTTTTCTATTTTTAAAGGTGGCATTTCTAGAATTGCCTTTGATTTAGCAGGGTCCACTTCTATACCCTTGGATTACCATGTCATCCACATAAACTTCAATTTCTTTATGCATCATGTCATGGAAAATGGTAGTTGCCATCCTCTGGTATGTTGCCTCGGCATTTTTAAGTCCAAATGGCATAACCCGGTAGCAATAGGTGCCCTATTCAGTAATGAAAGTTGTCTTCTCTTTGTCAGGAGGATGAACCATTATTTGATTATACCAAGCAGCCAGGTCAGTTAAGGAATCCAATTCAAAACCTGCCATGTGGTCTACCAACAGATCAATGTGAGGCAAGGGAAAATCATCCTTGGGACAGGCTTTATTTAGATCCTTTTAATCCACACACATTCTAACTTTACCATCCTTCTTGGAAACCGGCACAATGTTAGCAAGCGAAGATGGATAGTTGATGGGCTTAATGAAGTTGTGGTCCAGTAGCTTGGCAATTTCTTCTTTGATTGGTATAGACCATTCTGTCTTAAGTCTTCTCAATTTTTGGTTTGACAAGCTTAGCACCTAGGTAGACCAAGATTTTATGAACAACTATGCTTGGATCTAACCCTGTCATGTCTTTCGGTTGCCATGCAAAATAGTCTTGAAATTCTCTGATCATCTTTTCAATGTGATCCCTGTTTATGCATGCAGATGCAATGAATGTAATTTTTGGTATGTCATGAGTGCCAGCATTAATGGGCTCTTTAATTGTGTTATCTTTTATTTCATTTATTTCATTTTTACTTGATGTCTCATTTAAGTCAGATTTAAAAGTTGGAACATCAAAGAAAAATGGAGACACAAAGTCGTAAGAGGAAAGAGTATAATTTTTACTGATTTCAAATGGGGATATGTCCCAATTTACATCAAATTGAAAAGTTAGACCCTTAAGGTCAGTTACATTATCAACAACAGAAATAGAGAGACAGACTCAAATTCAGAAGATGAGTCTATCTCAGACTGAGACTCTAATTCAGATTGGGGTTCTGGAATAGATTCTGGTTTGGAAGGATAGAAGGGGCTCTCCTCAAAGGACCAATTTTGCAGCTCGATCACGATGGGCTGAATTAAGGTGGAAGGGTCAGGTTGATGGGCTCAATGAAGTTGTGGTCCAGTAGCTTGGCAATTTCTTCTTTGATTGGTATAGACCACTCTGTCTTAAGTCTTCTCAATTTTTGGTTTGACAAGCTTAGCACCTGGGTAGACCAAGATTTTATGAACAGCTATGCTTGGATCCAACTCTGTCATGTCTTTCAGTTGCCATGCAAAATAGTCTTGAAATTCTCTGATCATCTTTTCAATGTGATCCCTGTTTATACATGCAGATGCAATGAATGTAATTTTTGGTATGTCATGAGTGCCAGTATTAATGGGCTCTTTAATTGTGTCATCTTTTATTTCATTTATTTCATTTTTACTTGATGTCTCATTTAAGTTAGATTTAAAAGTTGGAACATCAAAGAAAAATGGAGACACAGAGTCGTAAGAGGAAAGAGTATAATTTTTACTGATTTCAAATGGGGATATGTCCCAATTTACATCAAATTGAAAAGTTAGACCCTTAAGGTTAGTTACATTATCAACAACAGAAATAGAAGAGACAGACTCAAATTCAGAAGATGAGTCTATCTCAGACTGAGACTCTAATTCAGATTGGGGTTCTGGAATAGATTCTGGTTTGGAAGGATAGAACGGGCTCTCCTCAAAGGACCAATTTTGCAGCTCGGTCATGGTGGGCTGAATTAAGGTGGAAGGGTCAGTTTTCTCCTCCTTAACAGTGAGCATGAACACTTCACCAAAAAGACTAGCCTCCATGTTCTCTTCCCAATCTTGACTGAGCATGTAGATTGGTTTACAGTTTTCTATCTCAAGATTGACATCAGAAAATATTTCAAACTCGGGAATCATTTTTCCGGTAATGGGGCAGACCGAAGGCTCAGGAAAGTTACAGTAAGAAATTGTGTCGCCTTCCTTTACAAAATAGCCATTTAAGGTTTTGAAGTAAGGGCGCATAAGCCAGTCATAAACCTCACCTCTTTTAAGGGCAGCTATTCTATCTTTGGCCCGACTTTCCATTTCTTCCCAATCCTTATCAGTGGGCTCATACCCTAGCTCAAATGGTGGTGTTGCAACTAGATAGTTCGGGAAAGACTTTAAGCCCTGTTGGCTTCTTCCCAAACCTAGACCAGGAAAATAATTCATTTTGCAGAGCATGTTAGCAACAGCAATATTCCCAAAGGGGTCAAAATCAAATGGAATGAATTCTTTACCCTCTTCACCCTTAATGTATTGAATGAAGGAGAAACCAGAGAGTGGATAAGTGGATAGCTTAGGCTGAATCTCAAGAATAGGAATAGAGCTTAGAATGTCTAGTCTTCCATGCATGTCCCCTTTAATAGTCACGACCCTATTTCTGAAAGGGAACTTGACTTTTTGGTGTAGAAAGGAAGGGATAGCCTTTTCTTGGTGAATTCAGGGCCTTCCAAGTAGTAAGTTAAAACAAGAAGGTACATCAATCACTTGAAATGGAATGGTGAAAGATGTTGGCCCAATAGTCACATCGATGATTGCCACCCCGAGGACTTCCCTCTTGGTATTGTCATACGCCCTTATTATATGATCTAAAGGGGTAAAATCAATAACCTCCAATCCGAAGCAGCTTGCTACTTTCAAAGGGCATACATTTAAGGCTGAACCATTATCAATAAGAACCATTGGCACAGTCTTTTCCCATATTACC
Source organism: Reutealis trisperma (assembly GCA_947687605.1). Classification (NCBI taxonomy): domain Eukaryota; kingdom Viridiplantae; phylum Streptophyta; class Magnoliopsida; order Malpighiales; family Euphorbiaceae; genus Reutealis; species Reutealis trisperma. The sequence continues at coordinate 192,535 of CANTUT010000164.1, read as the reverse complement.
ATTGTGATGTAAAGGGCATTGTTGTGGTTAGGATCTCCTTCTGGAATGTCAATTTCTTCAAAAGTGATAGACACCCCTTTAGCAGCAGAGGTAATAGAAGTAATAAGGTTCTGGGGTGTGATGTCAATTAGAGCTTGGCATTGATTCAACGCCTTGCAAAGAGCTTAGCGATGAGGATATGAAGACTAGATTAAACTCCAAATTGACATGTTGGCTTGTGTTTTCTTGAGTTATTTGAGAATGGGATCTTTATCTAGTTTAAGAATCCTTTTCAATTTATCGGCAGGTGTAGGTATGGGTTGGATAGGTTGAGTGTTTGGGCTTGGTTGGTTCTGGATGACTGTGCCACTTTTGGTGATGGCATCAATCTCCTCAACTAGGTTAGTGAGGTCCAGGACACAGTAATAACCAGGATTTGACTCTATCAAGGAGATGGGGTCAACTCCCTCGTGATTGTTTATAGCATTGACTGTGTGGTTGGGCAAAGGGTTGGTGTTGATATTAGGTCGGGCTTTTGGTGGTATCAGGTTATTGGAGTCAATAAGGTCCTGAATTCTAGGTTTAAGGGCTTTGCACGCATCTATTTTGTGCCCAGGTCCTTGATGATAATCACACCTCTCATGTGGGTTGTAATTTTTAGGAAGTGGATTAGGGACTGGTTTTGGCTCAAGGAGTTTCACCATGTTTCCCTTAAGCAACTTCTTTAGGATAATACTCATAGGCACACCCCCAAGATCAAAAAACTGTCTTCTTTCAATCCTGATAGGCTTCTTGATAGTCAGAGTATTAACTTCCCCCCCTTTCTTATTCGTTGAGGAAGTGTCATTACCCTGATGAGTTGGTTTTTTGTATCTTGACCCTGATGCAGTCTCTTCTTTAATTTGAGCACTTTGAATCAAGTCTTTGATTTTTAAAGCAGTGGCAATAAGAGCCTTGAAGGAAGGCAAGTTTTGAGTCTGTAGCCTTTCTTGGTAAACTGGCAGGAGATTCTTGACAATTATGTCAATTTATTCATTTTCAGGAGGCCGGTTTACCATCTGAGAAGCCTTCTTCCTCCACCTCATAAGGAACAAGGAAAAGGATTCCTTAGCATACTACTTGGTGGTCTCGAGGTCTCTTCTGGTGACATTAACCTCAATGTTGTAATGATACTGTTGAACATAGATATTACAGATGTCATCCCAGGTTCGTTTCTTGGCGACATTCAAATCTACAAACCATTTTATCGCTGTACCGGTCAGTGACTATTGAAATAATTAGGCTAGGAGTTGATTATCCACACCCAATGGATGCATAGCTCCCACATATACTTTGAGGTGGGTCTTGAGGTAGGTAGTCCCATCAAACTTGTCAAACTCGGGTATTCTGAATTTGGGAGGAACCCTTGCATTAGGGAACAAGCTTAAGGATTCCGTATCAACTAGATCCTCTTTCTTTTTCATTCCTAACAGCATCTTTTCCATGCGCTCCATCTTCTCCATGCAGGTCTTTATCTTAAGATTAACCTCCTTCCCTTGGAAAGGATCCGCCGGTTGGGAAGTGAAGGTAGAAGTGATATTTATTGGTGAGTTGTTTTTTAGGAACTTGGGTGATGGGATTGGCAATAGTGGGATAATGTCGGTGTTTGCAGGTTCTTTATCTCTGGATTCAACTCTGGAAGTGGATCCATAGACAGGATAAAAGGTAGGTTTTGGGTCGGATTTGAATGATTTTGGGTCAGTGGGGTTTTGAGCCAAGAAGGTCTATTCCAACATGGCACGGACATCCTCCATAATAGCCCTCCTTTGGGCCTTCAACATGTCTTAGAAAAGGGCCTTTTGCCTCTTCATGATGGTCTCTTGGTGTTCAGAGAGTTTGGCAAAAAGCTCATCAAAGATCTCATAAGCTCTGGTGGTAGTGGTCTCGTCTCCGGCAACAGACATCTTGTCAACCTTTAGGATAGAGAGATAAAGCGGGGTCAATTTATAGCTTAGGTATGGAATAAAGATCATGGAATATATCATCTCTTGATTGGGACCATGGGTTAACATGGGTTTATGATTGGGACTAGCAGTGTTTGAGTGAGATTAAAACTCTCCCACTTTGTAAGGTTTATGTATGTATGCATGTATGCATGAATGGAAAAGGTTTCATGATAATGACATACCTAGTTTCAGTATTATGGTACATACAATCCTAACGGAAATGTTATGAGTCTTTACATGAAAGGGTTAGGGTGGTTTGAAGAGAACCCATCACACTAGAGATGCGATATACCTAACCACATGTGAGACAAGGAGCCTCACGTGGGTCCAATGGTACGTGCATACTCATTACACCTTTAAAAAGATTAGAGGATACGTCGTGGGCTGGATGATTTCACTATCAGCAAGCACACCTAAGGAAGATTGCCCACTCGATGTTACTTTCTATCCTTTATTTTCCTAGGAAGCTAGGTTTTTTTACAAGGACTCCGATATAGTGATGCATGAAAGAGTCATTTTGTGTTTAAAGCTAAACTTGGTATTATAACAAAAGTAATCCACTTTATCTTTTATTTGAAAAAGATTTTAATTCCCTAGTGGAGTCGCCAACTGTGAGGCCTCGCCCGAGCACCGGTCTGATCCGCCGAGAGATCGAAAGGCTCTTCGGGAGAAACTCCACGATTGGAACTCGCTGTGAGTTCAAAAAATTAATTTTTTTTGTAATTTGAAAGTTGAAAAGTGAGTCGCCACTTTAATTTATTTATTTTAATTGGGAAAATTAAAGAAAACCCAACATGATTGACTCCAAAAATAATTTGATTTATCCCAATGGAAAAATGCACCAATCCGGGAGTGACCAAGGAGGGCTTGGGGATCAGGTTTTGGTAATTACACAATTAAAAAAATATATTTTCTTTAGTTTGGCTAAAATTACAAAATAACTCTTTAAAAGGAATTTTTGTGTATGGATGAATAGAAATATAATGATGAATGAAACAGATGTATATACATATATATGATGAGATGGAATAACAATAAATAAGTAAGATCAATCCTACTTAATTATTACAATATCAAAAATAATTAAAACAGAGGGGATCTTTCCTTTAGCCCTTATGGGTATTAGGAAAAGCACACGTTCCCCAACTAAACTAATATAACATCATAAATAAAGAATATTATAAATAAACTAAAATAAAAGAAAAATAAGAATATTGAAAAAAAGGTTTTGGAGTTGATGCCCTTCAGAATGGCAGCTTGCATATTCTATTAAATAGGAATCAAACCCCACGCAGTTCTCCTTTCTTGCAAAGGAGGGGTTATAAAAAGATGTAGATTTGTTTATTAACTTAATTCTTATTCTTAAATTAATAAACTTTAGATCTTTTCAATTTTAGACCTAAAGAGAATTCTATATCTGAATTTAGAATTTTGAAAATAAAAAAAAAAAAAGGATTATACCTTTGCTTTTCTTGGTTTTTCTGACAAATGGAACGAGCCTTGCTCTGGATCTCAATTCCACCTTGAATTCAAAAGAAACTTGGAATCTGGATCTAAAAAACAATAAGTATGTTAGTATAAGAGAGGATTTATGCTTTGGAATGTGTCTCAACTACTTTCGAATGTGTTGGAATGCCTTGAAATCCTTAGAATGTGTTGGAATGCGTCAAAATGCATTGTAATGTGTGTCAAATGAGTTTGGAGGAGGCTTTATTTATAGAGCTACCAGAGGGGGTTTCGGCCGTCTGGGCGACACGTTAAGCATGCCGCTTGGCTACCGGCACCAATTCAATGCTGCCCACGGTGGCACGGCAGGAGTGCCGGCCTGTATTGCATGCTGCCCAGAAGGTGACACGGTAGGCATGCTGCCAGACGTGCCTCTCGTGCGGTTCGACCTGCTTCCTGCTTTTTCATCCGTTTCAGTTCCGATTTGAGTTTGGTTTGATCCTGTGGGTTCATAACTGAAAGACGGTTAACTAGAGGTGCAATTTTGAGGGTTCACAATTGTTTATTAAGAATTTGTTTATTGTGGTTATTGTGTATATAATTTGTTATATAATTTGTATATTATGTTTATAAATTTTGTTATTTCTTAGGATTTTTTATGATTTTTAGTTATTTTTAGTAATTTTTGTATTAAATTATGGTTATATAATTTGTTGGTAGAGAGTAATTGTTTTAATTTTGTAATTATGTGTTAATCTATTTATAAAATTATGTATTTAATTTTTGTATAAAATTATGGTTTTATAATTTGTTATTATTTTAGGTTTTTTATGATTTTTGGGTACTTTTAGTAATTTTTGTGTTAAATTATCATTATATAATTTGTTTTTTTGTAAAATATTTTTTGTGATTATGATATAATTTATTGGTAAAGAATATTATTTTTTAATTTTGAAAATTATGTGTAAAGTTATTTTTAATAAAATTATTATTTAATATTTGTATTAATTATGGTTTTATAATTAGTTATTTTTTAGGAATTTTTTACTATTTTTAGTAACTTTTGTATTAAATTATGATTATATAATTTTATATTTTTTAGGATTTTTTGTGATAATGGTATAATTTATTCGTAGAAAATAATTGTTTTTTAATTTTAGAAATTATTTTTTAATTTATTTTTAATAAAATTATGTATTTAATTTTTGTATTAATTATGGTTATGGTTTTATAATTTATTTTTTTAGGCTTTTATGATTTTTGGTTATTTTTAGTATTTTATTAATTATTTTTATTGCAAATTTTTTCAATTAATTTAACGTATTGCAAACACTTATCTTACATTCAAATTAATCTGCAATTTAAGAGGTTAGTATATTAAATCAGTTCAAAATTTGTAATTATTATAATTTGTAAATGTAATCTAAGAAAATTATTCAAATTGATTAATACTATTTTTTTTTTGTTTATCAAAAGCCTCTAATGAATTAAAAGAATTAATTTTTTTTATTATTTAATTCAAATGATTATTAATTTGTATTTTTTATTTAATTTATAATATTTGAATTTAAATTGTAAATATAAAATTAAAATGACTTTATGATGGAATGAAAAAAATAAAAAGA
>CANTUT010000164.1:35000-182500 GCA_947687605.1 Reutealis trisperma | reverse complement strand
CCATAGTGGTGCTGTTGGTGCTAATAGGACCCCCCCCTTTTTTTCTTAACTTCCACTTAAAGTTTCCTATAAATAAGGCCCATATTCACTCTTTTTCAACAAGTTTTCAAACATCAAAATCTAGAATTTCTATCAGTTTCAAGCTAAAATCTATCAATTTTCAAGATAAAAAATCTCTTTTCTTCAATTTCAAATCTAATTTCAAAGTTTATTTGTTATTATTATCTCTTTGTTTCTCTTATTTTATTTAATTCTTTCTATGCAAAGTTTAGCTTGTAAGATCTCAACCAAGGTAGAGCTTAGATCTGAAGTAAGGCTTACCTCATTCATACAAAGAAAGCACGAAACCAAGGTGTAATTCTTTCTTTTGAGATTTCTTGAATCAAATCTAGAATTCTCTATTTGTATCTTTCCTTAGGTCTAAAACTGAGAAGATCTAACCTTGTTAATTTTAAATCTAAATTAAATTAACAAATCAAATTAACCTTTTTCAAAAACCCTTCCTTCATAACAAAGAACTGCGTGAGGTTTGATTCCTATTCAAAAAGATATGCAAGCATGCCAGTTGTTTAGGCATTAACTCCAAACTATTTTATAAAATAATTTTTCACTTTTCTTTCATTTTGTATTATGAGATTATTTCTATTTTTTTTTTACATATAATTGAGTTGTTTCTTTTTGATTTGTTAATTCTTGTAATTAGTTGAGGAATGTGTGTTTTCTCTAGTACCCATAAGGGCTAGAGAAAAGATCATCTCTTTTACTTATTTATTCCATTTTTGTTTGTAATAATTCTTAAGTATATCTTGTTTATCACTTTATAATTGTCATGCATTGCACGGATATTATTACCCACTCATCATCCTTATTTTTGTTCATGAAATTTATTTTAAATCATTTTATATTAACATTAACAAACTAATTTTATTAAAATAAGCCAAAAACCTTGTCCCCAAATCCTCTTTAGTTTTGAGGCTAGTGATCTTTTCCTCTGAAATATTAATTGGAGTCTATATGGGTTTTGCCCTTAATCTTTTTCCTAAATAAAATAAAATTAAGGTGGCAACTCTTTTCAAAATCAATTTATCTGAATCTGAGGGTGCCATCATGAGTTTAAACCCAAATGATCATTTCAATCCTACTCAGCATATCAGACCTGCACTTGGGTGAGACCTTACAAAAACACAATAATAACAATATACTAATCACTCACCTTAACTATGCATACTTCTTTCTACAACTTCTTTCTTTTCAACCAAGACAAAAGTGATGATCCTCAACCTCTTGATCCTCATTTCTTACTTATTGTACTTGTACCACAACATTCAATTGACATACTTAAATGAATTCATTTAATTCTATATAGTAGAATTTAATTATCATACTTTAAACTTCTATATACACTCTAGTTAAATCTTATGACCTAGTAAGGCTGCCCCTATAACATCTTAAGCTCTACTTATCCAAATTCTTTGATTCTTTTTGAATTATAAACTAGATATATAGCATTACAATATATCCAAAATCCATCTATGTTTTACATAATTTTGAGGTCTACTCTACTTCTGTACAAGGGCAAACTGACCTTTTCTCACTAACTTGATTGCATTTCAAAATGCATAGATCCAATAACAAATTCCTTTTATAGACATAAACTAAAAATATAAGGGATTATTTATATTTTTTGAGCTTTGTCTAATTCTGCACCTAATGTCCTCAAACTATAGGGTCAATTATTGACTGTAGACGAGGTTGTTAGTTGTGCCCACAACTCCCTTGTCACACCCATAACAAGCATATCATAATTGCAACATAAAGTGTCGCGGCCATGAATTAATTTAAGCTCAAAAGCCTGAAAATCGACTGAGGCATAGAGAAGATCATGATAGGTATCACAACCATAATATTAGACATGAAAAGAGAACCACAACCATGATATGGGCACTGTGACTGTGACATTCATAAGGTAGAATACTATTCTAATGGATACATGATTAGCAAATTGAATCTTGCGATATGTCACTAATCATTCAAGACATTTGAAAATCATTAGCAATTCTCCAATTACGACCAGGAAATGTAAATCACTATTGTGATTAAGGCTCTACAATAACAATTCAACTTTGAAATTGCATTTAATGCAAATTTTATAGCTATTGGGCAGGACTTAGCCATTAACTTATTTGTAATGGCCATTTGGTGGTGGAACCTATAAGTACTCCCCCCAAAGCCCTTATATGTAGTTCAACAACTTTCTAAGTGGCCAAATCCTTGCAATTTAATTTCTAGAGCCTTAAACCTATATTTCATCACTTTGTGTTTATTAATAAGCTTGAATGCTCGAAAGGATGGGTGTTAGCCATAAAAAACTTATTAGATTGGAGAGTGAGTCTTAGAAAACTCTTGTTTAGTTTTGAATGTGAGCCTTAGGAAAATACTTGTAAGGTTTGTTTGTGACCCTTGTGAAAACACTTGTAAGGTTTGAATGTGAGCCTTTAGAAAATACTTCTAAGGTTTGGTGTGAGCTTAAACACTAAGTTGGGATTGAAATTGTAAAAACTCCATTAGTTTGAGTGTGAGCCTTCAAAAAAACTTCTAAGATTTGGTAGAGGCTAAACACTAAGTTGGGATTGAAATTGTAAAAACACTATTAATAGTCCAATTGAGGTTGGGGAGTGGATGTAAGGTTTGTTATACCTTTAGCCCTAAATTTCTTATGTTGTTTCTTCTCTACCCTTTAACTCTTATACTAAAATGTTAATTTGCCACCAATTCAATTTTCCTTCTTAGACTATAAGGGATAACAAGTGGTATTAGAGCTTGGAATCATATCCAAAAGCTTAATTGCATGATAAAAGATCAAGATGGCTAATAAAAGGACTAATTATCTTAAATTTCACTTTAATTGCACCGATCATGCTTATTGGAAACATAGTATGGAGGTTTACCTCAATAATGATCTCATTAATAAATGGGATAGTGTTCTTAAAAGAATGGAAGCCTTCATCAAGAATAATTTATGGTGTAGAAGAAGTGATTCTAAGGAAAGAATGGGTTGAGACACAAAGAAAAGTAAGTAACAAAAATAAAAGAGTTATGGCTATTTTTCTAAGCTCTTTATCAAGAGAATAATGTGGGAAGGTTCAACATTGTACAAGTGCTTATAGCATTTAGAAGTCATTAGAGAACTACCATGAAGGCACCAAACAAGTACAATCTTAAAAAGTCCAAATACTTGTCCATGAGTATGAGCTCTTCCATATCAAACCCAATATAAATGTAATGGATATGACCAATTAGCTTCTTGTGACTATCATAAACTTGAAGAAATTTAGAAAGGTCTACTCTTTTGAAGATGTCAACAATAAAACCTTAGAACTCTTCTAAGGAAGAACTTTGAGCTTAAGGTGGCTTCAATCGAAAAAGCTAATGATCTAGACAAGCTATGAATGGATTGTCTCATTGATAAACTCCTCATCATGAAATGATCTTGGAGAAGGAAGAAGTTCAAAGCAAGAAGAAGAAATCAATTGCTCTCAAATGCCTCACCAAAGACCAACATGATAGTAAGAGTCAAAGTGGCTCAGATGAGAGTGATGATGAAGATGAGGAGTTGATAACAATATCAATGACAGTTAAAGAGATCATCAAAAGTAGAAAGAAAGAGAAGAGGTCGTTTAGAAAGCCCTCCTCCAACTCAAACTCAAGCAAACATAAGAAAAATGAAGTAACTTGCTATGAGTGTAGCAAGCAAGGCCATACTAAAATGAAGTGTTCTAAAAAGAAGAAGAAGAAGAAGTGGGATGAGGAGAAGAACAAAGCTTTCTAGGCTACATGAGATGAAGACCCTTCCAACAATGAAGAAGAAGATAAAGTTGCAAATTTATGCTTTATGGCTTTGGAGAACTATTCAAATGAGGTAAACTCTACTTCTCATTCTTGTGATGACATTGATGATATCATCAATGATTAACTTATGGAGAATATGGCCTTAAAATGTGAAAAATAATTTTCAAAAATAAAATTTTACAAAGAAAAATTTTCAAAACTTGAGGAGAACTTTAAAGATCTTGAGAAACTAGTTTTAAGTTTAAAAAGTTCAAATGTTAATTTCAAAAAATCTTTGAACAGTATTTCTTCAAAAACCTCTTTATTTGAATCTTTGTACAAAGAAAAAATTCTTTGAAATTAGAGTTTAAAGAATTAAGAACTTTTATTTCTAAATTTCACAAAGGAAAGAAGCTTAGATACACTCTTTGTATCTCAAAGGCAACCTCTTGTGAGACATGGTCTTGGCCTCAATTGTTCATCAATTTTCGCATCTTCCCCTCCATCATTCATTAAAGCCTTTACTCCTCAAACTTTTAGCATAGAGGCACTCAACAAGGTGGCTAAATCACACACAAAACTTTCTAATCCTAAAAGGATTGTGAATGGTTCATAAGGATCAAGAGCTAAGCCTTTAAGACCAAATCGTGCATATATGTATAACACAATGTAGGCTCAAAAGCACCCACAATCACAAAACCACACTTGCTCTTATATGAATTCGCATGATAATGTCGTGAAGAGGCACTTATTTCATGCCAATGTAACAAAAAAGAAGAAAACTTATAAGTGTAAACTTCAATATCATTATTACATGAAATTTAGGCACATTAAAAAATATTTTGTTACATAAGGAAGGCTTACTTAAAAATTCAGGATCCTTCCAAGACTAACCCTCAAGGACCCAAGTATAATTAAGTACCAAAGCAAAGATATATTTTTTTTTTCTTATAGTTGTGTCTCAAATTGGCTACAAAGAGAGCTTAGCTTACTTGATGGGAGCTCTTTATTTTAAATTTTGTTTCTTTTTTACTTGCATTTTGACTTGCCGAAACATACACTAACAAACTACAAGTGTACAGGTCATTATCAAGTAATAAAGTAGTGAGTATAAGTATCATCTCCATAAGGATAGTTTATAAGTACTAGCGTAAACTTAAACTATTGTCTAGTTGATCAAAATGAAGATTAATTAAACTAAGCTAAATTAACTAAGCTGACCTAAGAAAGCAAGTAAATGATATTGATGGAAATAATCTTGGCAAAGCTAATCTAGATATGAATCCCCCTAGTTTCTCATGCATATTAAACAATAGATTGAGTTGGACCCCCATGACATGAGTCTAGAACCTCTCTTAAGCGATCTAGTACCTAATTCCTAGGTAAATTGGAAGGAATCTCTTCTCATCCAAGATCAAATAGGAACAGCATTAACATCAAGGAGTTAAAGTCTAAAGAGTCTTGTAGATCTATCTCTAGCATCCCAATTAACTCTCTATTTCCATGGGTGATCTATCTATATCAGGGTATCTCTACTCATCCAATATAGAAACGATATCCAATCAACAAGCTAGCAATTGCTAATTAGAATAATAAGATTTATCATGAAAATTAAACAACCAAAGATGAATTGATTAAAGCATAAATCCTTCAATCTATACAGTAAAAACTAGGGTTCATTACAAATATAATTAGTTCATACTAAAATTGAAGAACAAAGAAAAGAGGGAGAAATTTCAAATAAATCTTGAAGATGTTCTTCGAAATCTTCTCTTCAATCTTTCACATCTACTTGGATTTTGGTTTTTGATTCAATTCTCAATATCTCTAACCTTCAAGCCTTTCTTATGACTCTAAGATTTAGTCAACCCTTAGATCTCCATTTTTGCTCTTTGGTGACTCTCTTTTTCATTTTCTGCATTAACTTCTTTATATAGGCACATTTCTGGGTTTATGACATGGCCATGTGATGCTACTAGATAGATTGGAATTAGCCCTTAATTACATAGTCAGTGACATGACTGTGTCTTTGGTGGTGTGGTAGAGATGAGCTTCAATCCTTTGCCTGTTTTCTTCTATTTTCACTTCTTGGCTTTGTAGTTTCTAGATAAATTGATCCATGGCTCCTACAACATAAAAGAATTTTGGAAAAACACTAATCAAATAAATCAAACTCAATTTAAGGATAAAATACTTTAAGAATGATGTGATGTAAAATGGTATAGATTTAGTGTTATTTCATGTGCATTTTAGTTACTTATTAGGTTTATTCTTAGTATATTATAGTGCATTTTGTGTTTTATTCCCTTAATATTTATTCTACTAATATTTTCTCAAGATTTCTCCTTAACCTGATGGTTTTGAGAGTATTTTATAAGTTTTAGTAGGTTATGGGAGGTATTGGAGGTTCCTAGAAGAGTCAAATATAAAAAGAAAGCAAAGTTTGGAATTCAATGGTGCCAAGTCATCACCAAGTGTGCTGACTCGGCACCAATGGTTGCTGTGCCGAGTTGTTGAGTGGAGGGTGAGTTGGTGCCGAGTCGACACAAACCAAAAGACAGGATTCTTCACGAATAGTCTATAATGTTTTGGTCATAACTTCCTCTACACAACTCGGATTGACACAATTCAAGAGGATATGGAAAGCTAATAAAAAGGCCTACAATTTCATGAACCTCAAAATCTAATTCTACCATCTGAATTGACCGAAATGCCCTTGAAGTTTCTAAAGCAGTTATTAGGTGACTTTTCACAAAGTGTTGCATTTCTTTATGAAATGTTATGACTTTTAGCAGTTCAAAGCCTTTAAATAGTTGAAGTTTCTTCTGTAAAAGACATCTAGAAAATCAGAATACAAAGTAGAGAGTATTTTATTAAGAAGAAAAAGAGAGATCTTACAAGTTTTAGCACTTTCAAGTACAATACTTTGGGAAACTATTCTTGTATCAAGGCTTCTAATCTTGAAAATTCTGGTAAAAGATTTCTATAACTTTTCCTTACTTAATCTATTTTATTTCTTTGATGATTGAATGTTTAATTTTCTTTTTATAAGATATCTAACAATGCATTAAGGCTAAAGTACTTGTGGTTAGAATTGCAATGCAAATTTAGTCTATGAACTTTATTTTGATATTTTGTTAATGAATGATTGATTTGGCTTCAATTAAGTTCTAAATAGTTGTTATATATGCTTGATCACCATATGTAATATGTTAGTTAAGAATTTGCAATGAGAATTGGAATTCTTAGTGGAAAAGTAATTGATGTCACTTAAGTTAAAAGATTAATTAGAATCTACTTCTAAAGGGATAAAAAGAATTAACATTGAACTTCATGGTTTTTGTCTACGTTTACATTGACATGAGAATGTGTGTAAGTCTATTCAAAAATACCTTTAATTGACTTAGAGATAAGCTTTTAAAGATTTTAGGTTAATTCTCCAATCAACTCATTCATAATCTTATTTTATATACATGTTAAAAGTTCATTGATTTAGATTTAAATTGTAATTCTAACTTGTTCTCTTTCTAGAAATTATTTAGATAACTTTGAATTATTTAGATATTAGTGATTTGTAGTTAAATTAGTAGTTAATTAGTTACTCAAACTCCAACTTTTCATCTTATTATTTGTTCGGTTAATAATAAATTCATCATTTTTCCTAGTGTTCAACCCCTTGCTAATCCTATATTTAGTCATAAGGGCTAGGGTATATAAATTTGCCTACATCAAATTTGGCGCCATTGTCGGGGAATTTTGATAAGAATTTTTATTAACTTAGGATAAAGAAAGGTTGTTTTAGGCTTTAATCAGATATTAATTGTTTTTAAATGAGACGTACCCATAGTTCCACTAGTATTTTATCTTTTGACAAGCATATTCATCATAAGGAGTTTCATGAAGGACAACTTATTTTATTATACAATTCAAGGCTTAAACTCTTTCCTGGTAAGTTAAAGTCAAGATGGTTGGGTCCTTTTAAAATTATCAAGGTTTATCCTCATGGTGCAGTTGACATTGAAAATTCAAAAGGGGAAATTTTTAAGGTCAATGGTCAGCGTTTGAAATCCTATGTTGTTGGTGATCAGATGGGTAATGAAAACAGTTCATAATTAGAGGTTTGGGGACTACTTGGTGAACCTTTGGGTAAATATGATTATAAGGTAAAGTATACACCACCACCTAGTTCAAGCATTCCTATTGAATCCATCGAGCCATCAGGTTGGGGAGAAGAATTTGATGCTATTGACAATCAAGAAACAAAGAAGGTTCATACCCTACACTCCCAATCTTAACTTGGAATTAAGGTATGATCAAACTATAGATTTTATATTTAGCAAGGTATGATACTTACACATTTAGTTTATTTTCATTCTATTATATATATTTGTTTTCATAATTTTTCTTTTGTTTTTTACAGAAATTGCATTTCATTCTTATTTGTATATGTTTTCATCACTTTTACTATTAAAATTTATTTTATCATACATGTTTTCTTGGAGGTCTTTCCCATTCTATAACTTTCCTTTTACATCTATCTAAAAAAAAAAAAAAAAAGTGACATAGAAATTCATTGGTGCCAAGTCGGCACCCTTCAACTGAGTTGGTGCCAAGTCAGCACCAATAATCTCTGTGCCGAGTTACACCCTTCAACTGAGTTCGTGTTGAGTTGGCACATATGATACACATCCCAAAAATTCAAAATTTTGCACATTTTCAATTACTAGGCCATTTGACTTCAATTTTGTTGTTTTTAAATTCAAACATCACTATGAAAAAGCATATATTCCTTAAGTGTCTCTTGGAAAGGGACATGAAAAGACTACACAACTTTATCTCTTTATAGTTAGTTTTTCTTTTTATAAACTTGTGCATTCTTTTCTTTTTCTATTTCCATTTCACTCTTTATTTATCATATACACTCTTTCTTTATCTCCCTCTCTCTCACGTTTCTCTCTCTCACTTCTCATCTTCTCTAAGCTTTTGTTTTTTTTTTTTTTCTCTCTTTCTTAACCAAAACCCATTCCTTTTATCTTTCAAAAATTGCTTTACAAGATGGGTAAATCAAAAACAAATCCATCCTCATCTTCAAGGGTTAAGGAAGTTACACAAGAGGAGGAAGATGTTCTGGATATAGCACCACTATATAGAGCACCATTTTCGATTTTTGGCCAATGGGAAGGACAAAGGTATGACAAATGTCTTAAACAAAATGTTGTTGGTTCTAGGTTTCTTCCTCTTGATGTTGTTAGTAAAATGGGTTTTGATGAAATTCTGAAGAAATTTCTTAAACAAATAGGTCTTAAAACTTTGGTTTCTTTAGAAAAGGACACTTATGTACAACTAACACAAGAATTTTATTGCACTTTGAAATTGAATAATAATGATCCTCATGTGTTAGATTTTTGTATGCCAGGAAACCCATATCAATTGACTTATAATTTCATGAAAAAAGTGTTTGGTTTTTCTAAGGATGGAGTTTGTGAAATCCCTCGTGATTGGCATGGTAGTGAATATTGGAATGAATTAACCGATTTACCTCAATTTGATTCTAAGAAAGGCTACGCCATGTTCATTAAAGATCATAAATTATGGCTTTTGCATAAAATTCTTGCATGTCTCGTGTTTGGTAAGTCGGAAGGAAATAGAGTCTCTATCCAAGAAATTTATTTGATGTGGTATATTAGCATGAAAAAGCAAATTTGTTGGACTTATTGGATTTTTAATAAGTTACTTGAATGTGCTAATAATAAAAGTGGTCCTTTGACTCATGGTTATATTATTACTTCTATTGCTAATGCTCTTAAAATTTCACAAGCTTCTTTGGATTCCATGAGAGTGGTGAGTAGGGTTCGCCTTACTAAATCTACTTTCACAAAAGGTGAGGTTATTTATCCTAACTTTAATTTAAGACATGTAAAAGATAGATCATATTGGGTAGGAGTAGAGAAAAGCGAAGAGAGTAGTGAAGAAAGGGAACATGAAGCTCAAGGTGATGAACAAGGTGTTAATGTTGGTGGTACATCTACTACTGCTCCTATTAAAGTCGGTGGAGGAAGTTCTCATGTGTCCCCCAACATGGCTATTTGGCAACAAATCCTTCAAAATCAATAAGCTATGAATACACAATTGGGATGCATGGATGTTAGGCAACAATAACTGGAGAGGCAATAACGAAGACTAACTTACAAGATGGATCAATCTTTTGCTAGCAGTGGATATCAATTTGATTCTTCGCCCCCTTCACCACAAGTGGATTGAAAGATAAGCATTTCTAACCTTTCCCTATTTTTCTTTAAACTATGTTGCCTGTTTGTCTGTGTTTTCTTCTTTTTGGGACACATTGGGGGCAATGTGTACTCTAAGTGTGGGGGAGGTTATATCTTGTTTAGTTTTTTTTTTTTGTTCACCCTATTTTATAAGTTTATAGGATTTAGTGTTCATGATCTATGCTATGATGCATCACCTCAAAATATTTTGAAATTTTTGAAGACTCCTTCTAATTTTATATGATATAGTTCTAGTTTGGTTCATTATAACATTAAGGGTTAGAAACATTTAAGAATTGATTTATGATCAACTTCCCTTGCCTTAGTTGATTATATGAACTTCTTGTATAGGCTTGAGGGTGATTTGTTTGTCTTTGTTTATATCTTGAGAAGTTTTAATTAATTTGGACTAATGAATGCTTGCTTAAGTTTTAAGGGATTTTATTTTTATTTTAGAGGAAATTAAAGTTAATGCATACCTATGATCAGTTAATAAAGGATGAGGAATAAATAAAAATGAAATGAAATGATATATAAGTTCCCAGTAAGTCATGTACATTTGTGTTTGCTCCTTAATTGTATTTGTTCGGAAAGGAATTTATATATGAAATAATTATGAGGTATATTCAATCGAAAAAAATCCATACATGACAAAAGTGAATGAGTAAGTCGTGCATATTTGAGTATGCTCCTTAAATGTGTTTGTTTGGAAATATTCACTTTTGTTATTCTATAACTTTTCTTTAAAAAAAAAAAAAAAGAAGAAGAAGACAAATTTTCCAAAAATACCTTGAGATTGATTATGGGTATGTATGCTTTCCTTTTTCCTCAATTGTTTGAATAGTTCCCTTTTGACTTGAGTTTGGTAATCAATTGAATGAACTTGATAAATTCTCGTTATAATCTTTGACAAACAATCACCTTATTGCTTATATTAGTTGTATCAAACTTTTTTGTAGGCTTATGGAGTTGTTTATGAAACTCTTCTTCTTCGTTTCTTTTCTTTAGGGTGTGATGACCCTTATTAGTGCGTTAACATTTGAATAAGGAGTAATTTTTATGATTATGTTTTTCCTTTCAACTTATGAAATTGCTTGAGGGCAAGCAAAGTCTAAATGTGGGGGAGTTTGATGTGATGTAAAATGGTATAGATTTAGTGTTATTTCAGGTGCATTTTAGTTACTTTTTAGGTTTATGCTTAGTATATTATAATGCATTTTGTGTTTTATTCCCTTAATATTTATTCTACTAATATTTTCTCAAGATTTCTCCTTAACCTGATGGTTTTTAGAGTATAAGTTTTAGTAGGTTATGGGAGATATTGGAGGTTCCTAGAAGAGTCAAATATAAAAAATAAAAAAATAAAAAAAAAAGTAAAGTTGGGAATTTAATGGTGCCGAGTCATCACCAAGTGTGCTGACTCAGCACCAATGGTTGCTGTGCCGAGTTGTTGAGTGGAGGGTGAGTTGGAGCCGAGTCGGCACACACCAAAAGACAGGATTCTTCACGAATATCTTGGTCTTTGATTCGATTAAACCCTCAATATCTCTAGTCTTCAAGCCTCTCTTGTGACTCTAAGGCTTAGCCAACCTTTAGATCTCTATTTTTGCTCTTTGGCTGCTCTCCCTTTCATTTTCTGCATCATCTTCTTTATATAAGAGAGTTTCTGGGTTCCTTAGCTATGTTTCTAGCCATATGGCAGAGATAAGCTTCAATCCTTTGCCCGTTTTCTTTTGTTTTCACTTTTTGGCTATGTAGTTTCTTGATAAATTGATCCATGGCTCCTAAAACATAAAAGAATTCTGAAAAAACACTAATCAAACAAATCAAACTCAATTTATGGATAAAATACATTAAGAATAAGGGGCAAAATATAGTTAATTAAATACTTATCAAATTTAATGCATTCTTAATTGATTTGATTGATTGTGTACATGATTGCAAATGTTTGATGCTTTGATTACTTAATGATTATTTTTGCTTATATTTGATATTTGATTGACTCATCCAAATTTGAATTTTTAATATTCATATGTCTAATTCTATCATTTATACCAAATTTGATTATGCAAATTAGTGCCAAGTGCATTGCATAAGCATTCCGTTTGTTTTCATTCAAATTTTCTTGTTTTGATTTACTTGTATTTTATGTATTCATGACATCTTTTTAGGACTATTTTGTCCTTGAACAAATATGTACTAGTTCTTTTTCAATGAATGCCAATTCTTTAAGGTCTTTGTTTAAATTCTTTACTTATTTTACTCTTTTACCTTCAATCTATGGTTCCCTTACTCTCTCAAACCCTCTTTTTGATCTTGACAAAGGGGACGAAAATGTAAGAAATTGAATTTGTAGGAAAATGTAAGAAATTGAATCTACAACCGTGATTCAACATTTAATGTAGATTTTCTAGTTGTTAGGAGAGATTTGGCCATGAACTTTTTGTAATGGCCATTTGGCGTGAAGCTATAAATACTCCCTACAAAAGCCTTAAACGTAGTTTAACAACTTCTCTAGTGACTAAACTCTTGCAATTTAATTTCTAAAGCCTTAAACTCTTAATTTCCCCACTTTATATTTATCATGAGCTTTAATCCTCTAAGAGTTAGGTGTTACACATAAAACACTTGTTAGGCAACAAAGTGAGTCATAGAAAACTCTTGTTTAGGTTTGGCTATCAGTCGTGGGTAAATACTTATAATGTTTGAGTGTGAGCCTCAGGAAAACACTTGTAAAGTTTGAGTGTAAGCCTTAGAAAAACACTTATAAGGTTTGGTGAGAATCTAAAGACTAAGTGTCAACCCTCAAAATTACACCTCCAGTCGACCGTCTTTCAGTTACGAACCCACATAATCAAACTGAGCTCGAATCAAAACTGAAACGGATAAAAAAGTAGAAAACAGGTCGAACCAGCTAGCCAACGCGCAAGAGGCGCATCACTGCTCTAGGCGGCACAGCAATCTGGGCAGTACGCCTGCCGTGCCGCCGTCTGGGTAGCACGCTTACCGTGCTGCCTCATTGGTGACACAAAATTCATGCCGGCAATAAGGCAGCACGCTTAATGTGCCGCCGGACACCCGGCATGTCACCGATGCTGCCCATGCTGCCAGTGTCATGCTGATGCTGCCGTCCATACCGTTGGTGCCCCCCCTCAGCAGCTCTATAAATAGGGCCTCATTCAGGTTCATTTGACATGCATTCCAAGGCAAAAATACTCCATGAATATTGATATACTTGTTGCTTTCAAGTTCTTTTTGAAATTTGATACAAAAGAGTTGTTGTTTCAATTTCAATTTTGATTTACATTCATCATGTTATTTTGCTAATATTTTGTTGCTAAGATTCATATTCCAAGTCTTTTGAATCCAAGGTGGAGTTGAGATCCGAAACAAGGCTCATTCCATTCGTCCGAAAATCAAGAAAAGCAAAGGTATAATCCCCTTTCCATTCTCAAAATTCTAAACTCAAATATAGAATTCTCTTTAGATCTAAAACAAAAAAGATCTAAAATTTATTAATTTAAGAATTAGAATTAAATTAACAAACAAACCAATGCTTTTTTTTAGAACCCCTCCTTTGCAAGAAAGAAGAACTACGTGGGGTTTGATTCCTATTGGATGAGATATGCAAGCTGCCATTTTGAAAGGCATCAACTCCAAAATCTTTTTATCAATATTTTTTTCCTTTTTTTATTTTGATTTATTTATATTAATCTTTTATTTATGATCTTATATTAGCTTAGTTGGGGAATGTGTGCTTTTCCTTGTACCCATAAGGGCTAGAGGAAAGATCCTCTTTATTTCAATTGTTTTGATCTTGTAATAATTAAGTAAGATCTATTTGCTTATTTGTCTA
This sequence comes from Reutealis trisperma, assembly GCA_947687605.1. NCBI lineage: Eukaryota > Viridiplantae > Streptophyta > Magnoliopsida > Malpighiales > Euphorbiaceae > Reutealis > Reutealis trisperma. The sequence goes on along the minus strand of CANTUT010000164.1, from coordinate 168,547 downwards.
CAATTGTCATTCCATCTCATCATATATATCTGTTTCATTCATCATTATATTCTTGTTCATGCATACACGAAAATTTCTTTTTAAGAGTTATTTTGCAATTTTAGCCGAACTAAAGAAAATACGTTTTTCTCAATTGTGTAATTACCAAAACCTTATCCCTGAGCCCTCTTTGGTTACTCGTGGATTAGTGTATTTTCTAATGGGACAAAATCAAAAATTTTTTGGAGTTAATCAATTTGGGTTTTCTTTAATTTTCCCAATCAAAACAAGTAAATTAAAGTGGCGACTCACTTTCACAACTTCAAAATCACAAAAATCAATTTTTTGAACTCATAGCGAGTTCCAATCGTGGAGTTTTCCCCGAAGAGCATTTTGATTCCTCGGCGGATCAAACCGGTGCTCGGGCAAGGCATCACAATTAGCGACTCCACTGGGGACTTAGAATCTTTTTCAAATAAAAGATAAAGTGGATTACTTTTGGTAAAATACTGAGTTTGGCTTTAAATGCAAAATAACTCTTTCATGCATCACTACATCGAACTCCTTTTCCAAAAGTCCTAGCTTCCTAGGAAAACAAAGGATAGAAAGTAACATCAAGCGGGCAACCTTCCTTAGGTCTACTTGTCGATAGTGAAATCATCCAGCCCATGACGTATCCTCTAATCCTTTTAGAGGTGTAACGAGTATGCAGGTACCATTTGACCCACGCGAGGCTCCTTGTCTCACATGTGGTTAGGTATATCGCATCTCTAGTGTGATGGGTTCCCTTCAAACCACCTTAACCATCTCATGTAATTACTCATAGAACCTTCCTTTAGGGTTGTATGTACCATAATACTAGAACTCGGTATGTCATTATCATGAAACCTTTTCTATTCATGCATACATGCATGCATGCATAGACCTTACAAATTTGGAGAGCTTTAATCTCACTCAAACACTGCTAGTCCCAATCATAAACCCATGATCCTAATCAAAAGCTGATATATTCCATGATCTTTGTTCCATACCAAAGCTAGAAACTGACCCAGCTTTATCTCTTTATCCAAAGGTTGACAAGATGTATATTGCCAAAGATGAGACCACTACCACCAAAGCTGATGAAATCTTTGATGAGCTTCTTGCTAAGCTCTCTGAACACTAGGAGAACATGATGAAGAGGCAAGAGGCCCTTTTCCAAGATATGCTAAAGGCCCAAAGGAGGGCTATCATAGAGGATGTTCGTACCATGTTAGAACAGACCTCCCTGGCTCAAAACCCAACTGACCCAAAATCATTCAAAACTGACTCAAAACCTACCTTTTATCCTGTCTATGGATCCACTTCCAGAGTTGAATCTAGAGACAAAGAACCTATAAACACTGACATCATTCCACCATTGCCTATCCCGTCACCCGAGTTCCTCAAAAACAACTCACCAACAAATCTCACCTCTGCTTTTACTTCCTAACCCGCGGATCCTTTCCAAGGGAAGGAAGTTAATCCTGAAATAAAAGCCTGCATGGAAAAAATGGAACGTATGGAGAAGATGTTGTTGGGTATGAAAAAGAAAGAGGATCTGGTTGATACGGGGTCCTTAAGCTTGTTCCCCAATGCAAGAGTTCCTCTCAAATTCAAGATGCTTGAGTTTGACAAGTTTGATGGGACTACCCACCCCAAGACCCACCTCAAAGTATATATGAGAGCCATGCATCCATTGGGTGTGGATAACGAACTACTAGCCCAATTATTTCAGCAGTCACTAACTGGTACAGCTATGAAATGGTTTATAGACTTGGATGTCGCTAAAAAATAGACCTGGGATGACATCTGCAATATCTTTGTCCAATAGTATCATTACAACATCGAGGTCGATGTAACAAGAAGAGACCTTGAGACCACCAAGCAGTATGAAAAGGAATCCTTCTCTTCATTCCTTACGAGGTGGAGGAAAAAGGCTTCTCAGATGATAAATTGGCCTCTTGAAAATGAACAAATTGACATAATTATCAAGAATCTTCTGCCAGTTTACCAAAAAAGGCTACAGACTCAATACTTGCCTTCCTTCAAAGCTCTTATTGCTACTGCTTCAAAAATTAAAGACTTGATTCAAAATGGTCAGATTAAAGAACAGACCGCATCAGGGTCAAGGTATAAAAAGCCAACTCATCAGGATAATGTGACTTCCTCAACGAATCAAAAAGGGGGGAAATTAATACTCTAACTATCAAGAAGCCCATCAGCAGTTTTCTGATCTAGGGGGTGTGCCTATGAGTATTATCCTTAAGAAGCTGCTTAAGGGAAACATGGTGAAACCTCTTTAGCCAAAACCGGTCCCCAATCCACTGCCAAAAAATTACAACCCAAACGAGAGGTGTGATTATCATCAAGGACCTGGGCATAAAACAGATGCGTGCAAGGCCCTTAGACACAGAATTTAAGACCTTATTGATTCCAATGACCTGATACCACCAAAAGCCCGACCCAATATCAATACCAACCCTTTACCTAACCACATAGTCAATACCATAAATAATCATGAGGGAGTTGACCCTGTCTCCTTAAATGAGTCAAATCCAGATTATTGCATTGTCCTGGACCTCACTAACCTAGTTGAGGAAATTGATGCCATCACCAGAAGTGGCAGAGTCATCTAGAGCCAACTGAGCCCAAACACTCAACCTATTCAACCCATTCCTACACTTGCCAACAAATTGAAAGGGATTCTTAAACAAGATGAAGATCCCATTCTCAAACAACTCAAGAAAACACAAGCCAATATCTCAATTTGGAGTTTGATCCAGTCCTCATATCCTCACTGCCAAGCTCTTTGCAAGGAGTTGAATCAGTGCCAGGCTCCAATTGATATCACACCTAAAAACCTTGTTGCTTCTATTACCTCTACTGCTAAAAGGGTGTCCATCACTTTTGGAGAAACTAACATTCCAAAAGGAGACTCTAGCCATAATAATGCCCTTTACATTACAGTGGTAACTCAGGGAAAGACTGTGCTAATGGTTCTTATTGATAATGGTTCAGCTTTAAATGTATGCCCTCTGAAGGTAGCAAGCTGCTTGGGACTGGAAGTTACTAACTTTACCCCTTCAGATCAGATATTAAGGGCGTAGGACAATACCAAGAGAGAAGTCCTCGGGGTGGCTATCATAGATGTGACTATTGGGCCGACATCTTTCACCATTCCTTTTCAAGTGATTGATGTACCTTCATATTTTAACTTATTACTTAAAAGCCCTGGATCCATCAAGCAAAGGCTATCCCTTCCTCCTTACACCAGAAAGTCAAGTTACCTTTTAGAAATGGAGTTGTGACTGTTAAAGGGGACATGCATGGAAGACCAGACATCCCAAGCTCTATTCCCATTCTTGAGATTTAGCATGAGCTATCCACTTATCCACCCTCTAGTTTCTTCTTCATTCAATACATTAAGGCTGAAGAGGGTAAAGAATTCGTTCCATTTGATTTTGACCCCTTCAGGAATATTGCTATTGCTAACATGCTTCGAAAAATGAATGACTTTCCTAGTTTAGGTTTAGGAAGGAGCCAACAGGGCTTGAAGTCTTTCTTAGAATATCCAGTCTCAACGCCACCATTTAGGCTAGGGTATGAGCCCACTGATGAAGATGTTGCAGAAATGGAAATTTGGGCTAAAGACAGAACAACTGCCCTTAAAAGAGGTGAGATTTATGACTGGCTCATGTGCCCTTACTTCAAAACTCTAAATGGCTATTTTGTAAAGGAAGGCAACACAGTTCCTTACTGTAACTTTCTTGAGCCTTAGGTCTACCCCATTACCGAAAAACTGATCCCCGGGTTTGAAATCTTTTTTGATGTCAAGCTCAAGATAGAAGACTGTGAACCAATCTACATGCTTAGTCAAGATTGGGAAGAGAACATAGAGGCTAGTCTTTTTAATGAAGTGTTCATGCTCACTGTTGAGGAGGAGAAAACTGACCCTTCCACCGTAATCCAGCCCACTGAGACCGAGCTGCAAAATTGGTCCTTTGAGGAGACCCATTTTATCCTTCTAAACTAGAATCCATACTAGAGTCCCAATCTGAATCAGAGTCTCAGTCTGAGATAGACTCATCTTCTGAGTCTGAGTCTGAGTCTGTCTCTTCTATTTCTTCTATTGATAATGATGTAACTGAGCTTGAGGGTCTAACTTTTCAATTTGATGTAAATTGGGACATATCCCCATTTGAATTCAATAAAAGTTCTACTATTTCCTCTTACGACTCTATGTCTCCATTTTTCTTTGATGTTCCAACTTTTAAATCTGACTTAAATGAGACATCAAGTAAAAATGAAATAAATGAAATAAAAGATGACACAATTAAAGAGCCCATTAATGCTGGCACTCATGACATACCAAAAATTATATTCATTGCATTTGCATGCATAACCAGGGATCATATTGAAAAGATGATCAGAGAATTTCAAGACTGTTTTGCATGGTAATCGAAAGACATGACAGGGTTGGATCCAAGCATAGTAGTTCATAAAATCCCAGTTTAGCCAGGTGCTAAGCCCATCAAACAGAAATTGAGAAGACTCAAGATGGAATGGTCTATACCAATTAAAGAAGAAATTACCAAACTACTGGACCACAACTTCATTGAGCCCATCAACTATCCATCCTAGCTTGCTAACATTGTGCCGGTTCCCAAGAAAGATGGTAAAGTTAGAATGTGTGTGGATTATAGGGATCTGAAGAAAGCCTGTCCTAAGGATGATTTTCCCTTGCCTCATATTGATCTGTTGGTAGACTGCATGGCAAGTTCTGAATTGGTTTCCTTAACCAACCTGGTTGTAAGGTATAATCAGATAATGGTTCATCCTCCTGACAAAGAGAAGACAGCATTTATTACTGAATAGGGCACCTATTGCTACTGGGTTATGCCATTTGGGCTTAAAAATGCCAAGGCAACATACCAGAGGATGGCAACTACCATTTTCCATGACATAATGCATAAAGAGATTGAAGTTTATATGGATGACATGGTAATAGAAGGCACCACTGTTGAAGAACATTTAGAGGCACTAAGGTAATTCTTCCTTAGACTTCGCCAGTACAACCTCAAGCTCAAACCTGCCAAATGTGTCTTTGGAGCCTCATCTGGTGTATTCTTAGGCCACATGGTTAGCAAGAAGGGAATAAAAGTGGACCCTACTAAATCAAAGGCAATTCTAGAAATGCCACCTCCAAAAACAGATAAGGAGATCAGAGGTTTCCTTGGACGGCTACAATACATTAGTCGATTCATCAATCAGTTGGCTGATGTATGTGGGCCCATCTTTAAGCTACTCAGAAAAAGAGCCTCCAAGAAATGGAATGATGACTGTTAGAAAGCTTTTGACCAGATCAAGCAACACTTACTAAACCCACCAGTACTACAGCCACCAAGGTTTAGAAAGCCTTTGTTACTTTATCTATCAGTAACCGATGAAGCAATGGGGGCAATGCTTGCCCAAAATGCTCTTGACTCCAGCAAGGAAAATGCCATCTATTACTTGAGCAAAAGAATGCTATCTCATAAGCTCAAGTACAGTTTTACAAAAAAGCTATGTCTTGCTTTGGTATGGGTTTGCCACAAGCTGTAACACTATCTCTACTATTTTATAACTCATGTTCTTGCTGACAAGAGCCCTTTGAAATTCCTTATGGAGAAGTCGGTTCTTGACAATAAGATGGCAAGGTGGATGGCTATATTAGCTGCATATGATCTGAAATATGTATAACAAAAAGCAGTTAAGGGTAGCATAATGGCTTATCAGTTAGCTGCAGCTGCAGTAGATGATCATTGGGTCACACCTAAATTTCCTGATGAAGATATCCTGACAATTGACAGTGAAGTTTGGAAGCTCTACTTTGATAGGGCATCTAACAACAAAGGGTATGGTGCCGACATTGTGTTCATTACATCAAGTGGGGAAAACCTACCCATAGCCATCAAACTAAACTTCGAGGTAACAAATAATGAAGCAAAGTATGAGGCATGCATCTGCGGTCTTGAGGCAGCAATAAGGCTCAGAATCAAATGCCTTGAAATTTATGGGGATTCAAATCTGATAGTTTCCCAAGCCTTGGGGAAGTGGAAGATTAGAGAAGAGTGTTTGGTTCCTTACCATAAATGCCTAAATGAACTAACAACCAATTTCTATGAATTGTCTTTCCATTATCTTCCAAGGATGAAGAATAGATTTGCTGATGCTTTGGCAACACTTGCCTCAATGCTTGATATAAGCGACGGCTTCATAATCAAACCTGTTACAATGGAAGTTAAGCATGAGCCAGGTAGCGTAACTCATTATTTGAATATTCAAGCGGTTGATAGCAAACCATGGTTTTGGGATATCTTTAATTACATCAAGAATGGACTCTATCTTGAAAGGGCCTCTAAAACAGAAAAGAGGACTTTAAGACAGTTGTCCAAGGGTTTCATTCCAAACGGGGAAGTACTTTATAAATAGGTTTGGGATAACATCCATTTGAGATGTGTCACTAAAATAGAGGCCTAACAGATCATGGAACTGATGCATGGTGGTAACGAAGGTCCACACTTGAATGGAATTGCTCTAGCCTGTAAGATCATGAATCAAGGTTACTTCTGGCTTACTATGAATCAAGATTGCGCAAGATATATTTAGAAGTACCATAAGTGTCAGATCTATGCCAAACTTCAGAAGAAACCTCATGTACCATTATCTCCTATCACCACGCCTTGGTCATTTGCAACTTGGGGCCTGGACATCATTGGCAAGATAAGCCCAAAGTCTTCCGACAAGCATGAATTCATTCTGGTGGCTACTGATTATTTCTCCAAATGGGTTAAAGCTGCACCTTACCAGATATTAGATTCTAAACGAGTAGCCCAGTTTATTCGTACCAACATCCTTTGTAGATATGGGGTCCCTTTTGAGATCATCACTGATAATGGATCTCACTTCCAAAAGGAGGTTACTTAGCTATTAAAGAAGGAGAAAATTCAACACCACAAATCTTCTCCGTACAGACCTCAAACAAACGGCGCAGTTGAAGTTGCAAATAAGACTCTTAAGAATATGCTGCAGAAGATGGCTGACAACCATAAGGATTGGCACCTACATTTGCCATATGCCTTATGGGGATACAGAACAACAGTACGTACTCCAACCGGTGCTACACCTTACTCTTTGGTGTACAGGATGGAAGTCATCCTACCAACTGAGGTAGAAGTCAAGTCAGCTTACATTATGAGGGAGAGTCAGTTGGACTAAGTGGAATGGGTGAAAGGCTACCATAACCAACTTCTGGACATCGATGAAAAGAGAGTGGATGCCTTATATCATATGTAAGGTTATCAACAAAAACTGCCTAGGCACTTTGATAAGAGAGTCAGGAACAGAGGATTACAAGAGGGTTACCTTGTCTTGAAAAAAATAAGGGCACCTGTTCATGATCCAAGGGGAAAATTTAGACCTAACCGGAGTGGTCCATTTGTGATCAAGAAGATCTTATTTGGTGGAGCAGCAATCTTGATAGACTTGGATGGCATAGAATTTGCTAGCCCATGCAATCTGGATCAACTCAAGTATGCATAGCATCCTTATAATTCATGCATAGCATTTGCAATCATTATGAAATCATGCTCAGCATTCACATTTTTCCTCAAAGTCAGAACTACGTGGACCTAATTCTCCATAAAGAGGAAAAAGAATAAAAATCATGAATCATTGTAAAGAGATATGTAGGCAGCCCTTGCGGGTTCGGTCCAATTCATCAACAAAATTTTCATTTCACATTCACTCGGCTCTTAATTGTGTCACAAAAATACATATAGGAAAAAATGAAAACAAGCTCGCTAAGTTGAAAACCCGAAAGGACGGCTTAGGCAAAAGTTAGAGCAATAAAAGAGATAATAAAAAAATGATGTCTTATTTGTCTCATTTAATTTTTGGAACATCAAAAGAAAATAAAGACATAATCAAAATTTGTCCTAAGCTAAAACAATAATCATGATTCTTGCTCTATCTCCTCAAGTATAGCAGCCCTTCTAGCCTTCTCTGATTTCCATGAGTTGGCTATCCACCAGTCAATATACTATAAGGATTTATCGCCTTGGTCAGCAGGACAAACAGCATGAAAACCCCTTACCCATCCATTTTTGACAGCTCAAGCAACAGTCTTAGTAATCAGAATAGATTCAACAGAGCACCATCTGGGGGCACACCCTAACTATGTTCCATTTGGCATATAACCCTAGTAGCTTAGTAAAATGTCACCATCCTTAACCCCAGCACGTAGACCATCTTGTAGCAAAAGCTCATGGTCATGAAACTTCTGATCTTGTACCATTCACACCTCCATAGCAGGTCATAAGAATCCAGCTCCATCAACTATTTTGTCCACTCTTTCTCTAATTTCTTTTAATCACAATGGTCTGAGTCCTATACCAGGAAGTAAAATAATCACCTTGGTGGGAGGTCCCACTATTCGGAGATGGTCTCTCAGCCAAATCTAAAAAAGTGCAAAAAAGATAAGCATAAGAAAACACATAAAGCATTTGAAATGAAATTTAGAAGCCAGAATTCAACCTGAAGAATAATAGGGCTGATTGTCCATGGCCCATCAGAAGTGCAAGACCTGTCCAAACTCATGATGGTCTCAGCCAACACTATAGCTGTAATAGATCTCCCTTCCTCCATTTGTGGAATCAGCTCAGTGACTCTAGCATCCCCCCAACCAGTAGGGCTCATAAAAATATATCTGGCAGTTAGACAAAAGGATAGAGCCCGTATCCTCAAATGAAACCACCCATCATCCTCAAAATCCTTAGGATCATGGAATTTTGCTATCATAGCAGTAAGATCTACCCAATCATCCACTACTATGGGACTAGCAGCCTCTGTACTCAAGTCAAAAAGTCGCCTGAAAGAGTTGAAATATCCTACTTTCTCAACAGAAGTAGCTAGCATAGCTTCTGGATCAGATCCGAGCAACATAGAAAACTCCTCAAATGTAGGACACATCTCCTCCATAGATGCCCCAAATCTAAAGACATGGGCAGTTGGATCCCAAAAGCGCATGCATGCATGCAGAAATTTCCAATCAATTTTTATGCCTCTTAAGGTGGGCATAACGCTTACCCCATACTTTCCCAGGTTAATTCTCTCCACTTTGGTAAGGTTCTTGCACCGTAAGAACATTGCATGGCTGAAATAGGGCTCTATTGTAAGGAATAAAAATAATAAAATTGATGGAAAGCAAAAATATGATTGAAAATGACTTTTGGAGGCTCAAAAACTGATAGTACAGACTGGGGAATGGACGAAGTCTACTTAAATAGGCAAAATTTTGCTTGCCTGATTCGCTACTCGCAGCGCGCTGATCGTGCCACTCGGGACAGTGGCACACCGATCGTGCCGCTATAGTGGCAGCACACTGAGTGTGCCTCTTGAGCCGCGACGGCACGCTGGTCATGCCACCCCACCATCCTGTGCCTCCTTGTGCCATTTGTCCTCCAACAGTTTTTACCATGATTTATCAAAATTTCAGGCTTAAAATAATTCATTTTTCTCAAAATCATAGCAGAAACGAGAGAAAATGTAAGGAATAGCCCAATGGAATCCTATTCAATCGAATATCTACATCCATACCATGCACCCATTTCATTCAAAACATCCATAAGTCATACATATCATACATCCAAGATGTCACATAAACATAAATAATGCATATATCCAAAATATCATGCATACATCCAAAAGAGTGCATCATCCTCAGTACATGTACACATGAAAAGTAGAAGCTGATAAAATAGGTCGCTAACGACCACGCCTAGGTCTGCGGCATCCTCGCTTGGACATCTCATCCTCATGACACTCCTCTGACAAATCCCTATCATGCATAAAGGAGCTCATAGCAAATGCATATCGGCCCAAAAGATTGTAGTGATAGCGAATGAACTCCATGGGAACCTGGAGAAGAAAGAAAATATATGAGAATCACTACAAGGAAAACAAAGGCTAAAAGTACTAGCTATGCAAAATTTTTTTTTTTTTTACCTCTGTAATAGTCTTAAGAATAGTAGGGAAGAAGGCCAGTCGATCTTTAGGAAGATAGTAGCGCCGCGATTGGCCATCACAAGAAACATAATCAAGATGTGCTGGCAAGCAGATAAGACTAGCAGGCAAGGGAACTGGATTAGTCGAACCTCCCACTGAAGCATCCAGAGCTGGGGCTAGAGTTGAGCCACTAGCCCCTGAAGAACCAATCCTAGAAGGATCAACTGCAAAACTTAAGGGGCTAGCCATAACACCTGAAGGTCCAACCCTAGGACCCATGCTACCAACCGGAATACTACTGCTGGCCTGTGGAGAGATGAAACTCCCAACTCTAGAAGGAGACCCTCGGGAAGTCGCTGAGCTAAATCCCTAATGTGATGGTCCTTGCATTCTATCCAAGGGAGGTGAGCCCCGCATTAAGGATGCCTCGCAAAACTCATCATAGTCCATGTTAGGCAACAGGTAATCTAAACAGGAAACTCCGGCAGCCCAACCATCCTCTTCTAGGATAGCTAGCCTATATCTCATGTCTGCCGGAGGGGACTATGGCACAACTCTCTCTCCTATAACCTGTGCCCTCACCCTCCCTCCCAAGTAGAACATCCTCAAAGACTCATAATGGAGCAAGAGTTGACAAGAGGATAAGTCCATGCTAGGCCTGATCCGATCAAGAATCCATTCTGCGAACCTGGTAAATGGCGACCATCTCACCTGCAAACGGATTGCAATATAAGCAGTAGAAGATAAATAGTAAAATTCAGGTTAAGATCAACAAAGGAATACCTAGTCTACGGTCAAAGTAGCAAAGATCTGTCTGCAATTATCAAATGATAGTGCCATGAAGGAATTTCTGTTGGATGCCCTCCAAAAGATGTCTGTAGGGGGGTCAATAGCAGTAGGCTCTCTCAGTGGTGGAGCCAGCATCAGAAAGTGCTCATAAGCCTAGTACTGCATGAAATAAAATTTTATCAGTCATTAGGCAGATATCAGATAATAGAATACTAGAGTATAATACTCACCTCGAGCACAATGGAGGTACCACTATGGCTGTAAAGTGTGCCATGAAAAATGTTGCACAGCTCCTGATACATAGCACAAAGGGTTACACCTCCCTAGTCAAACTCGCTGATCTCATCCAGATTCTCCAATGATCGCAGGACATTCAAATTAATGCTATCCTTGTTGTTATGCAGAAAGGTATAGCTCAAGATAATCAAGGCACAAAGTCTAGCACCCTGATCAATATCATACTGACCTGGAGTCTGACCCATGGTCATCAAGGCTTGATGAAGCCAAGAATGTGGGACATTAAGGTTTCCATGAGGGGGATCAACCTCAATCAGAGCGATCATCTCTATAGAAGAGCGCTCGATCCATGAAGAATAAAACTCGAGAGGACGAGATCTGAAATGTATAGCAGTAAGCATGCTCCACTCAAGGGAAGTGATTGTCATCTCACCACAGGAAAGGTGGAATGTGTTTGTAGTATCCCACCAGCGCTCTGCCAGTGCCTGAACCACGATGGTATTAACTAGCTGCTTGATGTCCAGCTCCAACCACCTAAGCAAGCCAAATGGCTCAAGGTGCAGACGGATAGCCTCCTGATTACTCAGATAAAGGCGGACCAGCTCTATGACACTATGGCCTCCCCTAGGCCTCAATTGTACTCTATATAATTTTTGTAAAAAAAAATTATTGATAATTATTGAAATTCTTACTGACTATGCAGGGAAAGGAAAACATACCTGAAGAGATCCAGTGTAGCTAACGTGGCAATCTGGCTCCTTCAGCAATGTCTCTGAGTTCTGAGCACCCATTACTGGCTGATTGAAGGTTTCCATATGGAGAGAAAAAAAAAAAGAAAGAGAAAGGAAAAAGATATTTAGAGAGAGAAATGAAAGCTAGAGAGAGAGAGAAGACAGAGTGAAAAATGAGCTTATGAAGAATGTGAAGGAATGAAGGTATATATAGGAGTAGAGGTGGGCCCCCCCCCCATAACATCTTTTAACTTTTTTTGATTCGCAGGTCTAGTTCACATGGTTTTGCCATAATAGGCTCATTTTAAATCGAAATCCAGTTTTGTTGAAGCATTAAATCTGCATGATTTTTATCCATCTCCCAAAATAGATGGGGTCTCAATCGAAGTTTAGAATCTCCTAGAATTACAGAAAAATTAAAAATTCAAAAATAGCTTAAAAATTGGAAAACAGTCCAAATAGAGTCAGAATAGCTAGAAATCATACATGAAGCTCTTGCACAACTCCCAATACTAAAAAGGACATTCAGAATGCTCAGAACGACATCCTAAGTCTTTCGGTTCACACTTATCAGATTCAGCCTCTGTCTGGCCAAATCAGATAAGGGGGGCAGCTTTGAACCCTCAAAATTACACCTCCAATCTACCGTCTTTCAGTTACAAACCCACAGGATCAAACCGAGATAGAATCAAAACTAAAACGGACTCAAAACGGATGAAAAAGCAGGAAATAGGTCGAACCTGCTGGCTAGCGCGGAAGAGGCGCATCGCTGCTCTGGGCGGCATGCCTGTTGTGCTACCTCATTGGTGGCACGAAATTCATGCTGGCAGTAAGGCACCATGCTCAACGTGCCACCAGACACCCCGTATGTCGTTGGTGCCTCTCATGCCGCCGACGACATGCTGATGCCGCCGTCCATACTGCCGGCGCCCACCTCAGCAGCTCTATAAATAGCGCCTCATTCAGGTTCATTTGACATGCATTCCAAGGCAAAAATACTCCCTAAATACTAATATACTTGTTGCTTTTAAGTTCTTTTTAAAATTTGATACAAAAGAGCTGTTGTTTCAATTTCAATTTTGATTTACATTCATCACGTTATTTCGCTAATCTTTTATTGCTAAGATTCAGATTCCAAGTCTTTTGAACCCAAGGTGGAGTTGAGATCTGGAGCAAGGCTCATTCCATTCATCTGAAAATCAAGGAAAGTAAAGGTATAATCCTCTTTCCATTTCAAAATTCTAAACTCAGATCTAGAATTCTCTTTAGATCTAAAACAGAAAAGATCTAAAATTTATTAATTTAAGAATTAGAATTAAATTAATAAACAAACCAACACTTTTTTTTAGAACCCCTCCTTCGCAAGAAGGAAGAACTACGTGGGGTTTGATTCCTATTCGATGGGATACGCAGGTTGCCATTCTGAAAGGCATCAACTCCAAAATCTTTTTATCAATATTTTTTTCCTTTTTTTATTTTGATTTATTTATATTAATCTTTTATTTGTGATCTTATATTAGCTTAGTTGGGGAATGTATGCTTTTCCTAATACCCATAAGTGCTAGAGGAAAGATCCTCTTTATTTCAATTGTTTTGATCTTGTAATAATTAAGTAAGATCTATTTTACTTGTTTATCTACAATTGTCATTCCATCTCATCATATATATCTATTTCATTCATCATTATATTCCTGTTTATGCATACACGAAAATTTCTTTTTAAGAGTTATTTTGTAATTTTAGCCAAACTAAAGAAAATACATTTTTCTCAAATGTGTAATTACCAAAACCTGATCCCCGAGCCATCTTTGGTTACTCGTAGATTAGTGCATTTTTCATTAGGACAAAATCAAAACATTTTTAGAGTCAATCAATTTGGGTTTTCTTTAATTTTCCTAATCAAAACAAGTAAATTAAAGTGGCGACTCACTTTCACAACTTCAAAATCACAAAAATCAATTTTCTAAACTCACAGCGAGTTCCAATTGTGGAGTTTCCCCCAAAGAGCATCTTGATTCCTCGGCGGATCATGCCAGTACTTGAGCGAGGCCTCACACTAAGCTAGGAGTAAAGTTGTGAAAACTATATTGATAGTTAAAATACCCGATTAAGATTAGGGAGTGGATGTAGGGCTTATTATACCCGAACCACTATAAATTTCTTGTGCTCTTTCTTCTTTACCCCATGCTCTCATGCTAAAATTTTAATTTGCTAACAATTTTGAAGGGCCCCCAAACCCCACACCCCCCCCCCCCCCACCCCCCTCTTTTCTTGGTACATAAGGGATAACACCTATGTTCAAATTAAATCAAAGCAAACATATACAAATTCATTCAAGTCAACCGAATACAATATCCTCTAAACCCTTGTTCCCTTTCACCAATTAATGTTGGGCTTTGCTTTGAAGCTCATTTCTATCCCTAAAACACAACCATATAAGCCTATTTATCATCATACATGTCAAAGAAAAACTCTCTCCTAACAATTACTCTTGACCAAAATTTTCAAAGAGGAAAAATAGGAAGAAAATCTCAAGGACAAGCACACAATATCACTAATCATAAAAATGAACTTGGTTAATGAAAACTCTTACCTTAAAATGGCTTTTCTCTTATATGTTGATAAAGAAGAAAAGTTTTGTTAAGAAAATGTTTAGTGATGAAAAAAAAATATCATAAGGAAATGAAGAAGAAAAATGATAAATGGATAAGTATGTCTAGTTATTTATGCTATTTTTCAATGATTTTTATTGTATTTTTTCACCTTTTACTATGATCAAAAGCCCCACCTTATTGTTGGCCATTGTCCTTTTAATTTATTTTTTCTTTTTATTTGTTAATATAATATTAGTCACAATTTTAAGTTATTTACAAAATCACCCTTTTGTCTTTTTCCTCTTTTTTTCCCCCTATTTCCCTTACTGCTTCTATTCTCACCTAAAATCCCTTGAATAAAAATTTAATATGCATTCCTAAGTCAAAAATCCATCAATTGTTCATTTGGAGACTTGATTCCTAAACTAATACCCTAATAGGGCTTGGGTTTCATTTCCTCCCACCCTCATTCTTTTGTTTACCAATTCACTTGCTTCTAATCTAAACTTGTATCCCTTAATGGTATCCTAGGGTTCTCTACCTATCATGACCCACTTATTAAGCTGTGATAATCCTAAGGAATAAGGAGACATAAAGTCACCTAAAACCATAGAACCCTATTTACTTATTATTCTTTACCATTTGCGTTGTTGAACCTTATCCTAAGATTGGAACCCAATTGCCCTTTCTTTATTTCTGTAATACCTGAGGTTTCTTTACCCAACTATAAATAATAATGATGATATTATAGTGTCCATACACTGTGCCATTTAGGGCCTTAAGAACTATAAGGATATCATAAGAAGTGAATTCTAAATAAATGATATGATAGTGAGTGAGGAATGCAATCAATTTTGATAAGTAACCTTATGATAAGTGAAAGTCAAATTGAGTTGGATTTAATGTTGCTATGCTAGTAATTTAATCGAGATATGAATTTAAAGTGCCAATGAATGGGTGTTGACATCTCCTATGACATTGGAGGATGATAATAGTGATTAGAGAAGTTTAATTTAATCAAGGTTACAATGGTATAATGGAGGTCAAACTAATGAGTCTACACGATGTATACATTTAAACAATGCTAATGAAAGGCTAGAAAATGTATACTATGGAGTAAACAAGATTCATCTAATAACCTCTAAAATGTGTAGTGATATTGGGAGATAGAATTATATATGTTATAGTCAAAGGAACGAAATGGGAAATGCATCAAGTTGCCGAACTTGAAGTGTATGTATATAGATTTGTTAATAAGCTTTTGGAGTCAAAAGCCCAAGTACATTGAGTAACTAGCCCACAAGGCCCATAAAAGGATAAATTTATGCTTTAACTAAATTTAAGAATGGTTAACTAGGGTTGAGTTAGGTGTTGGGAAAGCTAGCCACTCAAAGTTGACTAAGTCAAAGTTCCAAATCAAATTGAATTTTTCTTCTTATTACATATGAGTTTATGTTCAAGTTGGATACTCCAACATTTCATGATTATCTTCATCTTTGTAGAGAAGATCTAAACCATCCATCTTTATCAATCTTAACCATCCATCTTGATTAATCCTAAACATCCATCTTGATGCAATCATAGCCATTCATTAAGATCACATAATAACCATTGGATTTAACTTGATAAATCCTCACCATCCAACCCAATAGATATATATGCAAAAATTATGTTGGGAAATTCACATTTAGCTTCTTTTCTACACCAAGGTCCCCCATCTCTCTCCCTATAATTCTCTCTACACCACTTGCAATAAGAACTTTGGCGAAGTAAAACTAATCGAGGTGAGAAAATTATGATTATCTACTCTTTTCTATGTTCTAAGGTTAATTTTAAGTATTTTAATTATCTAAAATCTCTTTTATATTATTGAAGAATTCAGCCAACTTGGGTGATCACATATGAAATATGGTTTTAAATCAAGAAAGATGATTTATAAGTATTAGAATGAGATTTGGGAATATGATTCAAGCTTTGAAAGCCTTAGAGACATAAATCTAATTAAGAAGAAAATTGATGTTCTAATATTAGATATTGATTATTTAAGGATCACATGAGTTTTATGTTATGTTAATTTGAGGAATTTATGACTAATTTGAAATTTTGATGAAGAATTAATGAGTTCCCCAAATTCTAGGGTTTATGGAAAATTGAGGATTTTGGTAATTGAACTTGGACTTATGAAATTGAAAAGAAAATTAAGTTTAAGAATGGTGCCATATGATTTGTGCAATGTGAATGTTGAAATTTAATTGATAGAAATGATTTTCCTTAGATTAATGACCTAGGTTCATTTATGGAATTGATGGTGGGAATAGTGTTGACTCCATTGAATATTAGAAATTGTTTAAATTGATGTTACTCAAATTTGAAATGTGAAACTAAAAGGAAAGGGATTATCCTACCTAAAATAAATAGCTTTGGCCAATTGGAGAACAACTAGGAAATGTTAAGTTTAGTAACAAGTATATGTATAGTATATCTTGACTTTAAAAGTGATAAGTTGTGTTTTAAGAAACAAGATAGAAATGTTAATAAGTTAAGTTAAATTAGATGAATGTTATAACAAAGAAGTGAGTAATATGTGATTGAAATGTAATGTGTAGAGTCCAAAGACAATGATAAGGACAAGAATATTGTGTAAAAGTAAGAAGATCATTATTTGTATTAGAGTCAAACATAAATAGGAGCAAAGGAGTTCAAGGTGAGTACATAATAAAATAATATGCTTTGTGTTATTGCTTGAAATCTTTATTGTTCCAAATCGTGATTGTTGAATCTTTCAATGCCTTGATGTGCATAAACTGTTTAATGAAAATTGAACCATTTGATATGATGCTTCTTGACTCCTTAATAAGCTTGAATTATTCATTGAACCATTGATAAGATGCTTCTTGATGATAATTGACTATTGTGAACCTACCATACCGAATTTGTATTATGTTCATTGAATTCCTTGACATGAACTTGATATGGACTCCCTATTGAATGCCTATTGATAAGCGGAAATCCCCTTTCCGATGTGGGGTAATACATCAGATCTTGTGCACTTGGTATAAGCCTACTGGTAGGGTGAGAATACCCAACCTTTGTTAGAGGGAACGCCTAACTGTAAGACCTAATCAGTCCTACATAATGTAATATGTGTGAGTGAGCAAGGCTTAGGCCACCACTCTTGACTTGATATGTGTGGGAAGCATCCTGCTCCTAAGAAAATGATATTTTTGCTAAAAATATTTTTCCCTTTAAAATGAACCATTGAACTATATTGACGACATTGATTGAAAACATTTCATTGCTATAAAGAACCATCCTGAAGATAGTCTTTGTACTCACCTTATGTATTGTATTATTATATACTCACTGAGCATGTCTCATATTTTAGTGGTTTAAATTTTTTAGCTATAGTCATTGAGTTAGCAAGGTAAACTCCAAGCCCTATTCTCCTGCTTGGAAGTTGCTCTGTTAAGTTTGAATGTTGTCATTCCCGATTATGAAGGTCATTGTTAGAGCTTCATGGTTATTGAAGGATTAGCACTAATAAGTTATAGGATGTAAATGTAATGTGAATAGTGTTGTAATTATCATTACAATAACATATGAAATAATGTATATTTAACTATTGAAATGAAATGAGATTTTCGAAGTTTCATACAAGTTGTGTTTATAATGATGTTGTAAGTTAATGAGGATGTGACAAGAAAATAATGGGTAATAAGGTTACGATCTTGAGATATGGTTTAATGTGATGAATGATAAAAGATTATATGTTAAATGGATTTTACAGGTTTAGGTGACCTTATGTCTTCTTGAACTTTAGGACCATCACGGCTTAAAAAGGGTAGGTCGTGACAATTTCCAACTACTATTCTATCATTTTACATATTACCAAATGCTTATTAATACCATTTTAATATTTATCTCATTTTATATATGTTCAATATCTAATACACTAACATAATAGTAATTAAAGTATAGTGTATAATACATATAAATCCAATAACATATTAATACTAAACCTTTGGTAACCATGGAGTTCTAAAATAATGTTCTTCATAATCATATAAACTAAATTCATATGTTTGAAATTAGCAGAGCAACTTCTAAGTGGAAGGACAAGGCTTGGAATTTACCTCGTGGCTTGGAATTTGACCTAAAAAATTTAAACAACTAAGGAATGAGATAAATCTCAATGAGTACATAATAATGCAATATAAGTATGTGGATCATTATCAGGATGGGTTCATTATGACAATGGAGCAATGTTAATCAAAATGGTCATTATGAATTAATTTCTCATTTAAGATAGAAACAATATCTTTAATAGAAGTAGTAACTTCTTAGAAGCGGAATTCTTCCCACATATATAAATTAAAGAGTGGTGGCCTAAGTCTTGCCCACTCATATATATCACATTATGTAAGACTAATCAGGTTTTATGGTTAGGCGTTCCCCCTAACAGAGGTTGGGTATTCTCATCCTACCTGCAGGCTTATACCAAGTGTACAAGATCCGATGTATTACCTCATATTAGAAAGGTATTTCTATTTATTAATAGGCATCAATAGAAAGGTTCATATAAAATTCACAATAGGGAATTCAATGGAAGATATGCCAATATAAGAATAATTCTCATCAAAGGTCACATTATGAAATCAATGTGGAAGGGCTCAAATGGCCAAATGACATAAAGAAATATCATATCCAAACACAATATTCAATAGGCAATTCATTTTCAATAAGAAACTGGGATATTCCAATAAGGATGGTTTGATCAACAATGGTTCATAGAATATGGCACATATCATATTATATTATTAAGTACTCACCTTGGACTCCTTTGCTCCTATTTACATTTTATTTTGATTCTAGTAGTGCTTCTCGCACTCTTGGAAAATGTCGTTGTCCTTGTCTTTAGATTCTACACATTTGCATTTCAATTACCCATTAATTACTTCCTTCTTATGACAATATTTTAAATTTAGCTTAACTTGTTAATACTTTTATCTTGTTCATTGTAGTACTATCTTACACTTATTACTAATTTTAACATTTTCTCTTAGTTGTTTTCCAAATGGTCAAATATTTTCACTTAAGAAAAGATAATTCCTTTCCTCCTAGTTTCTGATTTCAACTTTATATTACCTAATTAGAATCAATTTAAACAATTTCCAATATTCAATAAGATTAATTCCACTTTCAATTTCTAGCCCCATAAATGAACCTAATTCATTAAATTTGGGGAAAATTTATTTCTATCAATTGAATTTTGAAATTAACATCATACAAATTATGGTACACCATTCTTAAGCTTAATTGTCCCTTCAATTTCATGAATTCAAGTTCAATTCTCAAAATTTTCAATTTATCCATAAACCCTAGAATTTGGGGAAAGCCATTCAAAACTTCAAATTGATCATAGAATTATGAAATTATCATGTTAAAAAGCCTATATCGTCAATTAGACATGGGAAACAATTATTAAAACTTGAACTTCCTCTTTTAACCTAAGCTATATCTTAAAAATTCCAAGTTTTGAAATAAGTCTCTATAATTCAATTTAATACTTCCAAACCATTTTTCTCCACCCAAAATGACCATAAATACCTTTAAACATAATCTAGAACAATCCTTTATACTAAATCAAAGAGAGGCTGAATCTAGTGCTAATGCACCCTTACATGTGCTCTTTGCTTCCCTTGCTTGTTTTCACTTAATATACCTCAAGTTATCAAGCCCAATCCCCATATTTAATCAAGGAACATATAAAATAAACATTTCCTAGTTATACTTGCTTTTGGCTGAATCATATAGAGGGAAGAGAAAGAAAGTTTTTGCAACTATAACACCAAAGTGATGCTTAAAACACATAAAGGAAGAGATAAGCATAAACTCTTACCTTGGGAAACCATGTTTTAAGTTGCTATGGATTGTGGCCAAAATTTGGAGTGTCTTTCTCTATTAGGATATGTTTTTATGACACGTTTTGCAAAATGGAGAAGAATGCTCATCTTATTACTTATATATAGAAGATGGATGGTGTTGATTTAATCATCTCTAATCCAATGGCTATGACTTAACCACAATGGATGGCTATGATTTAATTAAATTGGATGGCTAAGATCTTATCTACATTGATGATGTTTATCATAAGGTGTGAAAATAATAAAAATGAATGTGGACTTTGGTGTAGAAAAAGTGAAAATTCAAGTTGAAAAAGGATCTGACATAGTAAAAAATGGTGGTTCCAAGTAAAATTTAATGGCTAGATCTTCCAACATCAAACTTAACCTTAGTTAACCATTCTTAACTCTAGTTAAATGTATGTTCACCTATTCATGAGCCTTATGGGCAAGCCATTCTAATGGGCTTGGGCCTTAGGGTCCAAAAGCCCATTAACAAATCCTTATGTGCATGTTTCATACTTAGTGACTTAATAATTTTTTTTTTCATTTCTTTACTTTCACTTTGGTGCACCTATTTTTACTTCCTAATTTCTCTACACATGCTAAACATTGTTAGATAAATTTTATTCACTTTATAATGTACATTTACTAGCCCTTTAATAGCATTGTTCGAGTTTATAGATCATGCAGTTCACTAGGTCAAACTGAGTTTGACTTCTATTTTGCTATTGTAATTTTGATTAGAATCAACTTCTCATGTCACTGTTATTACCTCCAATGATTTTGGAGATGTTTAGCTATTATATTCATACCCATTCACTAGCATTATAGAGTCACATTTCAAATAAATAATTAACATAATCACATTAAGTCAAACTCGGTTTGACTTCCATTTCATGATAAGATGCTTATCAAAATTGATTCCATTCTTCATTCATTGTCACATTAAATCTCCTATGGCATTATTGCTAACTCTAATGAGCTAGAGAAATCTTGGGTATTACACTACCTCATTTGCACAATTAAGGAGCTCGATTACCAAACATATACCCTTTCTAAGGTTTCAAATACCAAATGTGTACCCTTTTAGGGTTTTAGTTTCTATGCACCTATTCACTTCCTTATGTTCATTATCTCAATTATTTCTACCTTAGACTAATTCCTCTAATGATATTCTAGGATTTTATACCTTCATTTACACTTCCTATACTCATATACATAACAGGTTTAATTCTTATATCCATCTCAATCTCCTAAGTCTTACTTGACTTGATTAGGAAAAATTTCAATATATCTCTACCGCAAAGGTCTTTGCATTCTCAAATTTCACTTAAGCACATTACTTGATGTTTGTCATACTCTAACTATATAAACTTAGCATTTACAATTAACACGGAGTTGGGTGTCACATATCTTCCATACTATATCTTGCTCTTCTATTACTCAAGGTTCTTGCTAAGGAGTTATCAAGAGGTGGTATGACACAACATCAAAAAATAAATGTGGTTGAGCATATAAAGTTTCTATGGGTTCTTATATGCAAATTTATCTTTTTTTTCCAGCATTAGGAAAGCCTTCCATGGATTATTTACTCTTAACCAAAGCATTAGCTGCTAGGAGGACTTATGCACTAAAGACTATGCTCTTAGCTTTTACCTACCATGTACTTCACGATTTTGTCACTAATGAACCTTTTTCCAACTTAGATGGAAGCTTATAGATCATTCGAATATGGCTCTTGGCATATTTTCCTGAGTTAAGGCAAAAAGGGCCAAAAACTTCAAGTCTTCTATTTTTTGGCCACCGACGTATGTCTTATCAGTCTATCTATGGCCTTTTTGAAGGCTTTAGCTTTTTCTACTCACTCAAGGTAATATCTATAGAGTAATTGGAGATTTGGTCTTCTCAATATGATAGTCATCATAGGCCCTTTACTTCTTATCCTAACAATTTTCTTACTTTAAGAACCAAACTTTTCTATGCCTTGATTTCTAATAGACTACTAGTGATGGTGGTTCTTTATCTTTTACTAATATCCTTTCTGCTACCCACTCCAGCTATACCATTATTTGCCTTGTTTATGGAGCATACAATTTGGGATGACTCAAATTATCCCACCCTCCCAAACCAATATTCCATTCGATGAATTATATAGTAAAATTTTCTTTAATTTAACTACAAAACCTTTCCAATTTACTGACCAAATTTTTTCGTTGGTAAATTTATTGAAAAAAAATTTAGTCAATAAATTAAAAAGCTAAATTTTTTTTGATTTAATTACAAAAACTATCTAATTTACCGGCAAAAATTTTTCGTCAATAAATTTACCAACTAATATTTTAATTGGTAAATTATAGAGACATTTTTATTACTTTACTGACAAAATATTCTATTGGTAATAAAAATTTTGGGGGGAAAATTTTATCCAAATTTTTCAATAAATTTTTTTTAAAAAAATAATGACAAAAATTCAGTGAATAATCTACAAAAATTCAGTAAATAATCTATCGGTAAATAAAAATTTTAGAGGAAAATTTCTCTTTAAATTTTCATCCCCGAATTTTCATTTACTTTTTAAAGAAAAAGTAAATTACTAACAAAAATTTAGTTGGTAATTCATCAATAAATGAAAATTTTGTAGGGAAATTTCCCTTCAAAATTTTCGTTTGATTTTTTAAAAAAAATAAATTACCGATAGAAATTTATTCGTTAATCTATCAGTAAATGAAAACTTTGAAAGGAAATTTCTCTCTAAATTTTCATTTGAAAAATTTACTAGTGTAAAAAAAATATATAAGAGGGCTTCTCCTTTCTTCCTTATCATTTTTTGTCACACTTCTTCTCTTTCTCATTTTTCAATTGGTAAATTATAGAGACTTTTTTTTTTTACTTTACCGACAAAATATTCCATTGGTAATGAAAATTTTGGGGGAAAATTTTTATCCAAATTTTTCAATAAATTTTTTTTAAAAAAAATAACGACAAAAATTCAGTCAATAATCTATCGGTAAACAAAAATTTTAGAGGGAAATTTCTCTTTAAATTTTCATCTTTGAATTTTCATTTACTTTTTAAAGAAAAAGTAAATTACTGACAAAAATTTAGTTGATAATTCATCAATAAACGAAAATTTTGCAGAGAAATTTTCCTTCAAAATTTTCATTTGATTTTTCAAAGAAAAAATAAATTACCGATAGAAATTTATTCGGTAATCTATCGGAAAATGAAAACTTTGGAATGAAATTTCTCTTTAAATTTTCATTTGAAAAATTTACTGCTGTAAAAAAAATATAAAAGGGCTTCTCCATTCTTCCTCATCATTTTTTTCTCACACTTCTTTTCTTTCTCATTTCTTATCTTTTTCTCAATTTCTTCTCTCCATTTCTCACAAATAAAATTTCTTTTTCTTTCTTTCTCATTTAATTATTTCTTCACTTTCTTTTTCATTATTTAATACTTCCATACTCTTTAAGACTCATATATTCTTTCTTTCTTACTCTTTTTTTTTTCTATTTTACTTCTTAAATTTCAAACCTTTCAATACAAAAAATTATTAAATTTATTTCAATTTCTTTATTTTTTAGTTTTTGTAATTTATTATTTATATTTCTTAAATTGTTTTATAGCATAAAAAAAGTATTAATGTGATTTTAAAAAAAATTAATTATTTGTTATTTTAAATTTAATTTTTTGATTAAATTTTTATATAAATTTAGTAAACTAAAAATTTTAGAGGGAAATTTCTCTTCAAATTTTCATATCCAAATTTTCATTTACTTTTTAAAGAAAAAGTAAATTACTGACAAAAATTTAGTCGGTAATTCATTGATAAATGAAAATTTTGGAAAGAAATTTTCCTCCAAAATTTTTATTTGATTTTTTAAAGAAAAAAGATATTACCGACAGAAATTTATTCAATAATCTGTCGGTAAATAAAAATTTTGGAAAGAAATTTCCTTTTAAATTTTCATTTGAAAAATTTACTGATAAAAATTTAATCAATAAATAGTGTAAAAAAAAAACATAAAAAGGTTTCTCCTTTCTTCCTCATCATTTTTTTTTCACACTCCTTCTCCTTCTCATTTCTTATCTTTTTCTCAATTTCTTATCTCCATTTCTCATAAATAAAATTTCATTTTCTTTCTTTCTCATTTAATTATTTCTTTATTTTCTTTTTCATTACTTAATACTTCTATACTCTTTAATACTCATATACTCCTTCTTTCTTATTCTTTTTTTTTTCTATTTTACTTCTTAAAATTTCAAACCCTTCAATACAAAAAATTATTAAATTTATTTCAATTTCTTTATTTTTTTAGTTTTTATAATTTATTATTTATATTTCTTAAATTGTATTATAGCATAAAAAATTATTAATGTGATTTTTAAAAAATAATTATTTGTTTGATTAAATTTTTTATATAAATTTAGTAAACTAAAAAATAAATTTAAGAAGTTATTTTTCTCTCTTAATTTTAGATTTATTTCATACTTTTTGTAGTTTGAAATATAATTTTAATTTAGTTTTTTTAATTTATTCATTTTTTATATTCTTTAAACTTTCTAATTTATTTATAACTTTTATTTTTTAATTTCATGTTCATTCTAAAAATTTTAATTTTTAAATCATTATTTCTATTTTTTTTAAATATGTATTTTTTTAAAAAAAATAGAATTTTACCAATGGATTACTAACAAAATATTTTATTTTTTAAAAAATTAATTTACAAAATTACTGATGGATTACCGACAAAATATTTACTTTTGAAAAATATTTATTTAAACTTTACCAATGAATTACCAACTATTTTTTATTTTTTAAAAAATAAAAATTTACTAACAGATTACCGACTAAAAATTTTTAGTCGGTAAATTGTCTTCCTACAAAATTCTGATTATAAATTATTTTACCAATAATATAAAAATAATTTACCAATTAGGTTTTATATTCAATCTGCAAATTGTGTTACCGACAAATAATATCAACTAAATTTGTTTGTCAATAATTCGTCAGTATACGTATTTCCGACAAAAAAAAATATAAGTTACTGATAAAATTTTCAGTCATTAAATTATATTCTTTTTATAGTGATGCAAGAAAACAAATCATATTGCCAAAGGTACCGCTATCACTGGCTAAAAATGAAGAATATCTCTTTCATTTTAAGAAAAAATAGTTCCCTGTACATTAAAGTGTAAAGCCAAATTATTAAATTTTTGATATAGATTTGGGAGAATTAATCTTAAAAACTAACTATTAATTTGGAAGAATCAATCTTAAAAATTAACTATTAAGGTTGGAGAATATGTCACTTAATATTTTTGTATTTAATAGATGTGATATATTCTTCACACTCTCCCTTAAGTGACAATGGGGTATTCAATATTATTATTTGAAATAATTAGAATCAGATCAACTAGTAAGGTAATTAGGTAATTGATAAACCAGATCAACTGACAAAATAATTAGATAATTAATAAACCATATCAAAGGCAAACTTTAATAAGTGCCATAGTCATATGTCTTTTTGAGAACATATATGATTTATATGTCATTCGAGATAAGAAAAAAAATACCTTGGGAGAAAATGATAGAATAAATTCATACTGATAATATGTTATAAAATAAAGAATAATTATAGAGAATAGAGAAAAAAGAAAAAAGAAGAGAGAATAAATTTCTGTGTGTTATTCCATTGACTATAGCACTTATTTATACGTGTAAAATATTATAGAGATAGGATCAAAGATAGAGTCCTATTTACATAAGAAAACTATATATAGAGATAGTGATAGATATCCAATCTTATCATACTATTTAAATATTATCATGAATATTATCACAACACTCCCTCTTGGATATCTATTACAAAGAATATAATGCCTTGTTAAAACCTTACTAAGGAAAAATCCTATGGGAAAAAAAATCTTAGTGAAAGAAAAAGAGTACATTATTCTTGTACCGATTTGTGCCATAACACTGCCTCATTAAAAACCTTGCCAGGAAAACCCAATGAGACAAAAACTAAGCTAAGGGAAAAAGAGTACAGTGCACTAAAATCTCCCCCTCATGAAAACATGATTTCTGTCAAATATTTCTTAGTAGGCGCATGCCAATTTTGTTAACTAACTTTTTAAATGTGGTTGTAGGGGATACTTTTGTAAACAAATCTGCCAAGTTGTCAAATCGTATACTTAATGATATTTAAGTAATATCCACATATAATAATTTGTTTATAGTACTCTCCAAGGATATTATTTGCGTTGTGAATATGCCTCACTAAAAACCTTGCTAGAAAACTCAATAGAAAAAAACATAGCTAAGGAAAAGAGTACATTTCATGCGCTATTTTGTCATTGCACATATTACCTCATTAAAACCTTTGTGTAAGAAAATCCTGTGGGACAAAAACTTGACAAGGAAAAAGAGTACAATCATATACTAATTCGCTCCCCCTGATAAGGACAGATTTTAACACGGCGTATACTAATTGATGAATCAATGTCGTTTAAATACCATACTAGGTAAAGACTCAATATATAAGTCTATTAGGTTGTCACTCGAGCGAATTTGTTGGATATCTCTTCTAGAGCTCATGTATAAATAAGAATTTGGGTGAAGTTTATATGTTTACTTCGTCACCCTTGATATACCCACCTTTAATTTGTGCAATGCAAATTGCATTATTCTCAAAACACAATGAGAGTATTTTTAGTGAGATACTTCAAGACCATAAAAAATCTTTATAAAATTATAGTATCACCATAAGTAAATATATAGTCAATCTAAGATCTACTATTATGAAGATCAGACAAATAATCAACATTCTCATATAGACCAAATTTAAATCTAAATCAAAACATGATCATAATATTAATAATACATTAAAGATAACTTTTTACACCACTCTAATATCTCTTAGTAGGTGCAGAGCTTATACCTAGCTAAGAATTTTTTCTTACAAATGCAACATCAAGCCTGATGAAATTTGCAAGATACATGCATTCCCCTACGGCATTTATATGGTACTTTAGGACTAGATGCTCTTTGTTAACTTCTTTAGGTCTAAAAAGGTATCTCTTCACTTCAGATAAGAAGACCACCATTAGTATGTTTAACATAAAAGATTTATCCATATAAAATTGCTTAAAAAAATCCTTTTCCACATAAGTAGACTGGCATATTAGGACTCCTTAATTATTGGTCTGCAGGCCGATACAAAATTTCATTTCTTTTAATTTTTTAATTTCGAACTCACTTTTCAAATAGGTACATACTTCTTTGAGTTTGTTAAGAGTCATACTGATATTTAACATATACTGCAATAATAATATTCACCATTCTTTAGCCTTTTATGAATACAAATGGGCATAGTATATTATTCACATATCTTTCTTTCAATAAGAATTTTCTCAAATAATTATACCATATGTCCATATTACTTTAATTCATACATGGATTTTTGCGACTTGATGGAATATATGTCACATATTTAATGTGCATTCATTTCTAATATCTTTAGTCCTTCTGAGACTCTTATATAAATATCGCTTTCATAAAGCATATATAAAGTCTTTTTTTAACTGCTATACTAATTAAGTATCGGAATATGATCATTTTCATAATAAGAGAATTATTTTTCTCATAATTAATGATAGAATGAGTCTAACTCTACTTTAATTGTCTCTTTCCATGATGATCAATCATATTAATATTTAGTTATACTTATAAATTCTGAATCCATATTTTCTCTTGAAACAGCAAGGGTTACTGTTGAGGCAAATTCATCGTCGACGATAATTGAATTTCTATCAACTCTTTCTCTTATATCACAAAAATAATTGATATCTTATAATTTTCATTTATATGATCATTAACTCCAGAAACCATATCTGGAGGATCTAATTGTTTTGTTGTCTTAGTCAGTGTCTCATAATTGGCTATAGCTCTTTGACTGAGATCTACCTCTTCAGGAGGTTTTACGAGTGACGCTGCTTTTCTTTTCTACTGATTTTTATCTTTAATTCTAATTTACTATCCACGCTTCTGGCATGTAGTGATATTGATTGATTTTTTATTTGCAATTAGAACCACAACCCTTGCTGGGGTATTAGCAGCTGTAATATGAGACTTTGTCACTCTTTTAGCATCTATAAATGCATTTGGCAGTTAAGTTACAATTTATTGCAACTGTGTTATTTTGTGAACTTCTGGTTCCTTCTAACTTGTACATAGATCAAAATTATTTAAAGGTTTTTATTTTTAATTAACTTCTCAACATTTTTCAGTATTGCAGGTGCTTTTGCTCCCCCCTAATGTCGAAAAATGTGCCTCATAAATTCTTAGTCTCTTTTGTGAACCCATTTTCGTACATTGAGATAATAATATTAATATATTCATGGCACAACTAAACATTTGCAACTCATATCCTTATAAAAGTTTCAAAGGAGAGCATGTATGATATATATAATGGCATTCATGCTAAATCGTCAAGGTTTAATTATTAAACTATAAGTTCAATGCTTGAACTACAGGTTCAATGCAATATATTGTGCATTTATAGAGGAGAGAAAATAATAATGAAATAACTCATTATAATGCAACTTGTAAAATTCTTACAAATTACTTCTCCATGGAGTTTACATAAAATCACCAATATTGAGTTGTTTCCCTCATGTGAGTTGTTACTCTTTCAGAGTTCTCATAATCTACCAAATAATTTGTAGCATTCGCTTCAAGGAATACAGTTGTACTAGTAAGTATTATTTGATAATTTCTTATTAGCAATTATTCTTTGCAACCACTGGAAGACAAATACTATTTATAAATTTTTATTTTTTATACTGCTACTATAGAAGCATGCAGTGTATCATAATAACTTCACAAAGATAAAATATATGTATAAGAAACAACTCAATATAAATCATTGATTTAAAATCAATGCAAAAATACTTAATAAATAATTCACCAACACTTTAAACTAGTGTTTAAATTAAAAACATAAATCAAACTAAGGTAACTAAAGTAAACACATAATTTTAGGAATTTACATTACCATCACCAATCAAATGATTAATTTTTCCTTCAGGATTCTCAAAAAAACTGATACATCTAAATGTGTGATATCAATAGAGTCATCACCAAAATCATAATCATTTTTTGCCAAATTTGCTTCCATATTTTTGTCTTTCTTTTTCAAGGACTCTTGATAGAGATCAGCAAGATGTTTTGGCGAATGATAGTGACGAGACCAATGCCCTTTCATGCAACATTGATAACATTGATTTTCTATATTTTGCTTTGATCCATTATTTTCTTTCTATTCTCTATAATTATTCTTTATTTCATAACACGTTATCAGCACAAATTTGTTCTACTATTTTTTTTAAAGCTTTTCCAAGGTACTTTTTTTACTCATCTCGAATGACATATTAATCATATATATTCTCAAAAAGACATATGCCTATGGCTTAATACACATATATGTTCGAAATGTATCTTGCAAATTGCATCAGGCCTGATATTGCATTGGTAAGAAAAAAAAATTCCTAGCTAGATATAAGCTTTGCACCTGCTAAGAGATATTAGAGTGGTGTATAAAGTTATCTTTAATGTACTATTAATGTTATGATCATATTTTGATTTAGATTTGAATTTGGTCTATATGAGAATATTGATTCTTTACTTGATCTTCATAATGGTAGATCTTAAATTGGCTATATATTCACTTTATGGTGATACTGCAATTTTATAAAGGTTTTTTTATGGTCCTAAAGTACCTCACTAAAGATACTCCCATTGTGTTTTGAGAATAATGCAATTTGCATTGCACAAATTAAAGGTGGGTATATCAAGAGTGATGAAATAAACATATAAATTTCACGCAAATTCTTATTTATACATGAGCTCTAGAAGAGATATCCATCAAATTCGCTCGAGTGATAATCTAATAGACTTATATACTAAGTCTTTACCTAGTGTGGTATTTAAACGGCATTATTTCATCGATTAGTATACGCCGTATTAAAATCTGTTCTCATCAGGGGGAGCGAATTAGTATATGATTGTACTCTTTTTCCTTAGTCAAGTTTTTGTCCCACGGGATTTTCTTGCACAAAGATTTTAATGAAGCAATCTGTGCAATGACAAAATAGTGCATGAAATGTACTCTTTTCCTTAACTATATTTTTTCCAACTAGGTTTTCTAGCAAGGTTTTTAACAAGGCATATTCATGGCGCAAGTAATATCCTTGGGGAGCACTATAAATAAATTCTTATATGTGAATATTACTTAAATATTATAAAGCACTCTCTACAATCACATTTGAAAAGCCAGTCAACAAAATTGGTATGTGTCTACTAAGAGATATTTGATAGAAATCATGTTTTTATGAGGAGGAGATTTTAGTACACTGTACTCTTTTTCCCTTAGCCTAAATTTTGTTCTATTGGGTTTTTCTGGTAAGGTTTTTAATGAGACAGTGTTATGGCGCAAATCAATATAAGAATAATGTACTCTTTTTCTTTCACTAAGATTTTTTTCCCACAGGGTTTTTCCTTAGTAAGGTTTTAACGAGGTATCATATTATTTGTAATAGACATCCAAGAGGAGTGTTGTGATAATATTGATGATAATATTTGAGTAGTATGATATGATTGGATGTTTATCACTATCTCTATAGATAGTTTTATTATATAAATAGGACTCTATCTTTAATCCTATCTCTGTAATCTTTTACACATATAAATAGGTGCTATAGTCAATGGAATAATACACAGAAATTTATTCTCTCTTCTATTTTCTCTTTTCTCTATTCTCTATAATTATTCTTTATTTTATAACAAGATAATCCATTTTTATATTAATCACTTAACATTTTTATATTTAATTGATATGAGATACTCTTAACACAGATAAAAAGAAAGTAACTTAAACTAATAATGTAGTTTATAAAAAAGTTCTGCTGTCTAACAGGTACTATAATTTAAAAAATAATATCATATAATATTAATTTAAATTATTTACATGTCATATAACATTTATACTAACATTTAAAATATAAATATTTGCAAATTAAATTATATTTTAAAACGAGTCATAATGAATGTAACGTGAATTATAATAAATATCAACATGCGAAATACAAATTATTTATGTCATATAATAT
The DNA here is from genome assembly GCA_947687605.1 of Reutealis trisperma. NCBI lineage: Eukaryota > Viridiplantae > Streptophyta > Magnoliopsida > Malpighiales > Euphorbiaceae > Reutealis > Reutealis trisperma. The sequence continues at coordinate 137,077 of CANTUT010000164.1, read as the reverse complement.
TTATACTAATATTTAAAATATAAATATTACAAATTAAATTATATTTCAAAACGAGTCATAACAAATTATAATATAAATCAACGTGCAAAATATATTAGAAAAAACTAGTTAAGATAATATATATATATATATATATATATATATATATATATATATATATATATATATATATATATATATATATATATATATATATATCTACTTGCTGAGGACAAAAATGGATATTCATACGAGTATCTCAATTGGAGACATATTTATCGAAAAGTAAACGCAGCCAATTCAATATAACATAAGAAAAATTGGATTGAGAACTCTAATACATTAAACACTTGCAAACATTTTGACGTAATTTATTTGTGACAATGTATAAGCGGCATACAATCACATATAATTTGTTTCCTGTGGTCGAATCAACATGTACCATGAAAAAAGCCACCTTGTAGAATCTGAATCCACAATCTGAAAAGGTTAAAAAGCAAAAATATAGAGTATATACCCGCCCAAAAGATTCTGCCCTTAGGTCTTTTTCAGGAATTCCATGACATAGGTATTGAAAGCACAACAGATTACTTGGACACCTTGAAACCCAGCTCCCTTGGCTAATGCCTCGAATTCCTTTTCAGTTCTCTCTTTTCCACCTGGGTTATGAGCCAACATGATGCAGTCAATGTGGATGACTGCTTTGGTGGCAAGGCTGGTGTCTGGAGCCGCCGGAAGAATGCATTCTGCCACGATCACTTTCCCATTTACTGGCAACGCATTATAACAATTTTTCAAGAATTTTAAGCAGTGTTCATCGCTCCAATCATGACATATCCACTGCATAAAAAAATATTAATTTTTTAAGAGAAAAGTCAAATATTGAATCAATTATATATTGTAGCTGTATCAACTAAAGATTTTCTTTTTTTGACCCAGAATGGTATTTATAATTAAGGAAAATGAATTGCAATTACAAAAGTCCACAGAATCAACAAAGATTTTCTTAACAAGCAGATTAATTATTGTCCAATTACCATTGTATAATTTTTTTGTTCTCTATTATCAACAATAATAAGGATACATACAATCTAGGAAAATGATTTGAAGTCCTATCCTAATACTAAAAAATTAAATATATATTTTATATGTATTTTCCACCTGCATTTCCCACTTTGATACGCTTGCTCTCTCAAACCCATCAGAAAAGGGCCAGGATCTTTGATTTTAACGACACTCTTTTTGCTATCAAGATTAGACATTACCCAAAAATAAATTAGATTTCAAACTCACCTTCATGAAAATGGCATCTGCTTTAGGAATACTGACAAACATGTCTCCACCAACATGCTCCACACCTACATCCAACATCAATGAAAATAATTTAAGAAGACTTCACAATAGCCTACTATATGCCACGGACAGTCCCTTTCGCCAAGATATTAAATAATTGCAAAATATCAATGATTAAGCACTCGTAAATAATATATCAATTTAAAAAGTTAATACAAATAACAAGTGAATTTATTAATCATCTTATTAATTATAAATTTTTATGTATTTTGAGATTTTAAAAAAAAAAATCTTCTTTTAAAATTCCTTTATTTCCAACATAAATTATTGAACTGAAAGATGTGAAAAAATTATCGTTATATGTAATACTAATTTTACCCAAAAAAAAAAGAAAAAGAAGAAGAAGTAGACAAGGTACCAGGATAGGACGGAGCATCCTCAATGACGTGAGGCAAATCAAAGTTAATGCCCTTGATAGAAGGGTATTTAGAGACGATCATGTTAACAACAGCTCCAGTGCCACCACCCACATCCACTAAAGATGTGAGGCCATCAAAACCTTTGTAGGTCTCAAGAATTTTCTTCATGGTAATGGTAGAATGATTAGACATTCCAGCGTTGAAAACCTTATTGAATCTTGGATCTGTACCATGATACTCAAATGCTGTCATTCCATACGCCTTGTTAAATGGAATGCCTCCTTCAAGAACTGCATCTTTCAAATAATACCTATAAAATAACACAACCATATGTCAACCAATCTTTCACGATTTTGAACTACAACTAAACAATGATGAACTCGTGCACTTCAATATTATACATATAGCCTAAAGAATATTTGCGACTATAAGAGAATTAAATTCAATAATTTTTTTTAAAGGCAAAAAAAAGCTACTAGATATGTTAGTCATTGCTCCAATAATCACGGATAACAGTCAAGTGTTTATCGTCCTCCATTTAAGTTGACCTCATAGGGTATACCGACCACGAAAGAGGCACTCACCTTTAAGTTATCCCCCATAGAGTACACCTACAACTAAGTACTTATAGAAGGCACTTGCCCTTTCAGCAGGATATCGGCAACTACCAATCCTGAATTCCTACATACAAAGTTTGGTCTAAGGAGCAGAATCAATATTTAGTCATCATATGTAATAGAATACATGGTCAAGAATTGAATCCAGATCATGCAAAAGGCCACCACTTTAGCAGTAAATTAAATTCAATATTATGATAATACATTTTATTTATTTTGATAATAAAAATTAATTATAATGAGTATTTGATTTGGTAATTTTAAAATTATTTCTTTAAAATCTATACCAATTTTTAAGTTATAATCTTCATATAATTCAATTTTTTCAAAGAAAAATGAAGAATTATCTATGTACCAATCTTAATTGAATTTTACTGTCACGGCCAGGATTTCATTTTTATGACCATTTTCGGATAATGAACAATGCTAAACTAAAAAATTTTGAAGTGGATAAGGAATTGGACATGACCTATATGTCCAACTTCACCTAATAAAGACTTGTCACAGAGATTATTATTTTATTCATTTTATTTGTCTTGCCTATAAATACCCTACATATACTGTCCTCCTAAGCAAACGTGTTTATAGATTTGAATTTAAATTTTCAAATTTTCAAATTCAATCTATAAAATTCAAATTTGTCTTGCCGATAAATCCCACTTTACTCGAGTCGCGATAAAATTTGAAACCAGCCAGCCAGCCAGCCGATATTGACAAAAGAGGAAGAGATGTTATAGTGTCTAACTCTGAAGCACTGAATGCAATTATTGGTGATATTATATTGTCGAATGTCGATGAAGAAATAATTGTCCGTTAGAAAATGATATCATACTTTATTCTCAAAAGAAAAGAATATATATATATATAGCAAGCATATCGCCAAATACAAAATAATATCAATTAATAATTAATATTTTAATTTAGTAAAAAAATTTAAAAATAAATATCAAAATTATGTGTCACTAACTACAAACGATTTCCAATATTTTTTTTATCATACCATCCACTGATTCATATAAAGAATCTATACCTTTCATAATTTTTTTTTTATCCTACATAACAAGATTTATAAGTAAAATTTCTTGATAAGTACTTCTAACTTTTATTAGGGGGATATTTCTAAGTATATTTATTTTTTCAAATATTTTTTTTTGATAAATTTAACTCTTAATTAAATAAAAATCTCCCACCTTTCAAATATAAAATAATACCAATTAGTAATTAGTATTTCAATTATTGAAAATAAATTTTTTTAAGTAGGAGAGAGAAAAATTGAACATAAATTTATTGTCAAATCATATATGCAGTTACCATATTAAAATATACTTAGTGCACATTGAATCAAGAATTTATATTAATAAAGTTTGAATTCTAATTCCTACCCTTAAAATGGTCTTATGTAAATTAAAGCTTAAACCCCAATTAATTTTTACATTTTTTATTATTGCTAAATAAAACTTATTATTCCATTAAAAAATAATAAAAAAAATTTTTTTTTTTTTGGCCAATAAAAAAAATATCTTCGTGCTACTCGATACATTAAAAGTCAATGATGGCCTAGCTGGCCCAAGGCCCTCAGACCAAATCTCAGGCTTGATTTGAATACCGTGAAAAAGAAAGATCATTTGAATTTATTTTTATATAGTATTATATCTTAATACAGATAATTAGGGGTTATCATACTACTGATTCAGTTTAAAATAAAAATTAAACTAAAAATTATATTTTTATCCTATTGATAAAATTAAATTTAAAATTAAATTAAATTGAACCAAATCAAGTTGAACAAAAAAAATTTCAATTCAGCTCATTGAATTATTCTTTACACGTCAATTTTTGCCAGAAAAAGGACCCATTTCGCTTCTCTAAAATGTGAAAAAGTACCACATGTCACAGCTTTCAATTTTCATTGAATTTTTTTTAGATGAAAATCAAATTCAACTAAAATTTATTTGATTTGCTAAATTTTAAATCAAACTAAATTGCTTTAAGTTTCAAAAAATAAAAATAAATTGATATATTAAAAACTGAATCTAATGAATCAGTTTGATTTATTTTTTTATTTTGGGTTCTGTTTTCCTCACCTTTACAGATAATCGATATCTATTTAACTAGTAAATAATATTTCTTAGAAAAAAAAATACTATATATACATAAAACGTCCTTCCACCAAAAAAGATGTCATGTGGTGGTGCGTCTCAATTGACGAGGGGCCCAAACTTTTGAGTACTGGTATTATCTCTTTTTTTTTTTTTTTTTAAAAAGTACTGATATTATCTTAAGAAATTTGTGGTCCGTCAATTTAATTTTTGTCCGCCTCTTATTAGTAAAAAGAATAAAAAAAAAAAAAAGTGGGGCACATATGTAATTTAAATTTATTTATGTCAAACCACATATGACAGAATTCAATTATAAAAATTCGTAGTTAGTATTTAAATATATGATCCAAAGTTGCTATTTAAAAATTTAAAATTTCGTTTCAAAAAAAATATTTGAAAATTTGATATTATTGTATGTATGTGGTAAGATAAATAAAAATAAATAAATATTGGCTTAATAATATTAATTTAATAATATTTATTTTTTATGTTAAAATTAATAATTAATAATAAGCAAATTTTTAATAATATATATTATTAAAAATATGCTAATAGTGTTAATTTGTTAGTTTATGGGCTTTATTAAAAATATGCTAATAGTGTTAATGTATTAGTTTATGGACTTGTACATATGTAGACTTATAAGTGAGCAAGTGTTAAAATCTATTTGTATAAAATCAATTGACTTGTACTTGATCTAACACTCATTCATTTATAATTCATTTATATATTTTTATATCATTCAATGTAAGATTCATTCCCAACACTCTCCTTCAAATGTAAGCAAGCTTGATTCGTGACTAATATCAACAGGCCAATTGACAATTATTTACAAATGAATCGACTATCATTTTTTCTTTAGTTTCGGTTTGGACTAGTATCATAATTAGTCCAATAACATGGGTCTCAGAATCCAGCTCATTTAAATATGAAGCTCTGATAACATATTAAGGCCTATAAACTCATGCATATATGAATTTATAAGTGAGTAAGTGTTAGAATACACTTATACAAAATCAATAAACTTGTACTTAATTCAACACTCACTTAGTTATAAGTTTATTTTATATATTTTGTTATTATTCAATGTGATATTCATTTCCTAATATATATATATATATATATATATATATATATATATATATATATATATATATATATATATATATATATATATATATATATATCCAACGATATTATTATTAATTTTTATTAAAATAAAAAAAATTCTTATATATATTTTAATATCTTGTGGTGCTTATGTTAAAAGAGGAATTTCTTGTTGGGAGAAATATTTCATCATATATGTAGCTCATCCTATATAGGGAAAATTAATCCATAGAGAGAAAGAGAAAAAAGAAAAAAAAACTAATATATATATATATATATATATATATATATATATATATATATATATATATATATATATATATATATATATATATCCAACGATATTATTATTAATTTTTATTAAAATAAAAAAAATTATTATATATATTTTAATATCTTGTAGTGCTTATGTTAAAAGAGGTATTTCTTGTTGGGAGAAATATTTCATCATATATGTAGCTCATCCTATATAGGGAAAATTAATCCATAGAGAGAAAGAGAAAAATGAAAAAAAAAAACTAAAAGGAAATTAAAGAAGACATAATTTCAACTCCTAAATTTTTAGACTTAAGCGAATCAACACACATAATGGACAATAAAGTGAAGCTATTTATAGAATATATGATGTGAATTTCAACTTCTAGTCATCATAACTTTTAAAACATCCTCCTGTTTTATTGTTTATTTTTTAAGAGAAATGTTTAAGGTTCTAGTCCACAACTAAAATCAATGTTCACAAATATCATTTTAGGGATTGCCTTAAACGCTTTTTTCATTAATCATAATAGATCACTATTATCATTAAAAAAAATCAATAAATAAACTAGGAGAATAAAATGTAAGAAAAAAGACAGAATTTAAATTTCTCATTTCTTTTAATAACATAAATAGCTTAATTAATTAGATTTGACAAATTCAAAAATAATTAAGTGGTTAATTAAGATATTAATCTTAAATGTTTTCTTGAGAGTGAATGCCTATTTTTTTGTATTGTAAATTTCTTGAAGTATTATATGGATTTAGCAGAGACTCTATCTCAATTGAAAATAGAATAATAAAGAATTGTAATTACCAGCTTTCCATGAGAACTTTATCCTGGTTCATGAGGGAAAGAGCAGCAATGGAGACACCATCTTCATTCTTAGTCAAGAATTTGCAAACAGGAGCTAGACCATATAATCTCTCAACTTTCCCATCAGGGAGAGTTCTTACAGAACAAGTAAGAATGGAGTAGCTAGCAAGGAGGCGCAAGATTCGATCCAACATGACTGGTGCATCCGGGTTCTTGGTGGGTAGATGAGAAGCTATATCAGATGGAGATAAGAACGCACCAGTGCCAGCCTTAGCCATGATTTCAAGTAGATCAAGCTCAATGGCTGTTTTGAGAACCATAGGTAGTACTGAAGCGCTGGTTAGTTGTATAGCAAAGAGGTTGGCTTCTTCATCAGATACCTGAACTGGAGTCATCTGAGTTTCACCAGTTGAACCCATTTTGAGATTTTCTTTTCCTTTCTTTTCTTTTTCCTACTTTCTCGAGAGAAGGCACAGGAGAAGAAAAAAAGAAAAGGCTTTTGCGGTATGGGAATATGGCCGGAAAGTGGGGTAATAAATAAAACATGTGGATTATTTGGCAAAATAAATAAATAAATAAATAAAACATGTGGATTGCGAAGGGACACTCACTCAACCACCTTAGTTTTGGTCTACGACAAGGGTCCACCAAAACTTAAAGACCCTATGCCAAACAACTCTTGAACATTTTTTAATTATACCATTTATAGTTTCTTCTTTTATATAAACAAAATACACTTTTCAAATAATTTTATTTTTATGTTACCTCATAGTCCTTTTTTTTTTCTTTTTAATTTCACTCTAATTGAAATTTTAACTTAAAATTTTATTGTCTTATAACTAACCTTACCTTAATGATATTGAGTAATACCTAAACAAAATATAACCTTATTTATATTTTTTGTTGAGCGAAATATATTTTATCCAGTATTATAATTACTATAATATGACAGTAAATATATCTTAAGGAATTAAAACTTCATCGTGTTAAATATTATTAAACTTAAAAGAATTTATGATATTTTTGGACTTATAATACCCAACTATTTTTTTTGAAATGGATGAATGAGTGAGAGATTTGATGAAGTCGAATAAATAGAATATTATTAAATTGTCTTTTGAAAGTGTGTGTCTATATATATATATATATATATATATATATATATATATATTATGAAATGAATTTTTTAAGTCAAATCTCAAATTTAAATTATTTGAAATAAAAAAATATAATTCTCGAATTCAACTTAATTCAAATATTAGTAATTTTATTTTTATGTAAATTAATTAAAGAATTAATAAAGTGAAGTTAAAATTAAGTGTTTTCTTAATTTTTCCATTTTAAAATAAATTAAGATGGCAACTCTCAAATTTTTTTTCAAAAATCAAATCAATTTATTAAATGATAGTTGTTTCAATAATGAGCACTGAAATTCAAACTGAAACCTTCAAAATCGCTTGCTTTTAAATTTCTTGAGTAATAGAGACATTCAGGTGAGGTCTTATAGAAAGAAAGAAGGCAATCGAGCATGAAAGAGAGAGAAAAGAAAGGAAATAGCTAACAGCGAGCGAGCAACCACGATTGCCGAAGCTTAAAGAAGCAAGGTGAAATAGGTAAGAAATTCATTCATTCATTTTTTTTTTCATTTTTGTTTATGATTTTCATTTTTATTTTTGTAAACTCTTAATTTTACATCTCATCATTTAGCCGCAACTTGATACCTGCTAAAATTAGTGTGCTATGCAGAATCAGCACGAGCCGGTTAGCGGAAAAGGGTTAAGAGGACAGGACCCCTTGTGCTGGTGCAAGGGGCAGTGCCCCGGAAGTTAAAAATAGACTTTTCAGTCCATTAATATGAGGATATTTAATTTTCAAATACTGACACTTTTCTTACCCTGATCGAATCTTTTATATCAGACAGTATTTTTTCAAAATTAACTGGATCTTTTTTCAAACTGACTGTTTAATTATTCTAAAATTAATTTTGAACCTATTGACACTGACCGATTAATTTTCTAAACTCTGTAACTCCCAAAAACTGATATGAAAGTCTCAAAACTTAACTAAAAAGAAAACAAATTTTCATACGGCACACCCACTGAGGCACCAGGCGGAGTTGGCATCCTCTGGGCGTCACGCTGCCCGCCTTGAGGTCTGGCGACGCCACCGTGGCCTCTAGTGGCGTGGGCCTCACTGCCCACTTGCAGTCCCAAAATACCCCCTAATATGATTTTTTAGCTTTTTTCTAGTTCTAACATTTTAGTCTTTTCACTTTTCCACTTCCCAAACTACTCTCACTCACTTTTCCTATAAATATTCCCCTCCATCTTTCATTCCAACACATCTCTTGAATTAGTATTCATGGTTATCTACTAATTTATCTCTTCTTCTCCCTCCAGCCACTCTTTAATTAATTAATTGACCTTTTTAATTAATATATTATCTCACCCTAACCAAGTTAATTAATCTTTTTAATTAACTAAAACTTTTTTAAAAAATTAAAATTAATCACTCAATTAATTAATTAATTAATCTCTTTAATTAATTAATTGATCACTTTTTTTCCAAAATTAAATTAATCCTTTTTCTCAATCCACCTTTCATCCAAATTAATTAATTATTAATCTTTTTAATTAATTAATCAATCTATCCTTTTTATCATATTAATTAATTAATTAATCGTTTTAATTAATTAATTAATCTCTCAATCAATCCAATCACCCGGTCTCAATAAAACGGAATTTCGGTCCAGTAAAACCCTCTGCCTGCCAAAAGCAAAGATATCAATCTTTTTCCTCACTCTCAAAACACCCAAACCAAAATCAATTTGATCAACTCCTATATCCCTCCACTTAATCATGTAATGAACTACGTGAATTTTGATCTCCATTCAATGGGATACGTAGACACGTTTGGAATCTAAATCCAAACCTTATATTCAAATCTCTATTAATCTCTTTTTCCCTTTTTAATTTGTGGATATTTTATTTTAATTTTCTCCTTGCATTCATGTCATATTCATGCATTTTTTTTACAATTATTATCTTATAATATTTGTCATTCATGAAATCAAATTTTTAAAGTCAAATTAAATTTAAGAGCTAAATTTTAATTATTTAAAATAAAAAATTTAGTCCTCGAGCTCAATCTGGTTCTAGGCTAATGATTTTATCCATGGGCACATTAAAGTAAAAAAATTAATAAATTAGAGTCAAATTAGGTTTTTCCTTAATTTTTCATTTAAAAATAAATTAGGGTGGTGACTGCTAAAATCATTTTCAAAATCAATCAATCCAAATTCGAGAGTTTTATCGTGAGTCTAAACCCGAATAAGCATCCCAACTCTCTCTAACGGGCCAAGCTGGTGCTCGGGCGAGACCTCACAATTTTTTATTTTTTTCTTGAAATCCTTAAATTTATTACTCAGCTTGGATTCAATCCCTTTGAACATACGTGGAAACTTTGATGAGCAGGTTAATCAGTTCATGCAATGCAAGCCTTTATTTGAGCAAGAGAAGCTTCTCCATATCTCTAATCTTCATATTTTTTGTTTTCTCTTGCCTTTTTTGTGTTTTGATTTTGTTATTATTCTGGTTCATTTCATGGAAAAGGTCTGGATCTTGATGGTTTTATTATAATAGCTTGAAACTCTAGTTTAAATGATTGAAATAATTGAAAAATTTTAGTGAGGGAAAATAAAAAAAAAAAGTATAAAAACTATAGGTAATTCATAATTTAACAGCTGTTTTACACTATTATAGGTCTAAAAACTATAGGTCTAAAAATATAAAAACTCATTCCGCCCTACATAATTCTTATATGAATAAAAGATTATAGTTAAATCTCAAACATCATGCACATATTGAAAGAAATTTAAAAAGTCAAGCATAAAAACTTAAAATTATTAGATGTTGAAATTACAAATTTCATTTTATTTAAAAATACTAATAAAATTTATAACGCTCCATAAAATAAAGATTTTATGTTATCATACCATTTATTCTAAAAAGGATAGGAGATACAATACTAATCATCAATCCTTTTAAGATGTATGGTATTACACACTAAAAATCTTTGAATTGAGGAGCCTTATCAATTTTATTAGCATTTAATTATGTATAATGAAATAACCACTTTCAATGTTTTAGATAACAAAATTAGAAATTACAAAGTAATTGAAAAATATTATTGTACTTAAATGTTAGATTTGTGTAATACCCAATATTTTCCTAACCTATTAGAGTTAATAATGGTAAAACCATAATGTTCATCTACTATACCACTCAAGATCTTTCTAGAATATTAAGAATCATAAGAATACTATAAAAAATAAGTTTAATAAATAATATGATAACAAGTAAAGAATGCAATCAAATTTGATAAGCAATTTTGTGATAAAATGAAAGTTAAACTGAGTTTAACTTAATGTGACTATGTTAACTATTTACTTGAAATACGAATCTCAAGTGTGAGTGAATGGGCATTAGCATCTTCTAAGTCATTGGGAGATAATAATAGTGACATAAGAAGTTGAATTCAATCAAAATTACAATGGTACAATAGGAGTCAAACTTAGTTTGATTCAGTGAGTCTATATAATGTACATACCTGAATAATGTTATTGAAGGGCTAGTAAATGTGCATTATAATGTGTATATAATTTATCTAAAAATATCTAGAGTGTGAAGTGATATTAGAAGGTAGAAATATATATATAAAAGTGAAAGAAATGAAATGGAAAATGTATTAAATTATCAAGTTTGTAATGTGCATATACGAAATTGTTGATGGGCTTTTGGATCTAAAGCCTAAGCCCATTGGATGGCTAGCCTACAAGGCCCAAGAATAATTGATCATACACTTAACTAGAGTTAGAAATAACTAACCATGGTTAAATGGGGTGTAGGATGAGCTAGCCACAAAATTTGACTAAGAAGCCACCATTTTTTACTATGTCAATTCCTTTTCCAACTTGAATTCTCAATTCATCCACACCAAAGTCTATATTCATTTTTGCTATTTTCAAGCCATATGATGAATATCATCAACCTAGATGAGATCCTAGCCATTCACTTGATTAAATCATAGCCATCCATTGTGATTAAGTTATAGCCATTGGATTAGAGATGATTGAATCCTCACCATTCAACTTTCATATATATACAATAAGATATGCAAATTTCCACCATTTTTGCAAAACCCATCACAAAAACACATCCTAATAGAGAAATAAACTCTAAATTTCATGCCACCACCATAGAATTCAAAATAAGGCTTCCCAAGGTAAGAGTTTATGCTCATCTCTTCCTTTATGTGTTCTAAGCATGATTTTGTTATTATAGTTGCAAAAACTTACCATTTCTTTCATCTATGTGAAATGGCAATGGGGGTTAAAACTAAAAATGTTTATTTGGTATGTTAGTTGATGAAATATATAATTTGGGCTTAAGAACTAAGGGTTTAGCATGAGAAAATAAACAAGGAAAGCATGAAACATATCTAAATGCATTAGGAAGCATGTTCGGCCACTTTAATGAAATTGTGAAGGAAGTGTTCTAAATTCCATTTGAAGGTATCTAAGGTTATTTTCAGTGGATAAAAATTGTCTGGAAGTGTTAAAATGAATTAGGGAAGATTGATTCAAGACTTGAAAGTCTTAGTAGCATGAATTTACTCTAATGTTTCAATGCTAAATATTAACAATTGAATGATCACATAGGTTTTATGTTATGCTAATTTCATAATTTCATGATCAATTTGAAGAGTGGATGAGGAATTAATGGTTTTCCCAAATTCTAGGGTTCATGGAAAAATTGGGAATTTTGAGAATTGAACTTGAATTTATGAAATTGAAGGGGGAATTAAGCTTAAAATTGGTGTGACATGAATTGTATAATGTTAATTTCAAAATTCAATTGATAGAAATGATTTTTCCCAAATTTAATGAACTAGGTTCATATATGGAATGGGAAGGAGAAGTAGAATTAATTCCATTGAATATTAGAAATTATTTAAATTGATTCTAATTGAGTAATATGAAATTGAAATGTGAAATTAGGAGAAAAGGAATTATCTTTCCTTAAAGTGAATACTTTTATCCATTTGAAAAATAATTAAGGAAAGTGTTAAAATTAGTAACAAGTTAGTACTACAATGAACAAGTTGAAAGTGTTAACTAGTTAAGCTAATTTAAACTAATGACATAACAAAAAAGTGATTAATTTGTAATTGAAATGCAAATGTGTAAAATTTAAAGACAAGGACAAGAATATTGTCCAAGAGTGCAAGGAACACTACTAGCATTAGAGTTAAATGTAAATAGGAGCAAAAAAGTCCAAGGTGAGTACTTAATAATATAATATGACATGTGCCATATTTTTTGAACCTTTATTGTTCAAACCAATATCATTGAAATACTCTAATTCCATGATGAGTATGAATTGCCTATTGAATATTGAGCCATTTGATATGATATTTCTTTATGGTATTCGACTATTGTGAACCTTTCATGTTGAATTCATAATATGATCATTGAATTCCTTATTGTGAACCTTATATGAACCCTTCTATTGATGCCTATTGATAAGTAGAAATACCCTTATGATGTTGGGTAATATATCGGACCTTGTACACTTGGTATAAACTTGCAGGTAGGGCAAGAGTACCTAATCTTTGTTAGGAGGGAATACTTAACCATAAGATCTAATCAATCTTGCATAATGTGATGCATATGAGTGAGTAAGGCTTAGACTACCACTCGTTAATTTATATGTGTGGGAAGCATTCTGCTTCCAAGAAATTACTATTTATACTAAAAGATGTTGTTTCTATCTTAAATGCAAAATCGAATCGTAATGACAATTTTGATTAATATCACTCCATTGTCACCAAGAGCCATCCTAATAATGAACAACATAGTCACAATATATATTGTATTATTATGTACTCACTGAGCTTTATCTTATTCCTTAGTTGTTTAAATTTTTCAGGTAAGATTGATGAGTCAGCAAGGTAAATTCCAAGCCCTATTCTTCTGTTTGAAAGTTGCTATGCTAATTTCAAGTGTTGTGACTCTTGGTTATATGACTATGAAGATTATTGGGTTAGAGCTCCATGGTTACCGAAGATTTAGTGCTAAAATGACATTAGGTCTATATATATTGTAAACTGTATTGTAATTACTATTATAATGGTGTATTAAGTAATGAACATTTTGTTAATGACATGAATACAAATTTGAAAATTTTACGAGTTGTATATGTAAATGGTATTGGTAAGTAAGAATATGGTAATATGTAAAATGATAAATAAGTAATAGGCAATAGGAAAAGGTAATCAGGTTTCGATCTTGGGATAAGGTCTAACATGATAAATGGTGAAGAATTATAAGTTCAAGGGGTTCTATAAATTTAGGCGACTTTATGTTTCCCTATACCCTATGACCGTCACAGCTTAGTAAATGGGTCATGACAATTTGATTCATGCATGATAATATGGTATTATACAAATTTATATCTACTTCATAGCCAGAATGGCGATATAATGATATTCTTCATTCCTATTAAAAAGTAGGCATGTATTTGTCCAATTCTATTTTGTTACGCATGAATTGGACTAATATACTAAGAAATATAGTGATATTCTTCATTCCTATTGAAAAGTAGGCATGTATTTGTCCAATTCTATTTTGTTACGCATGAATTGGGCTAATACACTAAGAAATATAGTAGGAAATACATTGCTAGTTAAAAACTCATTAATCAAACATTTGAATTTTCAATTAGACATATCTTTGTATGTAAATACTAGAAAATCTCCAATGAAGATGGAAACAAAACTATCACATGAGTCAAATCAGACATCATAAAAAAGGAGAGAAGAAATAATGTAATCTTCATCACTTTTAGGATGTTTATTTGCTCTTGTAAAATTTTTATTTTTCACCTTTAATTTTAAATTTCTAGTATTTAAGTAAAAGAATATGTCTAATTTTAGGATTTGTGAAAACATTAGGAATTACATTGATGTTGGACATACCTTTGTACTTGAATCCTACAAAATATCTATAGCTAGAAACAAAAATTATATAGAAGTAAAATCATCCATTCTAAAAAGAAAGGGAGAAACAATGCTATTCTTCATTCTTTTCAAGATATATGGTATGACATCTATTAAATTTTTGTTTCTATTTACAATGCATATTTTGTAGTATTTAGGTACTAGGATATATCTAATTTCAATGTAATTTAAAACATTAGGAACGAAAATAAATCTAATTTGATATAACAAAAAATATACTTAAAAACTAGAAAGGTATAAAAGGAAAGTAGATATATACAATGTTATTCTGATCAACTGCATTCTTTATGGTCAATAGTTGAATGGATCCAATCTAGAAGAATTAGCAGGAAAGGAGATACAATATTATTCTCCAATCTTGTTAATTCTTTTAGATTTGATTCATTCAACTACTAACCCATATACAATATGCTATATGCATTAATAGTTTAAATTTGATAAATCTAATTAAATAAAAAGACAATAATTTTAAAAAATAATTTTTTAAAAATAGCAACGTGACTCCATATGTATGGTCACCAACAATAGTGCTATGACTGCATTCACCAAATTTGATAACTAATTGAACTGTTGCATCTATTAGCAATGCCAAAGACAAGGGTTGCCACCTTTTTACCATACTGTAGGGACACCCTCTTTGTGTCACTATAATAGCAATGCATACATTATGTCACTATGAGGTGTCACTAATGATATTGTTGCATTGGTCACCCATTTAGTGACGTGTTACGATGCTTGTATTGTTATCTAGTGTTGCTTTTTATCAACGCACTACTAATGATGTCACTAAATTCACTTAACAACGAGAGTTTTATTGATGCCATAATGGTGTCGCTACTAAGTCGCTATATTGGATTAGCAACCAAAAACAGGTTTGGCAATGCCATTATTGCACCTCAAAACGTGAAGATTCTTGTAGTGTTTCTTTTTTAAGCCATTGTCAATCTTCTTTTTGATTGAGAATTTTTTTTTTTTTTGTTTTAATATTTATTAAATAAATGTAGGCCTCTTTAGATATGTTAATCTATGTTTTTCTTGACATGGATTTAGTATTAGCAGTATTATTTTTAGTTTTCCTTTTAGGATTTTTTGTGCGCTTGATGAGAAGAATTTTGCTCTCTTGGACTATTTATAGTCCTCAAGTTGGTTTTAAATTTTTTATTAATATTCAAATATTGGGGCTTATTAAAAAATATGAAGGTTGAGTTATGGCTTATTAACCACCAAATAGAGTATAATTTTCATCGAATTGTCAGTTTAAATGCTCTGTCAATATGATTGAAAAATATTAGAATAATTTGAACCATATTATTTTGGTATTTCTTGATATATGTTTTTATACTTATTAAAATTTATTATTTTTAATATATGAATCAAGATTCATGTATTTTCTAAAAAATATATATATTTTAAATGAAAAAACAATAGTGCGATAATGTCTCCATTCAACATGATTTTTTGTTCCGCCACTACTCTCACCAACCACTTAGAGAATCTTTGACCAAAAAAAAAAAAAAAACCACTTAGAGAATGTTTAAATTTTCTAAATTCATTAAGTCCAGTGTTAAAAACCCTAATCTATCTTTAGAATAAGTTTATATTGACAAGAACATCAATTTTATCCTTTTTAAGTATTTTTTTTTATGTGTACAAATTGTAAACCTTATTTTCCTTCATTTAATAAATTATCTCTTATTATGATAAAATAATAAAAAAATCATCATATAAAATAATAATAATTAAAATTAAAATTTCAGTTTTAATTGTTTATTGGACAAATTATTACAGATTAATCTTATATAATATCTTTTTAACTAAATAACGGAGTACTATCATTATAATTTTAAAAATATGTATGCGTTGTATGATATTAGATATTTGTCCAATATGATATATAATATATGTATCATATAGTACTTTATTAGAAAATAAATGTGACAATATATATATTTTTTTCAGTTGATAAGAGAAATTTCAAATTAGTTTACATGTCAATTAAGATTAGATTTCTTTTCTATTATGTGAAACTTTAAAAATACACTCACTTTTAGTCTATATATTAATTAATTATTTTATTTATACAAGCCCAAGAATCAGAATATTGATTAATAATAAAAAAAAAAAAAACAAATTCTTTTGCCAATTAGGTTAGCCTTTGCGTCTATATCGATATTTATATAGTATCATAAATATATATATTTTTTAACATGTGTCCATATTTTATTAAAGGTGAATTAAAAATTAAGTTAATTGAGTAGTTGAAACACTAGAAAATCACAGGAGGTTGACAGAATGGTGTTTTTGTTTTATTCAATCCCATTACTGAATGGAAATCAAATCATTTGGTGGTGGTGGGCCCAATAAATGTGATGAATGAACCAACGATATCATTTCTTAATTCTTAATCTGATCATTATTATTGTTATTATTATTGTCATGAGGTTACTTAAAGGTTCAGAAAACAATTATGCTCTTTTATATAATAGTGAATCTATCATAATATGGATTTGACTAATTCAACATAATAATAATAATCATAATAATAATAATTTGTATGTAATGTTGAGTTTCGTGTTATTCGCTCATCCTCAGGACCAAATTAGGTATAAAAAAAAAAAAAAAAAAAAAGGTTGTGGGCTCATGTAAATATTTTAATATAAATGAATTATTGTTATTATAATTTTATAAAATTTAAACATTATTTTTAATAATTTAATATGTATGTGTTGTTCTTTTGTTAAATATAATAAATATTAATTTATATAAATTGAAATCTAAAATTAATAATCCATATAAATTTATATTATGTTGAAATGATTTCAAATAAATTTAAATTTTAAAAAAATTTCTAGACACATGGTAAAAAATTTTCTAAACAACTCTTACACCCAATTTTTATTACATATCTATTGATTTTAAAAATGTTATACTTCATATTATATTTCAATGTAATAATTTACATATTATTATGTTAGTTTACATATCAATCAAAATTAATTCTAATTTATAAATAATTTTAAGAGCGTCATACTCAGTTTATAGATTCAAAAATTATTTGTTGAGTGCTAATATTGAAAAAACAAAAACTATAAGATATAAATTCTTGCTAACCAAACCTTTAAAAGTAAATCTTACATACCAAGCTAACCATTAGAATTGCCTACATACAGGTGCATTATTTTCTTATATTAGAGTAATTAAAAAAAATATGAATTCTTTTGTTTCTTTATAAGTCTAAATATTCAAATCAAATAAGTAATTAATTAATATATTAGTTTAACTCTACTAAGTGTAATGTTAATATAATTTCATATTCAATTCTACCTGATGAATTATAATATATTCAAATTAATAAAATAAATAAAAAATTATGGAAGATATATGTTGACCTAAATTGAATTTACAATTTAGTCAATCTCGATTTTGATCTTGACAATCAAATTAAAGTGATATAATATTTGTATTAAGTGTTTTTCTTGCATATATGACACTTAGAGAAGTTGGCAAATCAAGAAAATTGAAAATTCCTTAAGTTATTGAATGGATGTATAAGTCGGGCCCGCTATCCTAGAATCACGTCCGCAATAGTAGAGTCAAGACTACAATACATAAGTTGCGATTACTAATTAATTCAAGCCAAAATAGCAACTGCAACATAGTAAGGTTCACAGTGTGAGTCACGACTGCCATTCTGTACGTGAAATGAGAATTGCGCCCGTGACAGAAGGAGCACGATTGCGATATTCACAAAGTTGACAGTCATTCTAATAGATAGTTAAGGAACCAATCAACCCTATACCATGTATCATTGGCTGTTAAAGACATATACGAATATCACAACTGCAATTATGGAGCTTCGACCTTGAAATTTGGATTGTGATAGTGATGAAGGCTTAGCAACTGTGATCTTTGTCTAACACTGCACTAAATGCATATTTTCTAGTTGTTATGGAGAGATTTGGCCATGATCCATTTGTAACGGCCATTTGGTGGAGGGAAACTATAAATACCATCTCTAAAGGTCTTAAATAAAGTTCAACAACTTTTATTTGTGGCCATACTCTAGCAATTTTATTTTTTAAGACTTAAAACTCATTAATTCTTTATTTGTGCTTGTTGATTAATTGCCTATAAAGGTTGAGAGTGAGCCATAAAACTCTTGTTAGGTTGTGGGTGAGCCTAAGAAAACTCAAGTTAGGTTTGAGTGTGAGCCTTTGAGAAAACACTTGTAAGGTTTGGTGTCAGCCTAAACACTAAGTTAGAAGTGAGTTTGGAAACCTCCATTGAAATTGTATAGCTATTGTGGAAATACCTAATTGAAGTTAGGGAGTGCATGTAGGATTGATTATAATCTTAGTCACTATAAAAATCCTTGTGTTATTTATTATTTTCCTCTAAACTTTAATTTTGACTCTCATAATTTTTTAAGTACCCACCAATTCAACCTCTTCTTGGTGCATATTAGGCAACAAGTCATATCAGAGTATTGGTCTCATATTTACAAGCTTCAACACATGAGAAAAGATCAAGATGGCTAATGAAGGGATCCATCATCTCAAGCCACACTTTGATGGCACCAACTATATTTATTAGAAATATAGGATGGAGGTATCTCTAGATCGTGATCTCATAGACATATGAGATAGTGTCCTTGAAGAGTGGAAGCCTCCATCAAAGATGGTTAATGGTAATGAAAGAATGAGTTGATGCTCAAAAAAGGGCTAATGGCAAAAACAAGAGAGCAATGACAATTCTTCTAAGTTCTTTATCTAGAAAAGAATGTGGTAGAGTGTACCATTGTCCAAGTGCCTATAGCATTTGGAGAATATTAGAGAACTACCATGAAGGGATCAAGTAAGTCAAGTCCAAAAAGATCCAATTGCTCACTACTGAATATGAACTCTTCAAGAAGAAGCCAAATAAGAGCATCACCAATATGACTAATAGGCTACTAGCTATTGTCACTAGCTTGAAGAAATTTGGCAAAGTGTATTCTTTAGAAGATGTCAGTCATAAGATCCTTAGAGCTTTTCTATAGAAGCACTATGAATCTAGAGTAGCTGATATTGAGGAAGCTAATGAAGACCTTAGCAAGCTTCTTACTGATGTTCTCATTAGAATGCTTCTCACCTACGAGATGACCATTGGAAAAGAAGAGAAGGATAAGAAGAAGACACTTACTCTCAAATGCTCATTAAAGGTTGAACATGATAGTTAGACTTTAAGTGAATCAAAAGAAAGTGAAGATGAAAATGAAGAGCTAGTAATGCTTTCAAAAAGATCATCAAGAATAAGATGAGAGATAAGAGGCCCTTCAGAAAATAATCTTTCAACTTCAACTCCAACTCTAACTCCAACTCTAACTCTAGTAAGGAGAAGAAGTGATGTGACTTGCTATGAATGTGGAAAGCAAGGGCACATCAAATATGTTTGTCCTATAAACAAGAAGAAGAAGAAATGGGACAAGGAAAAGAATAAGGGCTTCAATGTTACTTGGGATGATGACTCCTCAAGTGATAAAGAAGATGAGAAAGTTGCCAATATATGCTTCGTGGACTTAGAGGACATTTCAAATGAGGTATAGATGTGATGATGAGTATTATGATGATAATATGCATAATGTGGATGAGAATGAGCTAATGGAAGCCATGGCTCTAAAATGCAAAAAATATCATTCTAAAATAAAATTTTATAAAGAAAAGCATTCAAAACTTGAGGATAATTTCAAAGAATTAGAAAAACTTGTTTTGAGTTTGGTTCTTTATATAAAGAAAATAATTCTTTGAAATTAGAAGTTGCAAAATTAAGATCATCTATTTCTGAATTTGACAAAGGGAAGAAAGCCTTGGAAACTCTTATTGTGTCTTAAAGGCCATCCTTTGTGAAACATGGCCTAGGCTTCATTGGTGTCTCATCATCTACATCCTCACCTATTATGTTCATAAAGGCCACAACTCCTCAAATCTCTAACATTGAGGTAATTGACAAAGGACTCAAAGCATACATTAAACCCTCCAATCCTAAAAAAGGATCAAAGGGTACACAAAGTTTAAGAGCTAAGCCTCAAAGAGCTAACCATGCATATATATATATATATATATAAGAGGCATGCTAAAAAACACATAAAATTATAGCATAATACTTGCTTTTATATACATCATGGTAATGTTGTAAAGAGGCCACAATTTCATAAAAATGACTAAGCCCAAAAAGACTTTCAAGTCAAAACTTAAGTGCCATTATTGTATGAAAGATGGGCATATAAATATATATTTCTCTATAAAGAAAGGTTAATTAAAACTTGAAGATCCTACCAAGACTAACCCCCAAGGACCCAAATATACTTGGGTACCTAAGAAAAGATAATTTGATGTTTCTTGTAGGTTTGCCTTAAATCCATTACTAAGAAAAGTGAATGGCATGTAGATAGTGGAAGTTCAAGGCATATGATTGGGAATACAAGCCTTTTCATCACATTGAAGAAAAAGCTTGAAAGAAATGTCACATTTCAAAACAATGCCAAGGGAAAGGTAATTGGCATTAGCTCAATTAGTAAGGAAGATTGTTCCCTTATTAAAGATGTTTGTTTGGTTAATGTGTTGAAGCACAATTTATTAAGTGCAAGTCAATTATGTGAAAAAGGTAGTAGAGTCATCTTTGACTCCAATTTTTGTCACTACCTTAGTGGATGACAAGTGATATCAAAAGAGAAAGAGATTGCAATACCTATATAATTAACTTATACAATTTTGCTAATCACAATTTTAAGTGTTCATGTGTCTATTAACAATGAGTCTTAGCTTTAGCATAGAAGGCTTAGACATGCAAGCATTGAAATACTTCATAGCTTAAGCAAGGATGAGCTAGTTGAGGGGCTCCAAAGATCAAATGCTTAAAGGGTAAGACATGTGGACCATGCCAAATGGGGAAACAACACAAGTCTTCCTCTAAGACTAAAAATGTGGTAAGCACTTTTAAGCCCCTACAACTTATGCATATGGACTTATTTGGACCTAGTAGAGTCGCTAGTTTAGGTGGAAAGTTTTATGCTTATGTGCTTATTGATGATTATTCTAAATTTACTTGGATTAATTTCTTAACTCGTAAGAGTGATGCTTGTGATGCACTTAAAGTTCTACAAAAAGGGTTTAAAATGTAAAAGGTTATTTCATTTCCAAAATTATAAGTGGCCATGGAAAAGAATTTGAAAATGAACTTTTTGAAAACTTTTCTATTGAGCATGGCATTTTCCATAATTTTTGGTCCTAGAATACCATGACAAAATGGTGTTGTAGAGAGGAAAAATAAAACTTTAGTGAAGATGGCTAGAACCATGCTAATGAGTATAGTCTTCCTACATCATTTTGGGCTAAAACCATCAATACTTCTTGCTATGTTGCAAACCATGTTCTAAAAAAATCAATTTTAAACAAAACCTCTTATGAGTTATGAAATGAAAGAAAACCCAAAATTTCATATCTTAGAGTATTTAGTTGCAAATGCTATATATTGAACACTAAGGATAATCTTAAACAAAATCTCTTATGAGTTATGGAATGAAAGAAAACCCAAGATTTCATATCTTAGAGTATTTGGTTGCAAATATTATATATTGAACATCAAGGATAATCTTAGAAAATTTGCATCTAAAATCAATGAAGGTATATATCTAGGTTATTCCACCACTAGTAAAGCTTATAGAGTCTTTAATGAAAAGTCTATGGTTGTTGAAAAGTCTATGAATCTTGTATTTGATGAATCTAGTGATTAAGGAAAGGTAGTATTTTTGATGATCTTGTATGAGAAACTTAGAGTTAACCAATATGACACCCAAAGGAAGAAGAAACCAAAGAAGAAAGCCAATAAGATTATAAAACTCCACTACAACAATAAGAGGATGACAATCAAGGACTTCTAAAGGAGTAGAGGTATCCCAAGGATCACCCTAAGGAGCTTATCATTGGTAAAACTTCAAAGGGTATAAGTATTAGTTCTCAATTTAAAATCTTAGATAATAATCTTGCATTTGTGTTTCAAATTAAGCCAAGGACTATTGATAAGGTTCTTAATAATAAAAGTTAGTTGATTTCTATACAAGATGAACTCAACTAATTTTAGAGAAACAAAGTTTAGGAAGTTGTTCTAAGACCTAAGGATCATCCTATTATTGGAGTAAATAAGTGTTTAGAAACAAGTTAGATCAGCATGGTTCCATCATTAGAAACAAAGATAGATGAGTCACCAAAGGGTATAACAAAAAGGAAGGAATGGATAATGATGAAATTCTTGCTCTTGTTGTAAGATTAAAGGCCATTAGAATCCTTCTTGCATATGCATGTCACTTGAATTGTAAACTTTGTTATTGTTAAAAGTGCATTTTAAATGGTTTTTATAGAAGAGGAAGTTTATATTGAACAACCTCCTGGTTTTAAACATCATGAATTTTCAAATCATGTTTTCAAATTGACTAAAACCTTGTATGGATTGAAATAAGCCCTTAAAGCTTGATATGAAAGGTTTAGTTCTTTTTTTTTTTTTTAAATGGTCTTATAAAAGGGAAGATTCACACTACACTTTTTATCAAAAGGCACAATAATGACACTCTAATTGTTCAAATTTATGTTAATGATATTGTTTTTGGTGTTACTAATGAACAATTTTGTGAGGATTTTGCTAAGCGTATGACTAGGGAATTTGAGATAAGCATGTTGGGTGAGCTTAAGTTCTTCCTTCGTCTATGAATTAAGCAATGCAAGGATGGGATCTTCATTAATTAATTCAAGTACACCAAGGAGATTCTAAAGATGTTTGGGATGGATGTTATAAGATTAGCAAAACATTAATGAGCACATCAATTAAACTTGACAAGGATGAAAAGGGTAAGCCTATAGATAAGAAGAAGTATAGAGGTATGATTAGCTCACTTCTTTATCTTACGACTTCTAAGCCCGATATTATGTATAGTATTTGCTTATGTGCTAGATATCAATCTTGTTCCAAAGAGTCTCATTTACATGTAGTTAAAAGAATTTTGAAATATTTACATGGCACATTGCATTTAGGATAATGGTATCCTAGGAACACATCTTTTGACATTATTATCTTTTCAGATGTGGATTATGCCGGTAGTTTACTGGATAGAAATATCACTTTCAAAACTTTTTACCGGTGAATATCTAGTTTTTTGGTTTAGTAAGAAACAAGTTTTGATTGCCTTATCCATTGTTTAAGTGGAATATGTGGCTGCAGATTGTTGTTGCACTCAAGTCCTTTGGATAAAACAATAACTTAAAGACTATGGTCATGTGATTGATCACATTCTCATCAAATTTGATAATGTAAATGCCATAAAAATCCATCCAACACTTAAGAAGTAAGAAGACAATTTATTAAACAAGTGTATTAGAGTCACTACCTTAATTTTATTTTAATTGGGAAAAAAGATTAAGGAAAAACCCAAATTGACTTCAATTTCATTTCAAAAGAAAAAATCACCAGTCTTGAAACCAAAGAGGATCCAGAAACTAGGTTTTTGGTTTATTTTAATAAAAATAGTTTGGAAATTAATTTAGTTATGACTTAAAAAATAATTTCATAATTAATGCATATACAATATTAATGCATGATAATTCAGTCATAAGATAAATAAAGCAAAGAACAAAATTAAAAAAGGAAAGTCAAGTTAAGATACAATAAAAATCTAAAATTAAGGGATACTCTCTCTAACCGTTATGTTTAAGGAAGTCACACATTCTCTAAACTAATCATAAGATAAATAAATAAGATAAAAGAAATCCTAGCTAGGTAAAGAAGGTGAAGGGGGAGAAGTTGGTATATTTTAATTAGATTCAATACTTGAACCAAGTATACCTATTTATCCTTTTGAATGGGAATCAAAACCCACACAATTCTCCTTTTTTATGATTGATTAGTCTAGCCTTTTATCATGTTTCAATTGATTGATTGAATTGATCGATTCTAATTGATTACTAAGTTGAATTAATTAATTTAGATTTTAATTAATTAACCTAAGTGAATCAATTTAGAGAATCAGAGGTAGAAGAGAAAAGAATTAGGCAAGGAGCCCAAAGAGGGAGAAGAGAATAAAAAATAAAATGAAATTAACAAATGAAAGGAGTGGAGAAAGGAAAAGAGACTTACCTTGAGATGGAGGAGACTTGTCTAAATTGGCAGAGGACTTGCTTCGATCGGCAGAGGCTTGCCTAGAATGATGAAAAGCTTTTGACTTGATGGGTCAGCTTGAGAAGTCATAACCTAACTCGCTTTATAAAGCAAAGAGCAAAAATAAAAATAAAAATAAAAATAAAAATAAAAATAAAAATAAAAATAAAAATAAAAATAAAAATAAAAATAAAAATAAAAATAAAAATAAAAACTTTGGACTAAAAAGCTCGTTCCTTGGTAGACCATGCATAGGAAGATAGTTTACTAGATGCGAAAGCTAGTCAAGCAAGCCAAAAGGTGAAGAATGATGTACGAGAGGTCCCTTATAGGGTGAAGTTTTGAGGATGAATTCATGAATTTTTAATGTGGGAAAAGGGAAAAAATAGAACAAAAAGTCAGAAATCCTAAACTTTTACTATATAGAGCCTGTGTGGCGTAGCGGAGGCTAAATGCGATAGTAATTAGCTATCGTAAACTGCCTCTATGGTACCCTAAGAGGTGCTTATGGCAACTGCAGGCAAAGCTTGTAGTATTGCAAAGCTTTGGCGGTAGCCATAGGGCTTTTTCATGTTTTGGAGCTATATTTCATCTAATTTCCATTTGATTCGTCACCTCACTTCTATCACAAGGTTTTTAGGTTCAATTTAGTGCCAAGGGTCACAGCTGCCCCTCATTAGAATTACCTTGTATATAAGGTGATTTTAATGATAATGGACCCGAGAAAGGGGATGGTAAAATGAACCAAATTAGTGTCTAGGTTAGTTTTTGGAGATGTTTAGGTGAGAGACATATTTGAATTTTGAGAAAGATAGTAAAGGAAACCATAGGAATATTTAGGAAATCATTACTAAACATATATATGTTGAATGCTGGCTAATTTCAAGATAAAGAAGGAATAGAGAAAGGGAGCCATAGGGATGTCTTGGCTATTTTCTAGAAATTTATTAGTGAAAATGATGGATTTGGATAAAAGGGCTGGAGTAATGAACCATAGAGATGCCTAGATGTTCATGGCTAGTCATATATGAGTGGAATTGATTTTGATAAAAGGATGGAATGAAAAGGGAACTACAGTGATTTCTAAGTGAATGTTTCTAGATATACATAGGTCAAGATGATAGATTTTAATAAAAAAAATGAGGAAATAGGAACCATAGGGATGTCTAGGCAACTATTACTATACATATATAGATGAAGTATCCTAATGCTATCCTAGAATGATCTAATTTTGAAAAAGAAACTCAACCCTATGCTAGGTGGATGATCCTAAGGCTATCCTAATATTGTCTAATTTTGAAAGAGAATCCTAATTATACACTAGGTTGATAACCTTAAGATTATCCTAAGGTGGTCTTATTCTGAAGGAGAAACCTAACCTCATATGAGGATGATGATCTTAAGGCTGTCCTAAGACGATTTGATTTTGAAAGAGAAACCTAATCATATGCTAGATTGATGATCCTAAAGCTATCTTACGATAGTATGATATTGGAAATGGTCCCATCTTGATTTGGGAATCTCGATGGATCCCACTATTGATTTGGATTTATGATATGTCTAGTGTAAAATACATCTAACTATGTAAAGATTATAGATTCCTTGAATCTATAAAATGTCAATTTTATAGGTGCTGATCTTTTAGGAGGGAGGTGCCCCTATTTAAGAAGATGGTGATTTGGAATGAAGTTGCTCCTATTTTGGAAGGATAAAGATGTGGCTACTTGGTCTAGATTATCTAACATTGAGATAGTGACATCATTGCTTGATTAGTTTAGCCTTGGAGGTAGTCATTTTGGAAGGTTAAGCCTTTATGGAATTCTGGCTAGATAGTTAGGTCTAGTTTAGCTTTAGAGAAGGTCAGGTTTAGGAGTCTCAATCGAGTCATAACCTTGGAAGAGATCAAGCTTAGTTAGGTTTTAGCCTTTAGAGGAGCTTGGTTAAGTCATGGAGAAAGTTAGCTTAGAGGTTTAATTAGGTTTGGCTACATATGTGATTAGATTAAAAGGCTTAGTCGGGTTTTAGCCTTGTAAAAAGCTAAGTCATTAAAGGAGGTAGGGAAATTTTCATGCATACAAATGTATATATAGGCCGATTCCTACATGTCTATATTCTAAAATGATTCTTGTTTTGAATACATGAAAAATCTTGGTTCAAACCATGTTTCTACATATTACTGTAATAAACGAAAAGGGCTAAAAATTAGAAAATTCAAGTTTTGCTTTTGAATAGGGCATTTGGCCTACATTGATATTTTTATCCCAATGTTTATAATTTTTATGTGATGTATTTTGATAATTATTGACATGTATGTATGTATGATAAATGGTTAAATTGCATGTTGGTTGAAGGAATAATTATAGACTAGCCTAGAGGCACTTTGGTATACTTAAGGTATACCTAAGGTATATTAACCTTATGTTGTGATTAGAATGTGAATGTGATAGGGAAATATGGAAATAGATTTTATGATAACTTGATAATGAATTAATGGTCTTGTATTGATGAAGAGATTGATTGAATGAATGGGTCATATGAGTTGAGCATGACACTTAAAAGGCTATCGATAAGTTGACATGTATGGAAGTATTAAGTGTACTAAGATGATTGTTAAAGTGAATTGCTATTATTATGTTGACCTTAGAAAGGTATTGACATGAATTATAATGTGTTTTCATATAAGCCTATGAGGCTAAATGGGCAAGACTTTTAAAGTCAACATGCTATGTACAAGTGATGAGTACACTTATATGTGCAATTTGTGAGGCCTTGCCCAAGCACTAGTCCGATCCACTAAAGGGAATTGAAATGCTCATTTGGGAAAGAACTCATGAGGAAGCCCTCGAGCTTATCTTTGATAGATTTGAAAATTATTTCTTGGAGTCGCCACCTTAATTTGTTTTCATTTGGGAAAATATGAGGAAAAAAACCCATTTGACTCCAATTATTACCCAAAGGAAAAAGATCACTAGTCTCGAAATCAAAGAGGATTTGGGAACTAGGTTTTCGGTTTACTTTAACAACATAAGTTTGACCAATTAATATAAGAGTGACTTAAATATGTTTCATGAACAAACTAAAATGCATAAACAATTTATAATATGCATGATCATTGATTCCACATATCTAATAATACATACAAGTAATAGTCCAAAAGAAAGTTAACATTACAAATAAGTTAACATTACAAATAAAATCCTAAACATAGGGGATACCTCCTCTAGCCCTTATGGGTTCTAGAGAAGTCACACATTCCCCAAACTAATCTTAATAATAAAGCAAAGAAATAAACACAAAAGTAAATAAAGAAGGTGATAGGGGATAGTTGATTAATTTTAATTGGATTCGATGCCTGAACCAAGCATGCCTATATATCCCTTTGAATGGGAATCAAAACCTATGCAGTTCTCCCTTCTTACTAAGGGGTTAGTTTAGCCTAGCCACTTTATCATATTTTGATTGATTGATTAAAAGAGGGTTGAGTTAATTAATTAATTCGATTGATTACCAAGTTGATTAGCTAGCAACCTAGATGAATCAGTTTAATTAACTAACTAAAAGAGGCAAGGAAATTTAGATAATAGAAAATTAAAGTAAAATGGCACTTACCTCAGACAGCCGGCATCGGCTGGCTTTGGATGGTGGGCGGCGGCTAGCCTTGATCGACCGGCGGCGGCTGGCATTAGATGGCAGACGACAGATAGCCTTGGGTGGTGGGTGTTAGCTAGCCTTGGGTGACGGACATGAGCCTTGGGTAAGAGACTTATCTCGAATAGGCGGGCAGAAAGCCTTAAGCTAGTCGGGCAAGAATCAAGGAGAAACCCCCTAACTCGCTTTGCGAACCAAGGAGCAAATGCAAAGTGTTTTGCTTGAAGTTATTGCTTTTCAAGCTCTAGAAGTTTGTCTCTTGTAGAGTGGAGAGCCCTCTATATATAGGTAGATGATTGGAGAACATAATGCATAAACTTTTGATATGGGATAGTGGAAAAAGGGGATTCTTGCCGGAGTTGCTGCACAATTCTCTATGGCACCGCAGAGAGCTGTGCGGGACAGTTGCAGCCATCTGCGGCACTGCTGCACAGGTCTGTGCAGTGCCGTAGAAGGCTTTATGGCACCCGCACAGCCTTGTGCAATAGCCTGTGCTGCTTTGCCAATTTCATCCGTTTTCGCTCGTTTCTAGTCCGGTTTTCATGATTCTAGTTATGTTGTATTTGTTACTCAGTCTGGATGATTTGAGATGGTTCAAATGCCAAAAAGAAACATTTGAATTTTTTCCACTTTGAGAGTCTTTAGCTTATGAGGGTTTGTTTACCGAGCCTAAGTACTTCTAAAGTTTGAATGCGTGCTAGAGGGTGCAAAATTAAGGGTTCATAGTTGCCCCCTCATCAGAATTGTCTTTGTCTGAAAGGCAATTCTGATGATAGTGAACCTGAGGATGGGAGATGGTAAAAGGAACTAAATTTTAGATATTTGGGTGAGAGGTGTGGTAGAATTTTAAGGAAGATGCCCCCAGTATATTTGGGAGATCTTGCGGTTGGTAGTATGTGATAATTGGTAGGAGCTAAAAGTAATGTTCCTGTCCGATAGGAATGAGGGGGACCCTGTTTGGTAGGAATTGACAAAGTGGTGATGACGATGACCCTGTCTGGTAGGAATCGATGAAGTTGTGGTGATGACGACCCTGTCTGGTAGGAATCGATGAAGTGGTGGTGATGACGACCCTGTCTAGTAGGAATCAATAAAGTGGTAATCTTGTCTGGTAGGAATGATGATGATAATCCTATTAGAAAGTGATGATCCTGTCTGGTAGGATCAAGAAGAGATGACCATCCTATTTGGTAGGGATGGTAAAGATAACTGTCCTATTTGGTAGCAATAAAAAGTGATCCTTTCTGGTAGGAATGAAAGTGATGATCTTGTCTAATAGGATCAAGAAGAGATGACCATCTTGTCTAGTAGGAATGGTAAAGATAATTGTACTGTTTGGTAGGAACAGTAGTGGTCCTTTCTAGTAGGAATAAAAGTGATGATCCTATCTGGTAGGATCAAGAAGAGATGACCATCCTGTTGGTAGGAATGGTAAAGATAATTGTCCTGTTTGGTAGGAATGGTAAAGATAACTGTCCTGCCTAGTAGGAATAGTAATGGTTCTTTCTGGTAGGAATAAAAAATGATGATCCTATTTGGTAGGATCAAGAAGAGATAACTATCTTGTCTGGTAGGAATGATAAAGATAACTATCCTATCTGGTATGAATAGTAAAGATAACTGTCCTGTCTAGTAGGAACAATAGTGGTCTTTTCTGGTAGGAATGAAAAGTGATGATCCTATCTAGTAGGAAGGTTATCCTATCTCGTAGGAATGATAAAGATAACTGTCCTGTCTGGTAGGAACAGTAAAGGTAGTGATCCTTTCTAGTAGGAATGAAAAGTGATAATCCTGTCTGGTAGAATAAAAAAAAGATGACCATCTTGTCTAGTAGGAATGATAAAGATAACTTTCCTATCTGGTAGGAATAATAGTGGTCCTTTTTGGTAGGATTGAAAAGTGATGATCCTGTCTGGTAGGATAAAAAAGGATAACCATCCTGTCTGGTAGGAATGGTAAAGATAGTGATCATGAGATTTGAGATAGATTTTTGAAAAGAGATTAATTCAAAATGATTCGGCTGATGATCTGTCATTCTTCGAGAGTTTGACAATCTGCCTTGATTCATGATCCTATTCAATGAAAAAATGCTAGATAATTATGCAATGATATGATACCTTGAACCTGTAAAGGGTCAGTTCTAGTATAAAAGTGTTGAAAGATGCCCTCATTTCAAAAAGTGAATATTTGGAAGGGATGTGCCCCTACTTTAGAATGATAGAGGAAAATGGTTTGGTCATTTGGTTTTTGGTTGATTGGCTAGCTTAGAGGTGAAGATGGGCATATCAGGTATGAGATTGGTTGGTTAATGGCTATTAGTTTGGCCTAGGAATAAGTCATTCAGGAAATCAAACAAGGTGTGGTCTTGGAAAAGATTGAGCTTTTGACTTTGGAGAAGATTTGGTTTGAGGCTAAATTGTAGAGCTTGATCATGAGGGTCAGGTTTTTGAAGATGATTAGATTGGAAGGTTTGGGGAAGGTCAACTTATGGGGCTTGTCCTTAAAGAAGTTCATGTGGAAGGCTTAGTTAGGCTTGGGTTTCATAGTGAGGGCTTTTTGGTTTGGGCTTCATGGTGAAGGCTTTTGGGCTTTATGGAGAAGGCTTAAATGCTTAAAGGCTTTGGTTAAGGGTGCTTTGGACTTTTTTTTTTTTTTTTGGGAAGATGGTTGGCTTCATTTCAGGTATGGTGCTAAAGGTTTTAGTCGCGGGCTTATGGATGAGGGTTTGCCCTTTGACATGGTTGCATTAGATTTTCTTGCCCATCATACGGTTGGCAGGCCTTAACTTAATTAGACTTTATGGGTGATGCAATTTGCCAAAGAGGCTTGGTCTTTTCAAGGATGATGAGATTTTTCTAATGAGACATGGGATGACTTGAGTGGTTTGAGCCCTTCTTAAACTTTGTAAGACATGACTTGATTTTAGTTATGCTAGAGAAAGCTAGCTTTAAGGATGATAAGTCTTGAAAGACTTAGGATCTTTGGTTTTGCCCATAGGCTTGGCCCTTAAAAGATGATGAGATTTTGCCAAGGAAATGGTGGTATGAGGCTTGAGCTTGAAAAGATGGAATGGTACATTTTGAAGTTGGGGAATGGTTCAAAGAAGGGAGGTTGTATGATTTTGCTATCTGTAGCATGATTCATGGAAAAAAAAAAGCCAAACTAATCTTGTTGTTTTGAGATTGAAGAGACATTTAAAGTGGCACTTTATTGGCTTGAATGTAGATGATAGATTGGATGAAAGGAAGTGCCTTAAAGAGTGGCTGAAGGACTGATGAAAAGAGACAACTTAGGGATCATGCTCCCCATGAGAGATAGGAACATGACAGACTAGCAATGTGAAAGATTGTGCCTAAGCTCTTTGAGCTAAGCAATAAGACGGATTAACAAAAGATGATAATGACCTAGAAAGACATGTCCCCACTGTGAGATAAGGGTGTAGAAGACAATATCACTTTAGAGGATGAGCAAGCTAGTGAGGAAGGATGACTTTAAAGACATAAGATGAGATGGATTGAGTAAAGATGATTTGACAATCTTTGAATGATACAAAGGAAGATGACTAGGATAAGCTTTCCCTCTCTTTTTTTTTTTTTTTTAGCTCTAACTTTTGCCTAAGCCGCCCTTTTCGGGTTTTCAACTTAGATTAATGAAGTTTGGGAAAAAATATTCCACCATGATTTGTTGCTTTTCTTCACTTTGAGGGGCTTTAACATTTGAATTTTGTATTTGAAGAACTTATTGCCCTTTGTTGAGGTGTATCGCTTGATTTTGTGTTTTAAATAATTGATGAGAGGTCTATTTCTTGACCTACTTTGGTTAGGAGATGGCAAAGCAATTATTGATGGCACCTCAATTGTGGTGGATTTAATTGATGTTCATTTCTCTTTTTTTTTTTCTCTCCTTTTTTCTTTTTTCAAAGCTCATCCAGGTTTAGACAAGTGCATAAATAATTAAAAAGATGTGAATATTTTATTACAATGGAAAATTTTATTACAAGATAACAGAAAAGAAATCGACATGATTGACAAAAAATAAAAGAAAATAAGATGACAGACTCATACTCGAATTTAGACTCAGACTTTGGGATTTGGACTCAAACTCAAACTCAGACTTAAAGATTTAGACTTAGACTTGAAATTCAATCTCAGATAGGTCAAATTAGCTGAACTTGAACTCTTTTATGTCATGCCACTTGGGGCTGAGATAAGGTGGGGTTGAATTAGATTCAGGTTCTTCATCATTGTTCAGGTCAGTGGTGAGGAATTCAGATTGAAATGATGCACTTTGGATGCAACTGTTAATCACCGACCAGTCCAGCCACTGCACTTCCGTTGCTAGCCTTGTACCAAGCACTAGTATGTGCTCTACCTCTTTTGCTTTTGATTTTCCTTTTTCACTTATCCTTTTTTTTTTTTAAATTATAAGAGGGCCCACATGCTTATATCATTGACCAAACTCTGAACACTTTCGGTATGCATTTTACTTTTCCAAATTTTGCTTTGCTTTTTTTTTTGTTTTTTTTTTAAATATAAGATACTGTTATATATAGAAAAATAATTATATAATATTATTATTATATACATATATATTAAAGGACAAATATATAAAAATAATAAAACTTTGGTAGATGCAATTTTTTTTTTAGAAAGATAAATTTAATTTAAATTTACTGATATATTTAGAAATAAATAAAATAATAATAAATTATAATAATTTGTATAACTAAACTACTCATACCAAACTAACAAAAATATTCATATAAAAATATATATATATATATATACATATAAAGAATTTTAATTTTAAAATCCAAATATATATATATATATATATTTCAAAAATAGTTGGTATCCATAATATATTTTATATATATATATATATATATATATATATATATATATATATATATATATATATAAAAGGAATTTTTTTATTTTAATTAGAATTGAAATTTTGTTACGGAATCAAATTTTAAGTAAAAGTCTAATGCAACCAGAAACAACACAAAGGACAGTACTAGCATAAGGGGATATTGCTAGCACAAAGGGATTACTAAGAACAGAAGCTTTCAAATCCACCTCAAGAGAAACAAGGTAAACTTTATTCTTAACTTGGAACTTTGGGTCAAATTTAATGAAAAAGGAGAAAATATGAATTTGAGATTTGGCAAACCAATGGACAAGAGACTTTATTAAATTTCAGGCTAAAATAATTGCTAGACCTTAAGACTCTAGATATGATCAAAGTCTCTTAGTATTTTGTCCAACCCGAAATTGTGGATGTTTGGTTTGTGTGGAAAATTTTTAGTATTTGAGATTTTTACAATAGGATTTGAAGTTTTATGCAGGTTTGGAGGGATAAGGGTTTGGGAATGAAATTTTTTAGTTTGGATAGAGACAAGTGTGTCTTTGGTATGTCCATTTTTCAGGGAAGACTCTGCCGAAATTTTTGTAAAATTTAAATACAACTTAAATATTTTAAGTTAGAATTTAACATACTTGTTTTCGGCATTTGGGGGCCTATACTCCTACCGCAGCATCAACAGCCTCTTTTTGTATGGCTTCTCTAGATAAAGAGAGAGCAGATTTCTCGGGTGATGCTCAACTTACACTAGTTTAGCCCATAAGCTCTTAGGATTCTTGCAATAGAGTAGATGGCACTCTTAAACTCTGAACTTTAAGGACTTTATTTATTTCCTACATCACACTTGTGTTTTGAATTTGACTTTGATCATTGATACATGACTTTTGTATAAGCCATGTATTCAACTTGTTGTTATTATTTTCTTGAAAAAGTGGCCAAAGGCCTACTTACTATAGATCTTAGCAATGTTGTTGGCCTTGGATATGTCACTGTAAGCTGCCTTTCTTTTTTTTTTTTTTAAATAGGTGACTTGTTGTTATGGCTATGGGATTGGGCTATTAAGTTGCTTCCTTCATTCCCCTCATGGTGAGAAAATATTTCTTATAGTCCTTTGACATCCTTCTAGGGACTATCGATGGGGACAAGTGTCTAGCTTGGTAGGAATGCATTATTTTACTAGTCTCATGCTCAATCTTAGAATTTCATCATATCCGCAAATAAAGTAGCCTTTGAGCTCTTGTATTGGCCCAATCATCTTCCTTTTCAATGTAGGTTGAAGGAAGCCATTGATGTAGGTGATTCTGGGTTTCTCAAGAGTCCTTAAGTTGACTTTCTCCAATGGGTCTTGGACTTCCACTATAAAATCATCTAGCTTGGGTGGAGCATTTTTCAAATCATGCAATTGGGTCTCCTCTACTTCCTCTCACTCTTCCTCTTCAAAGATTGCTTCAACACCTGTAGTCTCTTGAACTTCTTTAGCTAATAGCCTATCTAAGGTTTGCTGCACATGTACTTTGAACAATAAGACTGCAGCTACCTATGAGGCCTCGCCCGAGCACCGATCCAATCCACTAAGTGGGATTGAAATGCTCATTTAGGTTTGAACTCACGATGGAACCCTCGGGTTCAAATTGGTTGATTTTGAAAAGAGTCGCCACCTTAATTTTATTTTATTTGGGAAAAGATTAAGGGAAAAACCCAAATTGACTCCAATTAATATCCCAAAGGAAAAGATTACTAGCTTCAGAACCAAAGAGGATTCGGGGACTAGGCTTTTGGTTTATTTAGACAAATGATTAGTTTGGCAAATTTAATACAAGATAACTTAAAATGAATTTCATGAATAATATACAAAATGCATGAACAATTATAAAATGCATAAATAAGCAAATAAATAAACATCCATTCAAAGCAATAAAGCAAATAAAGGAATTAACTTTACAATTCAAAACTAAAATAGGATATACTTCCTCTGGCCCTTATGAGTTCTAGGGAAGCCACACATTCTTCAAAATAATTCTAAACCAATTACTAAAAGAAAATATTGCAAAAGAAAGTCAAAATCAATATTATAATAAAAAAACAAACTAAAAGCAAATATCACAAAGAAAAGAACTAATTCATAAAAGAATATAAAAGAAAAGGATTATTTTTATTTAAATTGGATTTGATGCTTTGAACAAACAAGCCTACGTATCCCTTTAAATGGGAGTCAAAATCCACATAGTTCACCCTTATTGCAAAGGAGTTAGTTTAGCCTAGCCGTTTTATCATGTTTCAGTTCATTGATTCAAAGGTGGGTTGATTGATTAAATAAGCATAATTATTGATTGATTACCAAGTTGTTAATTAGGTCAGGTTTTAATTAATAAGTCGATGTGATAATTTAAATCGTTTACCTAGTTGACTAAATCAAACTCTAATCAACATGCCTCAAAATAATGAAAGAAAATGATAAAACATGCAAAACAAATAAATAATGAATGAAAAGAACAAAAGAAAATGATAAAACATGCAAAACAAATAAATAATGAATGAAAAGAACAAACTAAACAATCCTAAGAAAACAAAAAAAAAAAAAAAAAAAAAAAAAAAACAGAACAATATAAAGCAAAAGAAAAACTAAAATAAAACAAAATAAGAAAACAAGAATATAAATACCTTACCAGAATGAGACTTAGGAATGTAGGGCGGATGAAGTGGATTACCAGATTGCAATTCCACCTTTTTGGCTCGGCGAAATAACAACCTTAGAATAGGAACTCAAACGGTGTTATTGGAACCTCCTTAGACTGATTTGAGGAGAGCTACCTCGAAAACAACCACCCTAACACAACAAAACAAAATAAAATAAAATTTTAAACTAAAAGTTCATTCCTTTTGGACCAAACCTTAAAGAATGTTGATTGCTTTGAAATCAATTAATTTAATTAAGCAATTCTGAGTGTGAAATGAGGTAGAGAGGTGTAGCTTTTATAGGGAGAGAGTTGGGAGTGAAAATGATGAATTTTCAATGTGGGATTCGCTTCCTAACACATGAAACTGCATAGGATGCTTCAGAAACCGCACACGGTAATTTCGAGACTGCACGAAATGCGCAGAGCAAAGCATTGCTACACAGGACCTGTGCGGTTTCGTACAGAGCCTCTACAGTTCCACAAAGGTCCTGTACAATTCCACATAGGGTCTGTGCGGTCACCACTGCTTTGCACGGTCACCATGAGATTGCCCGCCGTTTTTGACTCTGTTCTCGTCCGTTTAAGCTCTGATTTAAGTTCAGTTTGATTCTATGGATTCGTAACTAAGTACCAATTGTCTAGAGGTGAAAATTTGAGGGTTCATAACTACCCCCTCATCAGAATTGGCTTGATCAAAAGGCAATTCTAATGATAGTGAACTCGAGGATGAAAAAAAATGAACCAATGGGATGTCTAAGTCAGGATTAAGACATGTTTGGGTGAAAGGTGTGTTTTTTTTTATTTTTTTTTATAGGTAAAGGATTGATGGAAAGAGAAACCATAGGAATGTTTACGTGATCATTACTAAACATTTACAAGTAAAGTTTCGAAAGAATTTTGATAAAAGAGCGGGGGTAGGAACCATATGGATGCTTAGGTAATCGTTACTAGACATTTATAGATAAAATGAGATTTTATCAATGGCTATTAGTCAGGCCTTGACGTTGGATGTGAGAATGGTCTTGGTGAATTTCAATTAAGGCTATCTGTCCAACCCTAATGTTAGAAGATAAAAAATGATCTAGGATAAATCTCAATCAAGACTATCTATTCGGCCTTAATGTTTGAGGCAAATAAGATTTAGGGTAAATCTCAATCAAGGCTATCTATTTGGCCTTAATGTTTGAGTAAAAAATGATTTAGGGAAAATCTCAATTAAGGCTATATATGTCCAACCTTAATGTCAAAGACAAAGAAGATTTGGGATAAATCTCAATCAAGACTATCTATCTGACCTTAATATTGGAGAATTTAAATCAAGGCTATCTATCTTGCCTTAATTTTGGGTAAATCTCAATTAAGGCTATCTGTTCAACCTTAATATTGGAGAATAAAAAAGATTTGGGAAAATCTCAATTAAGGCTATCTGTTTGGCCTTAATGTTGGAGGATAAAGAAGATCTAGTGAAAATCTTAAGCAAGGCTATCTATTCGGCCTTAATATTGGAGGACAAAGAAGATTTGGTGAAAATCTTAATCAAGGCTATCTGTTCGGCCTTAATGTTGGAGGATTTAAATCAAGGTTATCTGTTCGGCCCTAATGTTGGAAGAATTAAAATCAAGACTATCTGTCTGGCCTTAATGTTGGAGAATAGAGAAGGTTTAGTGAAATCTGGTAAATATAATGGTTCATGTCTGTTTTGGAAAGCCTAGTTTGATGTCTGGTTAGTATTGAGACATTTACGGTAGGAATGACAATGATCTTATCTAGTAGGAATCGACGAAGAGATCATATTATCCGGTAGGAATGATGACAACCCTATCTGGTAGGAATCAACAAAAAGATGATCCATTTTGATTCAGAAGTCTGACTTACAACTTGCTTTATTATGAAATGCATCTGACTATGCAATGATTGGATACCTTGAACCTATAAAGGGTCAGTTTGGTAGGAAAGTGCTGAGCTTTAGTGAAAAAAGTGCCCTCATTTTGGAAGGTAGCCTGGTTATTTGGTCTTTAGTTGTTTGGTTTAGGAAGAAGTCACTTTGAGAGGTTAAGCTAGGTATAGCTGAAAGAAGTCGGGTTAGGCTTAGATGGATTCTACTTGGGAGAAGGTTTGGTTTGAGGCTGAATTGGAAAGCTTGATCAAGGGGTAAAGTCCTTTGAGATAATTAGGTCAAAAGGCTAGGTCAAGTTTTAGGGAAGGTCAATTTGTTGGGCTTGTCTCTAAAGAAGTTCATACGGGAGTCTTTGGTTAGGTCTGACAATTGGCTTAGTCACTTATGGCCTTCTGGTTTGGTTTTAAGGGAGATCATTTTGGAAGGTTAGGCTATGTTTGGCCTTGGCTAGGGTCGTTTGGAAGCTCAATTTGGTTTGGCTATATGAGATACCATATTAGAGGCTTGGTCAAGTCATGGCCTTCTGGTGAATTCATTCAAAAAGCTTGGTCAGATTTTGCCTAAAGAATGTATCAGAGATATCAGGCTGGGATGCTAGACTTAGGAGGCTAATCTTGGCTTAGAGGAAGGCTCAAGCTAGGAAATCCATTTAAAAGGCTCATTCAGATTTGGCCTTTGGAGGAGATAATGGGCTTCATGGTGAAGGATTTTTAAGAGTGGGTTTCATGATGAAAGCTTTTGGTTCTGCGGGCTTCATGGTGAAGGCTTTGGGAATGGGCTTCACGGTGAAGACTTTTTGGGAGTGGGCTTCATTGTGAAGGCTTTTGAGAGTAGGCTTCTTAGTGAAGGCTTCTAAGTGTCGAGGATAGTTTTTTACAAGGGAGCTTTGGATGGTTGGCTTTGGCTCAGGTATGGTGCTACAGGTTTTGGTCACAAGGATACCATAGGCTCATGGATAATGGTTTACCCTTTGATATGGTTGCATCAGAATGGTTTGCAGGCCTTAAGAGCTTTGATTCTCAGGATTATGTGTTTCACTAATGAGGCTTATTCTTTCAAAGATAATAAGATGTTTACCAATAGAGGTACGAAATGGGCCTTAACTGGTTTGAGTCCTTCTTAGTCAATTTGAGGATGGTAGGTTTTGGGAGATATTCCTCAACTAGATTCAAATATTATGAGTCTTGAGAGACTTAAGATTTTTGGTTCTGCCTGTGATGAGATTTTGCCAAGGAAATGGTGGTGTGGAGTCTGAGCTTGAAATGATGGTATGATTTACCAATGAGGCTTAGGATAGAAAAGTTTAAGAATGGTTTAAAGGTAGGCTGAAACTTCTGAAAAGAATCATGAAGGTTGTATGGCTTTGCTTTTTGTAGCATGAATCATGGAAAATAGCAAGTCAAGCTTTTCCTACTGTTTGAGATTAAAGAGACTCTTGGAGTGACACTTAACTGATTTGACTTGATGTAGATGACACACTAACTAAAAGAAAAAGCCCTTGGGAATGGCTAAAGGACTAATAAGAAGAGAAAACTTGGGGAATATGCCCCTAGTGAGCGATAAGGACGTGACATATTGGAGATTTAGCTTTTCGAGCTAAACAATGGGATGGATTGACAACAGATGATGATGTTATGGAAAGACATGCCTCCATTATGGGATAAAGGCATAGAAGATAGTATATCCTTAGAGAATGAACCTCTGGTGAGGAATGATGACTTCAGAGACATAGGATGAGATGGATTGATTGAAGATGATAACTTTGGAAATGAGGGAAGATGACTTGGATGAGTTCTCTCTCTCTCTCTCTCTCTTTCAGCTCTAACTTTTGCCTAAACTGCCCTTTTGGGTTTTCAACTTAGCGAGCTTGAATTAATGAAATTTGGAAGAAAATTCCACCATGATTTGGGCTGCTACCTTTTTTCATTTTGAAGGGCTCTAACCTTTTAATTATGGATTTGACAAAGGTCTTCTCTGAACTTGTTGCCCCTTATTGAGGTGCATCATTTGATTACCCGATGTGCAATAGGTAATTACATTTACTTGCTCTTTATGCTTCAACTTATTTGATCATTTGACCTTCTTTTATTAGGTGCAATTGTTGACGGCACCTCAAATTCTAACATGTGCTAATTGTGGTGGATTTGACTGTTTGTTCATTTCTCTCACTTTTTTTTTTCTTGCCTTTTTTTTCTTTTTTTTTTTTGGTAAGCTCATCCATGTCGGACTATAAAGGAAGATAAGAAAATAAATGCACTAATAAGAAAATGTAGATGCATTACTATAAAGAAAACTTTACTACAAGATGATAAAAAGGGAACTAACATGGTTGGCAAAATACAAAATAAAATAGAATAGAATGACAGACTCTAACTCAAACTTCATTCAACCTCAAATAGATTAGATTAGCTAGGCTTGAACTCCTCCATATTATGCCACTTAAGGTTGAGGTAAGGTGGGGTTGAGTCGGATCTAAATTCCTCATCATTATTCAGGTTGGTGGTGGGGAATTCAGCTTGAAATGATTTACTTTGGATGCAATCTTCAACCTTTGATGCTGTTTCAACCAAAGCTCTGAAGGTGGGTAGGTATTGTGCTAACAAGTGGGCTTGATAGGTCGAGAGTAGATTGTTGACAATGATATCTACTTGTTCTTGATCGATTGGCTTGTTTACCATTTGATCAGCTTTAGTCCTCCAACTAGTAAGGAACATAGAGAAGGACTCATCTGGAAGTTGCTTCATGGTTTCCAAATCATGCCTAGTGACATCTACTTCAGTGTTGTATTGATACTGTCTAATAAAGACATGATAAATATCATCCCATGTTCTTTTTTGGCTCTTGTCTAATAAAAGAAACCATCTCCTAGTAGCTCTAGTTAGTGATTCTTGAAACATTTGAGCAAGGAACTCATCGTTAAGTCCTATAGGTTTCATTATTCCCGTATACATCTTTAGATGAGTTTTGGGGCATATGGTTCCATCAAATCTATCCAATCCAGGTATTCTAAATTTAGGAGGAAGCTTGGCATCAGGGAACAAGATTAAGCTATCCATATCAATTAAATCATTGTGATGCTTTAGGGATTTGATGGTTTTCTCCATAGCTTCAGGTTTATCCATAAGCAATTTGGTATGTTGAGAGAAAACTTTCCCACCTTGAAAAGGATTTATGAGAGAGAAAGATCTAAAGTGGGTAGTGGTGTTTAGGGCTTGAGTATTGGTAGGTTTCCCAAAATAGCTTTGGTTCGAATTGTGATTGAGATTATTGAGGTTTTCTTGGTTAATTAAGGCTTGAACTTCCTCAATGATGGCTTGCCTTTGTTCCTTCATGTTTTCTTCAAATTGGATTTGTTGAGCAGCTAAGATAGCTTGAAAATACTCTTCATGCTTTTTAACAAGGGTAGTCATAAATGTAGTCAGGGCGTCCATATCAAGCTAGTTGGCCATTGGTACCTTATGGACCAAATCAAAGAATTGAGGTAAGTGTTTGGTGAAGAGGCAAAAATATAGGCGTGCGAACTTTAGGGAGAAAGACTCCCTTTGATATTATAAGCTAATCGCATTTTGGGCTTTTGAGGATTTCCTAAGGTTATGTAGGTCAAGGTCTCAAGCTTAAGGTATCAGGTTGGACCAAAGGTACTAGACTTAGTGTAGTGTATTGGGCCAAATGTATTGGGCTTAAGGTAGTGTGTTAGGCCAAAGGTATTGGGCTTAGGGTATTGTGTTGGGTCAAAGGTATTAGGCTCAGGGTAGTGTGTTGGGCCAAAGGTATTGGGCTTAGGGTAGTGTGTTAGGCTAAAGGTATTGGGCTTAGGGTATTGTGTTGGGTCAAAGGTATTAAGCTCAGGGTAGTGTGTTGAGCCAAAGGTATTGAGCTTAGGGTAATGTGTTAGGCCAAAGGTATTGGGCTTAAGGTAGTGTCTTGATGATTTGATCGGTAGGGTATAGGTAAAAATGAGAGTAGAGGTGTTTTAGGTTAAAGGCTAAGGTAATGGGGTAAGGTTTAGGGTGATGGCTTAATGTTTATGGGGGTAAAGGTGATTGCGATAGAGATAGAGTGTTTAAGGTTTAGAAGTGAAGGTGTTTGGATAGAAGTGGAAAGTGAGTATATGAGTGAAGGTGTTTGGATAGAAGTGGAAAGTGAGTATATGACCCTTCTTCGGTTCAAGGTATAACCAAGACTAGAGATGAATGCATGTTTTGTTATATAATATGGATGCATGATATGCATGGAGAAAATATTTCATGAAAATGCAAAGATGCAAGGATTTAATTATCGTACATATAACCTAAGGTCAAGATCTAAGTTCATTACATGAAAAGGGTAAGGGTGGCTTGTACAAGGTACCCATCACACTAGAGTAACAATATACCTAACCACATGTGAGTTAAGGAGCCTTGCATGGGTCTAGCAGTAAGTGCATGCTTATTACACCTTTGAAAGGATCAAAGGATTCATCGTGAGGTGGATGATTTCACTATTGGCGAGTAGACCCAAGGAGGGTTACCCACTCAATGTTACTTTCTATCCATTGTTTTCCTAAGAAATCTAGGTTGAAAGGCAAGGAGCCAATGCAAATGATGCATGAAAGTCATTTATATATTAAAAGTGCCAAACTTTGATTTAAACCAATTGATAGATCTCTTATTCCTTTTGTTAAAAAGAAGGTGTCCCTAGTGGAGTCGCCAGTTGTGAGGCCTCGCCCGAGCATCGGTCCGATATGCGAAGTGGGATTGAAATGCTCATTTAGGTTTGAACTCACGATGGAACCTTTGGGTTCAGATTGGTTGATTTTGAAAAGAGTTGCCACCTTAATTTTATTTTATTTGGGAAAAGATTAAGGGAAAAACCCAAATTGACTCTAATTAATATTCCAAAGAAAAAGATCACTAGCCTCAGAACTAAAGAGGATTCAAGGACTAGGTTTTTGATTTATCTAAACAAATGATTAGTTTGGCAAATTTAATATAAGATGACTTAAAATGAATTTCATGAATAATATACAAAATGCATGAACAATTATAAAATGTATGAATAAGCAAATCAATAAACATCCATTCAAAGCAATAAAGCAAATAAAGGAATTAACTTTACAACTCAAAACTAAATAGGAGATAGTTCCTCTAGCCCTTATGGGTTCTAGGGAAGTCACACATTCTCCAAAATAATTCTAAAGTAATTACTAAAGGAAAATACTGCAAAAGAAAGTCAAAATCAATATTATAATAAAGAAAACAAACTAAAAGCAAATATCACAAAGAAAAGAACTAATTCATAAAAGAATATAAAAGAAAAGGATTATTTCTTATTTAAATTGGATTTGATGCTTTGAACAAGCAAGCCTATGCATCCCTTTGAATGGGAATCAAAATCCACGTAGTTTGCCCTTCTTGCGAAGGGGTTAGTTTAGCCTAGCCATTTTATCATATTTTAGTTCATTGATTGAAAGGTGGGTTGATTGATTAAATAAGTAGAATTATTGATTGATTATTAAGTTGTTAATTAGGTCAGGTTTTAATTAACAAGTTGATGCAACAATTTAAAATGTTTACCTAGTTGACTAAATCAAACTCTACTCAATATGCCGCAAAATAATGAAAGAAAATGATAAAACATGTAAAACAAATAAATAATGAACGAAAAGAACAAACTAAACAATCCTAAGAAAACAAATAAAACAAAACAAATAGAATGATATAAAGCAAAATAAAAACTAAAATAAAACAAAATAAGAAAACAAGAAAATAATTACCTTACGAGAACGAGACTTGGGGACGTAGGGCGAATGAAGCGGACGACTAGATCGCAATTCCACCTTTTCGGCTTGACAGAATGACAACCTTAGAACAGGAACTCGAACGGTGTTATTAGGACCTTCTTGGACTGATTTGAGGAGAGCTACCTCGAAAACAACCACCCTAACACAATAAAACAAAATAAAATAAAATTTTAAACTAAAAGTTTGTTCCTTTTGGACCAAACCTTAACAAATGTTGATTACTTTGAAATCAATTAGTTTGATTAAGCAATTTTGAGCATGAAAATGAGGTAGGGAGGTGTAGCTTTTATAGGGAGAGAGTTGGGAGTGATGGGATTCGCTTCCCAACACATGAAACTACATAGGATGCTTAGGAACCGCACACAGTAATTTTGAGATAGCACAGAATGCACAAAGCAAAGTGTTGCCATATACGACCTATGCGGTTTCGTACAGAGCCTCTATGATTCTAAAAAGGTCCTATGCAGTTCTGCATATGGTCTGTGCGGTCACCACTGCTCTATACGGTCACCAAGAGATTGCCCGCCATTTTTGACTCCATTCTCGTCCGTTTCAGCTCCAATTTAAGCCCAGTTTGATTCTATGGATTAGTAACTGAGTACCGGTTGTCTGGAGGTGCAAATTTGATGGTTCACACTACCACTTTCTCTTATTGGGTGAACTTAATCACCAACCTCCTTGATGACGGTTGAGTGGTTGGCCTCCTATGATAAGGCACTATCACAAACTTTTAGAGGATATTCTTTACCTGTTGTCGGTAATCCTCTTTATTTGTCATAGTAAGTGCTTTTGGTCCACCATATTTACTCTTGCCTTTAAATTGAATCGAACCAAAGCTTCCATCATAAAATCTCATATTTACTTTATATGTGCAAGCCTTAAAAGGCTTTCCATCAACCCACACTATTTCTACCTCATCCCCTTTCCCAAATAAAAGGAATTGGTCAAGTGAGGATGGCACACACCAATTGGTATAAATCCAATTTCTTCCCTATAGAGCATGGTAGTTAGCAGTGGAGTTTACCACAAAGAAAGCTGTAAAGGAAGTCTTGCTCCTAACTTGGATTTTCCCAGG
Organism: Reutealis trisperma; assembly: GCA_947687605.1. Classification (NCBI taxonomy): domain Eukaryota; kingdom Viridiplantae; phylum Streptophyta; class Magnoliopsida; order Malpighiales; family Euphorbiaceae; genus Reutealis; species Reutealis trisperma. Next base: position 92,281 of record CANTUT010000164.1, on the reverse strand, counting down.
TAAGACTCCTAGAGTCTTTGTGACTTCCCCATTAAATGCTAAGATAAACACATCCATAGCTAGAAGATCATCTTCATTTTTGCCCAACTCTAAAGCCATCCTCAATGGAATGATGTTAACAGTAGATCCATTATCTACTAAGACCCTAGAGGTTTGCTTCCCATTGAGGTGAGCTTTGATATATAATGGCTTGATGTGTTTTGTCATCCTTTTTGCAGGCTTCTCAAAGATGACCCTTTTTGGAACCTTAGGTTATGTGGCTTGGATGGTAACTCCACTACACACAGTGTGCTTCTCATAGGTTACCCCTTGAGTCTCTTATTTTTTTTAAGGTTCTTCTTTAGACTCTTCATCACTAATTCGATCTCCTACAAAATCTAGTACTCCAACCTAATCTCTTTGACATAGTTTTAAGGCAAATTCTGACTAAGCCTTCTAAATGAACTCTCTAAGGGCTATAACCTAACCGTGCCTCTAATCTAATGTCTTATATAGCAAAACCAAAATGAGTTTCCAAATGACCTTAGCCAATGCCAAACCCGACCTAGCCTTCTAAGATGATCCACTCATTCTAAATAATTTTTCCTAAAGCCAAACTAGATCTTGCTTCTAAATTAATTCTCTTTAAAGGCCATAACTGACTGAGTCAATTGTCAGACCCAACTAAAGACTTCATATGAACTTCTTTAGAGATAAGCATGACCTAACCTACTGACCTGATCATCTCCAAAAACTTATCCTCCCTGATCAAGCTTTCTAAATTTAGCCTTAAACCAAACCTTCTTTCAAGTTAGACCCATCTAAGTCCAGCTCGAGCTCTTCCAGCAATACCTAGCTTAACATGCCAAAAATGACTTCTTCTAGGTCAAACTGATAACCATTGACCAAGTAGCCTCATACATGATATGTACCTAAGCTAGTAGTTCAATTTGATCCTAAATCAAAAGGCTATGCCTGAATAAGCCTTTCAAGTTGACTAGCTCGATCTCTTCCATACTTGACCTAGATTTCTTAAGGGATTTCAACCAAGGCCAAACCAATAGCCTTTGATTAACTATTCAACATCCTCATACTTAGCCCTAATCGAGTGTGACCTTACCATCTTTAAGCTAGTCTACTAGAACAAAATGATCAAATTGCTTTCCATTATCATTCTAAAATAGAGGTATCTTTCTATCAAAAACTCAGCACTCCCCTACCAAAATGAACCTTCACAGGTCCAAAGTATCCAATCATTGCATAATCATATGCATTTTGCATTAAACAGACTCTTAAATCAAGATGGATTATTAGGTCAAAATTCACAAAGCAAGATGGACCAACAATCTGACAAATCACTAGTCAGAGTTCCTGAATCAAGACAAGAACATCAAACCCTTCAGCCTTAAAATCATCAATCTAACATAGGGTTAGGTTTCTCTTTCAAAACTTATCAAACCATCCTAAGATAGCTTTAGGAACATCAACCTAACATAGGGTTAGGTTTCTCTTTCAAACTTCTCAGACCATCCTAAGACAGCTTTAGGATTATTAACCTAACATATGGTTAGATTTATCTTTTTAGACCATCCTAGGATAGCCTTAGGATCATTAACCTAACATAGGGTTAGGTTTCTCCTTCAAAACTTATTAGACTATCCTAGGATAGCCTTAGGATCACTTTACTCATAAATGTCTAGTAACAATAACCTATCCAAAATCAGACTATCCTATGACAACCTTAGATTTCTCTTTTAGAACTTATCAAACCATCCTATGACAAACTTAGAATCATCAACCTAACTTAGGGTTAGATTTCTCTTTCAGAACTTATCAAACCATCCTAGGATAGCTTTGGGATCATCAACCTAACATAAGGTTAGGTTTCTCATTAAAATTTTTAGACCATCCTAGGACAACTTTAGGATCATCAACCTAGCATAGGGTTAGGTTTCTCTTTCAAATTTCTCAAACCATCCTAAGATAGCCTTAGTATCATTAACCTAACATATGGTTAGATTTCTCTTTTTAGACTATCCTAGGATAGCCTTAGGATCATCAACCTAATATAGGATTAGGTTTCTCTTTCAGAACTTTTTAGACCATCCTAGGATAGCCTTAGGATCATTAACCTAATATAGAGTTAGGTTTCTCCTTCAAAACTTATTAGACCATCCTAAGATAGCCTTAGGATCACTTCGTCCATAAATATCTAGTAACAATGACCCAGGCATCCCTGTGGTTCCTTTTTCCGCCTCTTTTATTCAAAATCTAGCATTTTCACCTATAAATATTTAGTAATGATCACCTAAACATCCATATGGTTCTTTTTTCCTCCTATCCTTTAAAATTCAATGTCTTTCACCCAAACATGTTCAAATTCTAACTTAGACATCCCTTTGGTTTCGTTCTCATTTGTCATCCCTGTGTTCACTATTATCATAATCGCCTTTTACTCAAAGCTAATTTTGATGAGGGGGTAGCTATGCACCCTTAATTTTGCACCCTTATGATCTAACTGTGGCTTGACACTTGCTAAGATTAGTATGTTACACAAAGCTAGTATGGTAGTCCCATTAGCAAATTAGCAGGCAGGGGTCAAAGGGATAACGCCCCATTGAAAAAATGAATTTTCTCAAATTTGCATCTCCAGATGATCGGCACTCAATTACAAATGCATAAAATCAAACCGGGCTTAAATTGGATTAGAAACATCCCAAAATGGGCCAAAACATGATGAAATCAGGTTGAATCGAGATCTGGAGCAAATACGGCTGGATGGCACCACTTGGGTGCTAGTAGATTGAGTGGTACCAATATGTTGTTGTACCACTAATGGTGCCATTGTTTGCTCTTAAGTTTTTTTTTCTATAAATCGGGGTCTACTCCTAGTCATTTGACACACAATTTCAGATACAAAAATCCCTAATTTTTGTCAATTTTAAGCCAACAATTATATCAATTTTCAAAACCAAAAATCTAATTTTTTTCAAATCTAATTTCAATTTTTAATTTTTATTTTCAATTATTATCTTTTTGGGTAACTCTTTCTGTGCAAGACTCATCTTGTGAGATCCCAATCTAAGGTGGAGCTTAGATCTAGTGTAGGACTTACCTCGTTCATATGAAAAAAGCACAAAACCAAGGTATTTCTTTTTTGCTATTTCTTAAATCAAATATAGAATTCTCTCTCTTATATCTTTCCTTAGATTTAAAACTAAAAAGATCTAAAGTTGTTAATCTTAAATCTGAACTAAATTAACAGATTAAATTAACCTTTTTCAAAAACCTTCCTTTGTAAGAAGGAAGAACTGTGTGGGTTTGATTCTCACTTAAAGGAATACGCAGGCATGTCAGTTTTTTAGGTATCAACTCCAAAATATTTTTAAAAATAATTTTCCCTTTTCCTTCATCTTTCTTCAATGAGATTATTTCTATTTTTTTTTTATGTATAATTGCATTGTTTCTTTCATGCTAGCCTTTTTCTGATATTAATTCTTGCAATTAGTTAAGGAATGTGTGCTTTCCTAGTATCCATAAGAGTTAGAGAAAAGATCCTCTCTTTTATTTATTTTTAATACATTTTGCTTTGTAATAATTCTTAAGTAGATTTTATTTTGTTTATTGCTTTATAACTATCATGCATTGTATAAATATTAATGCTCAAACATCATCCTTATTTCTATTTATGCATTATGTAAACTATTCATGAAATTTATTTTAAGTCATTTTGTATTAAAATTGCCAAATTAATTTTTTTTTCTAAATAAACCAAAAACCTAGTCCCCAAATCCTCTTTGATAATTGAGGACTAGTGCATTTTTTCTATTGGGATAAATTGGAGTCATTTAATTCGGTTTTTACCTTAACTTTTCCCAAATAAAAATAAAATTACTGTGGCGAGTCTAACATCTTTTCAAAATCAATCTATCTGAACCCAAGAGTTCCATCATGAGTTCAAACCCAAATGAGCATTTTAATCCCCTTTCAGTAGATGGAACTGGTGTTAAGGCGAGGCCTCACAATATTGTGTATTTAGTTGATTTAGAGATTTTTATTTTATAATTTATTAATTCGTTATTTTAATTATTTGCAATTGTACATAATTTCAATTTATTTGGAATTTTGATCCAGTCTGATAGTCTGCTCCTGAATCCATTGAGCCCACACTGGTAGATGAAAGAGACCTATGTCTTAGGGCTGTTAGAGAATTCAAGAAGAGAAAACTATACAGGATTGTTCACAAGCATGCAAATATTATGGAGATCTCATTCTGGTTTGTCTTCTGCTTCACTCCCACCACCACCTCTTACAACTGAGCAGATGCGGTAAGAGATAAACAAATGAGTTCAAGATGCAGCTGCAGTAGCAATTGCAATAGTAGATGCAGCATCAACATCAACAAATGCAGTAGATGGGGGACCTTTTATGAGCCTTAGCACAACAATCTGTATTTTCTCTTTCACCTCATATGCAAACTGTTGTTGCTTCTTCTCTTCCACCTCATCTGCAGACAGATGTTGCTCCTCTACCTCATCCTGCTCGTACTTTCAGTGATGATAAGGAGGACTACATCATGGATCCAGATGCAAAAGACGTTGTAGATTAGATTAAGATTTTTTATTTTCTTTTCCTTTTCCTGTATACATGTGAATGCTATTTTACCATTTTTTTTATTAAACAAATATATGATTTTAATTTTTATTGAATTATGTTTTTGATTATAATTTACTATATAACATTTGCATTTTATTTATAATTTAGTACATTTAATATTTATATTTTTAAATAAAAAAATATCATCATTTATCAACCAAGAATAAATAATATTTTAAGTTTTCACCAATTTACCGACTAATTTACTAACCGAAATTAATTTTTTAATATTCTAAAAGTTTACCGCTGAATTTGCTGACTGAATTTATTTATTTAATATTATATTTATAGACTAATTTTGGACTGATTTCCCTTTTTTGCATATTCTTAAAAATAGAATTATTGACTATCATTATATGTTTATTGACCATCTTACAATTGGTAAATTTTTCGACCAAGGACAAATTCAGTTAGTAATATTTTACTGACAAGGTTTTTAACGACTTCCTACTTTAGTTGGCAATCAGTCCGTAATTTTTTGTATCGATTGTTTATTCACTTTTACTGACTAGTATTTTAGTTGGTAAATTGATAATTTATTGTAGTGTACTTTCTTTTAATTGTATGAATTTCCTATTTTCAAGACTTGCAAATTTAGCCTATCTATAATATACATCTAATTAAATCTTAGTTTTCATTTTATAAATTATTTATTTTTTATTAGTTAAATATGAATTTTATTTGTAGTAAATCTAACCTTAATTGGAATATAAAATCAAAATTGCATAATCCTAAGGACAACTTCAATATTATTGAATAAAAAATTCATTAATAAATATTAATTTAATATAACGTGAAAGTTAATTTGTAATATAATCTTAATTTATAATATAATCTTACTCTTGAAAATAAAACTTTTAAAGATTAAAAAATATAGTCAAATTTTTTTTTGAAAGAAAAATAGGAATTATTCATTAAGTATAAGGAAAGGAGATACGGATTCTCAATATATTGAACCTGATATAAAATCAACTGCTCTAATGTAATATCCTAGAATTCAGGTAGCAGTGAAGGTTATCAAATATGGATGAGATAATGAGATATAAAAATTAATAATCATTAATGATGAGACAATATTAGTGCATATATAGTTATAGGTTAATTGAAAGGTATAGTGTGGACATACGAAGCAAAAAAATGGGTTTGATTCTATTGTATACAGGTTAATTAAGAATAACATAGTATGTGATCAATGATATAGATAAAATAGCCAAATTTAATTGTTCAAGTTCAGTGGAAGTGTTTAATGAATGAGATTTAAATTATTGATTATATATATAATGTGAACTTAAGTTTGATTTTACAAAGGATTATGCATGATTAAGTTTCAATTATTGTTTATGAATTTTATTAGAGATTGCAAGATTGGGCATGCAAGTTTTAATAATATACACATGAATATGGGTGGTTGAAGTTATAATTTTGCTAGTTTGATTAAATCATAAAAGATTGAGATGTGAATTGTAGTGATTTTAGGAGATTTATGCATGTGATAAAGGGTTCTAAGGTATATGTTTTTAAAAAGATCGATTTGAGAGCATTAGAATGATTTGTGGAAGATAAGAATGAGATAGCAAAGAGATGGTTTTGATTTATAGTGTAACACCCATTAAAGAATTGTCACAGGCATGAGTTTTGGTGACCATTGGAGAGTAACACCTGTTTCAATGGAATTTGACACACCTAAGACCTCGCCTGACCCACCCTTTTTTGCTTGGGAATGCGCATTAAGAAAAGGCAAAGTAATTTTTAAGGAGGTTAAGGTTTGAAGTTTGGTGCTCCTAATTGCAACAGCTATCGTTCAAAAAATTGATGGTTGATTTTTGAAAAGGATTCGAGAGTCACCACCTAAATTTATTTTAAAATTAAAAAATAAGGAAAAACTCTTTTGTGACACCAATTCATTAATTTTAATTAATTTACTTAAAAATAAAGTCACTAGTCTTTGAACTAGGTTGGGTTTAGAGACTAAATTTTTGGTTAAATAATCTAAATTTGCCACCTAAATTTAATTTAAATTGAAAATTAATTTCGTAAATGACAAGTATAATAATAATCTATAATGCATGATCATGGCATGATTATGAATGCATGGAGAAATTAAGAAAGCAAGTAAAGTAAACATCCATAAGTTCAGAAGAGTATTCTCTCTAGTCCTCATGGATTATAGGAGAACCACAAATCACTCCTTAAGTCCAAAATAATTAAATTGATTAATTATGTTAATTAAATAGTGGGATATTTTCTCTAACCCTTATGGGTTCTAGGAAGAACACAAATTTCCTTACAAATATAAATAATTACATAAAAAAATAAACGAGGAAAGGGGTCAATTGGGATTTAGATTTGGGGTTTGGATTTAGATTCCAAACATACCTATGTATCCCATTTAATGGGAATCAAAACCCGTATAGTTTATTCTATGATTAAGTGGAGGTTTTAGAGATTGATTAGATTAATTTGATTTGATTTGGGAATTCTGGTAGGTGAGAGAATATGTTATACCTTTTTTCTTAGTGAGCGTAATGGGCGAAAGGTTTTATTAGACCAAAGGTATGTCTTCTCAATGCCAGGAAGTGAAAATCTTACTCAAGCAAAATGGATGAGAATGAGAGATTAGATTGATTCAGGGATTAATTAACTAATTATTTTAATTGATTATATGCATGGATTAATTAATTAATTAATTAAATAGAATAATTAATTAATTTGATTAATTAAGTGAGTGGGTTAATTAATTAATTAAAATGATTAATATGAGGTCTCGTTCGAGTACCAGCCCAGTCCGCTAGAGGGAACCGAGATACTCATTCAGGTTTAGACTCACAATGGAACCCTCGAGCTCGTATTTGTTTGATTTTGAAAAATAATTTTTGTGAGTCGCCACCCTAATTTATTTTTAAATGGGAAAATTAAGGAAAAACCTAGTTAACTCCAATTCATTAATTTTTAATTAATTTGCCCATGGATAAAATCACTAACCTCAAACCAGGTTGAACTCCGGGACTAGGTTTTTGGTTTTAAATAATCAAAATTTGGCTCTTAAGTTTAATTTGACTTGAAAATTAAATTTCATGAATGACATTTATAAGATGATATTAAAGAAAATGCATGAATATGGCAAAACATGAATGCATGGTGAAAATAAAACATTCACAAATTAATTAAAAAAAGGAAAAAGAGATTGATAAAGATTTGGATTTGAGGTTTGAATTTAGATTCCAAACATGCCTATGTACCCCATTAAATGGGAATCAAAACCCACGTAGCTCGTTCCGCGATTAAATGGAGGAGTTTAGGAGTTAATCATATTAATTTTGGTTTGGTGTTTTGAAAGTGAGGAAAAAAAGGCTGATACCTTTGCTTTTGGCAGGCGGAAAGTTTTACCAGACCGAAGTTCCATTTTATCGGGACCGGATGATTGGATGAATTGGAAGATTAATTAATTAATTAAAATGATTAATTAACTAATTAATATGATGAAAATGATGGATAGATTAATTAATTAAAAAGATTAATTAATCAATTTGGATGAAAGGTGGATTAAGAAAGTGATTGATTTTGGAGGATTAATTAACTAATTAATATGATGAAAAGGGTGGATGGGTTAATTAATGAAAAAGATTCATTAATTAATTTGGATAAAGGGTGAATTTAAGAAAATGATTAATTTTATTTTAAAAAAAGTAATTAATTAATCAATTAAAAAGATTAATTAACTAATTAATTGAGCGATTAAAAAGAGAATATACCTTTGGCGGGCGGAAAGTTTTACTGGATCGAAGTTTCGTTTCATCGGGACCAGGTGATTGGATGGATTGGAAGATTAATTAATTAATTAACTAATTAATATGATGAAAAGGATGGATGGATTAATTAATTAATTTGGATGAAAGGTGGGTTAAGAAAGTGATTGATTTTGGAGGATTAATTAACTAATTAATATGATAAAAAAGGTGGATGGGTTAATTAATGAAAAAGATTAATTAATTAATTTGGATAAAGAGTGAATTTAAGAAAATGATTAATTTTATTTTTAAAAAAAGCGATTAATTAATTAATTAAATAATTAATTGAGTGATTAAAAAGAGAATTTTAGTTAATTAAAAAGATTAATTAACTTGGTTAGGGTGAGGTAATTAATTAATTAAAAAAATTAATTAATTAATTAGAGAGTGGTTGGAGGGAGAAGAAGAGAGGAATTAATAGATAACTATCAATACTAATTCAAGAGATGTGTTAGAATGAAGGATGAATGGGGCTATTTATAGGAAAAGTGGGTGAGGGTAGTTTAGGAAGTAGAAAAGTGAAAAGACCAAAAGGGAAAAGTTAGAAAAAAGCTAAAAAAATCATATTGGGGGGTATTTTGGGAACTGCAGGCGGACAGTCTGGGCAGCGCCATCGGAGGCCTGAGCGGCGCCACCGGGCCTTTGGGCGGTGTTGTCAGCCAGTTGTGCGGTGCGCCGCCTGCAGGCGCAACGATACTGCCCAGGCCGGAGTCGACGCCGCCGGTGCCTCGGTAGGCATGCTGGCTGGATTTTTACTTTTTCGCTTGGTAAGATTTTTGAACTTTTGGATCAGTTTTTGGGAGTTACAGAGCTCAGAAAATTAATCGATCAGTGTCAATAGGTTCGAAATTAATTTTAGAATATTTGAGCAGTCAGTTAGAGAGAAAATTCGGTCAGTTTTGGAAAAATACTGTATGATATAGAAAGTCTGATCAGGGTAGAAAAAGTACTAGCATTTGAAAAATTAAGTATTCTCGTACTAAAGTGACTGCAAGTCCATTTTTAACTATGTTATGCTAGCTCTGCGTAGCGCACTAAACTTAGCAAATGTCAAGCTGCGGTCGAATAATGAGGTGTAAAATTAAGTGTTCACAATTAACTAATTAATTTAGTGATTTGGTGTGATTAATTAATTAAAGTCAAAGAGATTTTTATTAATTAAGGGGTTACTCAAGAAGAGTATAAAGAGAGTAATCAGAGAGAGAGAGAGAGCATTTGGATAACCAATATAGAAATGCTCAGTGTTAGGGAAAATGGTAGAAATGAAGGGGCATTTATAGGCAAAGGGTAAGAGGGGTATTTTAGGTATTGGAATAGTAAAAAGACCAAAAGGATAGGGTTTAAAAGTGCTAGAAATTAGGCTAGAGGGGAAAAATTGAAATTTTTGCACCTAGGAGGGGTATTGCCATCATAGAGACTATGGCACTACATGGGCCATTTGCAGCATCGCATGCCCCATTTGTAGCATCGCATGCCCCATTTGTGGTTGCGTACAATGTAGCCTTGTAGTGCTATAGGCTAGCTTTGTAGTGCTTGTACTTTTAGGCTTTTAGGTTAGTTTTCGAAGCATTTAGGGTTCAAAAAATTTGTCAGTCAGGGTTTATGGGTCCAAAATCAACTATCAGTCAATTTGTCAGTCACTTTCAAGAAAAACCTAGTTGTTTCAGGAAAATATTTTCTGGTACAGAAAGTCCAATCAGAGTTGAAGTGATGTTGGTCAGTGTTAGAAAATTGAGTGTCCTTATAGTATTATGCATGAAAAATCCATTTATCATTAGGGCGCCACTCCTATGATGATAGAGATCAAGGCATGATTCCTAAATATTCCTAAGTTCCTTTGTTAGGAATTGGTAGTCCAATGACTAGAGCAAGGAGTTTACAATCTTTAATCATAGAGATGCATGACAAAGGAGCTGTTTCAGAAGATTGTCAAGCTATTTTAGAGGATTCCAAAGCTTTACCAAAGATGATTACTTATCTTTATATTCAAGATGGTGAACAAGGTTAGGAATTGGAAGAGCAAGGCTTGGAGTCCACGAATTAACTAAAGGAAGGATGAAACTTAGAAGTTCCAAAAATGCACAAAATGAGTTTGAGTTACACAGCCATGTAAATCATTAATCACACGGCCATATTAATGAAAATGGGATTGTCCAAAATTTTAGTGTTTTGTAATTTTCCTAAATTTTGTTAATTTAACTTAGTTTCAATTGTTCTAGGGCTCGTTTTTATATGATATAAGCCAATAATCAATTAATTCATATTTAAACAAATAATTATCAAGTTTTAGGGCTATTTTGTATTAAGTTAAAGTCTAAAATGAAATTTAACTTGTTTTTCTTGATTAGGAATTAGTTTTTTAAGGGTGTGTAATCTAGCTAAGTTATTGTAAATATTAAGCTACACATTTAAAGAAGTTAAATTATTATTCAATAAGAATTCGAATCTTCTTTCACTTTTAGTGAGGAAATTCTTCTTTGTTCTTTGTTAAAAACTCAAATCTAAATTTATCAAGACAACCTGTGGCATTTAATTTTATAGCTTTGGTTCTTATCAACTAGTTTGAATTGAATTAAGCTTTTTTCTTTCTTGATTTGAAAATCAAATTCTAGGGTTTTGATCATCATTAATTTAGTTCCAAGCTCCATATAGCTTGAGGGTCATATTATTCGCTATCAGAGCTTTGGTTCACTAAATCAGGTTTTATCTATCTTTTTATTTATTTTTGTTTAATTTATTCATTTTTGTTTCTATTCATTTAATTCATTTCTATTCATTTGTTCTTCTATTGCTTAATATCCAAGTCAATATTTGAATTCATTAAGAATTCCAAATTCAAATTCTTGTTGTCTTATTTCTATTTGTTTTTGTTATTGTTATCCTGTGTTTATTCCTTTCCATTTCTGATTATATTATTAATTTAGTTTTTAAAAAAATTCAATTTCCAATCAGTTTTCTTTAATTAAAAAATAAAAAAAGGATCAAAATCGCATATCCATTCAATTGCATATTGCTACAATTTTTGTTTTCGTTTGTTTTTCCATTGTTGATTAGGTTATCCTAATTTAATTGGGACTGATAGGTTCAAATCCTTGTTCAATTAGGATTTCTCAAAATTTTTTCTAATTGAATATGGAATTGTCAATTATTGTTTTAAGCTTAAGTTTGAAGAAATGAATTTTTAATCCTAATCCAAATAGTAATCCTAATTTCACTAGGATTTCACCAAATACTATTTTTGTGTTCTTTAATCCCTTATCATCATATTTGAATCATTTGTTTGCTATTTTACCTACTATTTTCATTAATCCAAAGCTTTTAATTTTCTTGTTATTTGTTGTTTTGGTAGGAACATTGATAGAGTTATTTATAAAGACCTTATAAGAAGAGTTAAAAGAGTGGTAAAATGCAAAAGTGATGAGTTCAGTTTAGAGGAAAGCCAAAAGACTGGTAAAAACGAGTGGAACTTCCCTTATTTAGAGCATGAACACATGAGGGAGTGTATAAGGTTCCAATTCTATTTTGCACTAACTTTGATTTCAAAAATTCAACATGAGCCATAGTAGTATTAAACAATAAGATCTCAACACAAAGTTGTGGATGAAGGCTATGTTGGATCAAATGAAGTTGCTAAATGCAAAATTGGAAGATTTGCAATCACCAAGCAAATCTAAATATTCCAAAGGGTGATTATTATAAAGATCAAGATTAGAATGACCCAGATGAGGAAGAATCTAGTTTTAAGAGAGGAAAGAAGGTTGGAGAAAAGAGAGATAACAACTTAGGTAGCATCAAGATGAAGATTCCTACCTTCTAAGGGAAGAATGATCCTGAGTTGTATTTAGAGTGGGGAAGAAGAGTTGAGCATATGTTTGATTGCTATAATTATCAAAAAAGAAGAAGGTGAAATTGACAACCCTAGATTTTACTAACTATACAAGCATTTGGTGGATGATCTCAAACAAAAGAAGAGAAGGAATGGAGAGAGAGCCTTTCGAACATAGGAGGAGATGAAAGTAGTGAAACGAAAGAGATTCATTCCTAGCTACTACTATAGAGACTTGCAAAGGAAGTTGTAAGGACACTTTTAAGGGTCCATGAGCATGGAAGACTACTACAATGAGATAGAAATCACCATGATTAGAGCAAATGTTGAGAAGGACCAAGAGGCTACCATGGTAAGGTTTATTGGTGGCTTAAATAAAGAGATTGATAATATAATGAATTTGCAACAATATGCAAAGATGGAAGAGCTATTACACAAAGCTATTAAAGTGGAAAAGTAACTCAAGTCAAGAGGGATTAAATATGGTTCAACTTTTAGCTCTTCTTAGAAGTCAAATTAGAAAGACTACAAATTGCCACAAAGTCATAAGAAGAAGCAAAGCCAAAGAATTTAATTATTATTGTTAAAGGTAAAACCAAAACCAAATCTTCTTCTAAATCTTATGATATTAAGTATTTTAGGTGCCAAGGATTTGAGCATACTCTTTCCCAGTGCCCAGAAAAATGAGTTATGATCGTGTTGGAGAATGGTAAGATAAAAAGTGCTAATTCAAGTGAAGATGAGATGCCACCATTAAAGGACTATTCTAATATTGAAATTGAAGAACTTATGAAAAGAGATATGTTGGTTGCAAGGAGAGGATTAAGCATACAACCTAAAGAAGAAGGTGATGAGGAGCAATAGGAATAAATTTGCCACACTAGAGTGAGAGATAAGGTATGTACCATGTTTATTAATAATAGGAGGTGTACTAATATTGCTAGTATCTTAGTAGTAAACGAGCTAAATTGAATGCCTTGAAGCATCCTAAGCCATACAAGTTGTAGTGACTAAATGATTGTAGAGAAGTAAAGGTAACCAAGTAAGTTTTGATTTCTTTTACAATTGGTAAATATATGGATGAGGTTCTTTATAATGTGGTGCCAATGCATGCTAGTCATATTTTGCTTGGACAATGATGATAGTTTGATAGGAGGATTACTCATGATGTGTATAAAAATCATTATTCTTTTGCATATAATAACCAAAATTTTGTACTAATCCCTCTTTCACCTTTGTGAGTTTATGAAGATCATATAAGAATAGCAAATAAGTGCAAAATGAGAGAAAAATAGATTTGTGAGCTAGAGGAAAAGAAAAAGAAAGAGAATGAACAAGAAAAGCAAAGAAAAAGAGTAAGGTTGAGAAGAAAGATGGGGTAAAATGTGTGCAAAAAGGAGAGAGATAATAGAGTGAGTGCATTTATTGGAAAATTTGAGGTTAACATGTTTTGATAGAAAGGAAAAAAAATACTTATACTTATGTACAAGGATGTTTACTTTTCTACTAATGACCTTAATCCCTTTTTGCCTACTATTATTCTTGAGGACCTATTCTCCGAGGAGATTCCACATGGTTAACCTTCCTTAAGAGGCATTGAGCATCAAATAGACTTTGTTCTTAGAGCTACAATACCAATTCAACCTACCTATAGAGCTAATCATAAGCAAACAAAAGAAATAAAAAGGAAAATGAATAAGTTAGTACAAAAGGGGTTTGTAAGGGAGAGGCTTAGTCCATGTTTAGTTCCTATCATTTTAGTCCTAAATAAAGATGGAATATGGTACATGTGTGTAGACAGTTGATCCATTAACAAAATCACAACAAAGTATAGACATCCAATCCTATATTAGATGGTTTGCTTAATGAACTGTATGGCGCTTACTTGTTTTCTAAAATTGACTTAAAGAATGGCTACTATCAAATTCGAATGATGAATGGAAAACAAAATTTAAAACCAAATATGGATTATATGAGTAGTTAGTAATGCCATTTAGCTAAGTAATGCACTTACTACATTTTTATGATATTAATGAATCATGTTTTGCATGCTTTCTAAGGAAAATTTATGGTAGTTTACTTTAATAACATTTTAGTTTATAGCAAAAATTTTGATGAGCAAATGAATCATTTATATGTTGTTTTTTGTGAATTATGAGAGCACAAATTGTATGCCAATATAAAAAAATGCTAGTTTTGCATGGAATTTATTATGTTTCTTAGATTTGTTGTTAGTTTGCATGGTGTTGGTGTTGATGAAGAAAAGGCAAAAGTAATAAAGTACTAGCTTACACCTAAGAATACAAATGAGGTAAGTTTCCATGGTTTAGCAAGTTTCTATCCAACATTTGTTAAAAGCACCTTTTGAATGAACTTGTTAAAAAGAATGTTGTGTTTAAGTGGGATGGTGTGCATGAGCGAGCTTTTAATACTTTGAAAGATAAATTAACTAATGCACCTTTATTAAGTTTGCCTAACATTGATAAAGCTTTTGAGGTTACATATGACACCTTAGGGATTGGAATGAATGCTATTTTGATGGAAGGGGCAGCCTTGAATTATCCTACTCATGATAAGGAGCTTTATGCATTAGTGAGAACTCTTCACACATGGCAATATTACTTATGACCAAGGGAATTCATTATTCATTTTGATCATGAGAGCCTAAAGTTTTTGAAATCCCAAGGTAAGCTTAATAAAAGATATGCTAAGTGTTTCGAGTTCACAGAAACATTTTCTTTCGTGGTCAAGTACAAACATGGAAAGGAAAATGTTATTACCGGTGCATTATCTAAGAGGAACGCATTACTTACTTCCATACAAATTAAATTACATGGCTTTGAATTGTTTAAGGAGTTGTATGCTAATGATTGTAGTTTTAGCCAAGTATGGGATGCATGTGTCTCAGTGTGCATTTAGTGAATATTATAGGCATGGAGGATTTTTATTTAAGAAAGATAAATAGCATATGCCTATTTGTTCTATTCGTGAGTTGCTTATCAAAGAAACTCATTAGGGTGGTTTAATGGGGCATTTTGATCTGCAAAAGACTTTAGATATATTGTATGGACATTTTTATTGACCTAATGAAGCATGATGTGAAATCTATTTGTGATAAGTGCATTACATGCAGGCAAGCAAAATCTATAGTCAAGCCATATGTCTTGTATACTTGTTTACCTATGCGTAACCAACCGTGGATTGTAATACCTAAGGATTTCATAGCTCATTCTAGTTACTAATAATGCTAGAAGACTAGATATTTGAATGTTAGTATAGTATATAAATTAAAGGGAAACAGTTTGGAACCTTGTGACACCATTTGAAATATTTGTCTAGTTTATGATTTTATCATGACTAATTGTGCTTTAATGAATTAAATAGAGTTTATATAATAACTAATGAGGTATATAAAGAAGTTAGAGAATACAAATTTGGAAGTCAAAGTGAAAAGAAAGAAAGAAAGTTAAAAGGAAATTTTCAATATTAATGGACTTATGGGCTTGTTAATAGGCCTTAGAATATTAAAGGCCTAAGCCCAATAGGAGGTGGCAGGCCCATAGGCCTATGAGTGAATAAACAATCAAAACTTATGAGCTAAAATAGTTAGCCCAAGACAATTAGAAATTGATGTTGTAGAGATAGCTAGAATAGTTGGCCTAAGACAAATAGAAATTAATGTTGTAGAGATAACTACAAAAATTGACCAAGTTAAAACTCTTAAACAAGTTGAATTCTCATCCTCCCTACATATGAGTCTAGGTTCATTTTAGCGTTCCCATAGTAACATGATGAACACCACAATTGTAGATGAAATCCTAGCCATCCATTATAATGAAATCCTAACTATTGAATTTAGCTTGATCAAATCCTCACCATTTCTCTACACCAACATTTAACATGTAACAAAAGGAAAGTTTCTCTACACCAACCTCAATTAGGATCTTAACAAACCCAAATTTCCTAAGGTGAGAAATCATGTTCATCCTTTCCTTTCTATGTTCAAGGTATGATTTTGGCATTTAAGTTATATAAATTTCTCCTCCACCATTTATATATGTTTCGGCCAATATGAGAAATGATCAAGGAAGTGTTCTTGATTCTAATCGAAAGCATTTATGGTTATTTTAAATGAAGAAAAAAAATGATGTGAAAGTATCAAAGTGAATCTTGGAAACTTGGTTCAAGATTTAAAATTCTAAGTGACATAAACTTAGTTAAAAGGGCAACTTAGTGATCTAATGGTTGATTTGGATAATTGAATGATCATATAGGTTCTTTGTTATGTTGATTTCATATTTATATGATTAATTTGAAGATTTGATGAAGAATTATATGTTTTTCCCAAATTTGCCTTAAGTGGGACAAGTTAGGGTTTTTATGGTTCAAAGTGAATTAATTCCAAATAATTGGTGGGAATTGATTGCCTAAGTGTTAATTTAATGAATCTATGATTAATTTAAGGTTTGGAAGGGAAATCGATAGTTTTTCCTCAAATTCTAAGGTTTATAGGCAAATTTAGGGATTTTGAGATTTAAACTTGAATTTATAAAATTGAATAAGAAATTTAGCTTGGAAATGATTGGAAATAAGAATAAGTATAAATATAACATTATTGATATACCTCCATTATGAATTGAAAAAATAATAAAATAAGTATAAGATAGGTAAGTTATAATTGGTAACATCATTAGTTACTAATTGATGTGTAATTAAAATAATATGGTGTTAAACCTCAAGGCAAGGGAAAGGAAATTGCTCACGACCGTGAAGGACACTAAACTAATCAAGAGTGAACACTAATAGGAGCAAAGGAGTTCAAAGTGAATACTTAATAATATGATGTAATTGTGCCATATTGTTTGCAAACCATTACTTGAATTACCATCCTTTGACATGTACCTTGAAGTGACTTTGAATATGTGTTTGCCCATTGATTGTTGAACCTTTGGAATTTAATATCCTCCATATATGATATTTGACTACTATGAGCCTCCTACATTGGTCCTATGTTGTGCCCAATGATGAGAATGATTGATATGCTACACTATTTTAATATAGACCTAGCATGTGCCTTATATTGACTCCTATGATTAAGCAAAAATCCTCTCTAGTGTGAGGAAATATACTAGACCTTGTGCACTTAGTATAAGCTTATGGGTAGGGTGAGAGTACCTAACCTTTATTAGGGTGGAATGCCTAACCGTAAAGCCCGATTAGTCTTGCATAGTGTGATGCATGTGAGTGAGCAAGGCTTAGACCGCCACTCTTTAATATTCATGTGTGGGAAGCTTTCCATTTCCAAGACGTTATTATTTCTACTAAAATGTATTATAAAAGTTCAAATGACTAATTTTGATTAACATCACTCCATTGTCATCTTGAACCTATCCAAGTGATAACATCTTATATTGCCTTTATATTATGTTATATTATTATATACTCACTGAGCTTATCTCATTCCATAGTTGTTTAAAATTTTTCAGGTCAGGGTAACTCATTAGCGAGGTAAATTTCAAGCTATGCTTCTCTGCTTGGGAATTTTTAGTTTTGCTTATGTTACTTTAAAGATAATCGATTTAGAGCTCAATGGTGTTTGAATGTTTAGTACTAAAATGTATTGTAATAAGAAGTATTGTAAATGAATAGTATTGTAAACAAATAGTATTATTGCTATATACACATTTATGGTAATAAGTAGAAATGTGTGGATGGTATTTATTAGTATTGATAATGATACTCCAAACTACGGTTATAAAGTGCCATTAATGTTTATCAGCTATAAGTAAATGAATAAAGTATTAATGAAACATGGTAAATAGTGAATAGGTTTTGATTTTGGAATAAGATATTATATGGAATATGCTCAACAATGTTAAGATCAATGGGGTTCTATGAGTTTAGGTGACCTTATGTGTCCCTAAACTCTAAGATTGTCACAACCTAGAAATTGGGTCGTGACATGGATGATTTCAATGGATTTTGTTTTTGAATTACCAAGGTCTCAAAATAATAAGGAAAATATATTTGTTATTGTTGATAGGTTTAGTAAAATGGCTCTTTTTATTGCATGTTCCAAAATCAATGATGCAACACATATTATTGATTTGTTCTTTAAAGAAGTGGTTTATTTGCATAGTTTGCCTAAGACAATTGTTAGTGATAGAGATGTTAAGCTTCTAAGCCATTTTTGGTGCACCTTATAGAATCAATTGGGAACTAAACTTTTATTTTCTACCATTGTATATCCTTAAATGGATAGGCAAACTAAAGTAGTTAAAAGGACACTCTCTATTTTATTGTGTGCAATCATATAAAAGAACTTGAAACAAAAGGAGGAATGCTTACCACGTATTGAATTTGCATATAACATATCTGTTCATTCTACTACTTTTTCGCCATTTGAAATTGTGTATGGTTTTAATCGTTTAACTCCTTTGGATATTTTGCCTTTACCTACTAATGAGCATGCTGATCTTGATAGTAAGAAAAGGGTAGAATTTATGAAGGATTTACATGCCAAGGTTCAAGCTAATATTGAAAGGAAGAATGAACAATATGTAAGGCAAGCAAAAAAGGGTCGAGTAAAGGTTATTTTTAAACCAAGAGATTGGGTCAGGAGCACATAACGAAAGAGCAATTTCCCATACAAAGAAAGTCCATGTTATAGCCTTAGGAGATGGTTCTTTTCAAGTCTTGGAAAGAATTAATGATAATTCCTATAAGCTAGATTTGCCAAGCAACTGTGTTAATGTTACTACCACTTTTAACATTACTGATTTACCTTTATTTGATGTAGGTAATTCGAGAACGGATTCTTTCGAGCAAGGAGGGAATAATAGAGATCAAGGCATGATTTCTAAATATTCCTAAGATCCTTTGTAATGAATTGATGGTCCAATGATTAAAGCAAGGATAAAAAGGATAAAAGAGATTTTACAAGGTTTAGTAATGGAGATGCATGACATAGGAGCTGTTCTAGAAGATACTCAAGCTGTTTTGTAATTTTCCTTAATTTTGTTAATTTAAGTTGGTTTTAGTTGTCTTGTGCTTTATTTGATATGATCTAAGCTGATAGTCAATTAATTCATGTTTGGACATATAATTATTAAGTTTTGGGCATATTTTGTATTCGGTTAAAGCCCAAAATGAGTTTTAACTTATTTTTCTTGACTAGGAGTCAATTTTTTAGGGGTTTTGTAACCTAGTTAAGTCATTATAAATACTTAGCTAAGCATTCAAAGAAGACAAATTATTACTGAATAAGAATTCAAATCTTCTTTCACTTATAGTGAGTAAATTCTTCTTTGTTCTTTGTTAAGAACTCAAGTATGAACTTATCAAGACAAATTATAGCGTTCAATCTTATAACTTTAGTTCTTTTCCACTACTTTGAACTGGGTCAAGCTTCTTTTTTTCTTGATTTAAAAATTGAATTCTAGGGGTTTGAACATCATCAAATTCAGTTTCAAACTCCATAAAGCTTGAGGATTGCATTACTTGACCCTTATCCGCTAATTGACTAGTGGGACCATCGTATTAGCTCTATGTAGTGTATTAATCTTAATAGGTATCAAACTATGGCCGTATCATGAGGGTGCAAAGTTGAGGGTTTATAACACTTGTTTCAATGTATGACACATCCGTGTCAAGCCAATTTGAGTGATGAAACACTCATTTTCCTTCCCTTCAAAGCAACAAATAATGCTTGTTACATAATTGTAATGCCTATTGTGCTTTGAGGATAGATATAAATAGTAAGGTAGTGTAAGTGTCTATATAAGTATTTGCTCTTCATTTCTCTACAAACATCTAAATGTCTCTAGAGATCTCTAAACCCTATTTTTCTATTTTTATCAATAATTAACCAAGATTGCTTCAAATTAATCTATGTAAACTCAAGGTTTTAGAGAAGATTTGAGGATTCAAAGGAGTTTACCTCTTACTCATGAAAGAGTTTAACTTTAAGCAAGGACAGATTTATGAGTAAGTTTCTTTATCTTTTGTTTTTCTTTAATTTTAGTAAATAGAGGTTTAATTTGGGGATTTGAACTAGAAAGATGCTATGAAAGTGTAGGTCCTATTACAAGAAACTAAATGCATTAAAGTTAGGAAACTCTACGTATAAAACTAAAATTGGTTTTCATGGTTTTGATAATTATAGTAATAGAAATGAAAATTAGGAATAATTGAATAGATAGCAATTATAGCTAAAGGAATGTTAAGTTGATTGGTAGTAAGAGAAACCATGAATACTATAATTTTTGCTACTGATAGAGTAATGCATGTTATAGATATAAAATGCCTGCTATTATTAGTTTCAAAATATAGTAATTTAAGTAGAGTTATGGATGCTTGATAGTTGTAGAACATGAATGGTATAGGAATTATAAAAAAAAAAAAAAGAAGTAGAAGTTTTGAGTAAAATGTGAATTAAGTTATATTATTAGGATTTCATAAAATTGATAAATATATAATTGATACAAGATGTTTATATAGGAGAATGGTGAGCCAAAGTATTTGATAAGCAATTATATAAAGATAAAGAAATTGAAAATGGATTGAAAGGTTATAGCAAGTGAAGTAAGTTATGAAATGCATGTATGTTGCGAAATGCTTGTTAAATTCTTTATTGATCTCTTTATTCTAAATGCCCTATCTTGCTTATGATTATCATTATTTCCATTTTTATTAAGATTATTCATTGGAACTAAAACTTGTTTTTGATAATCTAAAGCTTGAATTGAAAAACATACTTGTTGAAAACAAATCATTCATTCTATAGTCAATGAACCTTATCATTGAACTTATTGTTGTTGACAATTGCTTCAGTTATCGATGAAAAGATTGTTGATAGTTTCAATTGAACCATAATCTAATTGTGAGTCGCTATGATAGAACATTATATTTATAGGTGAGTCAAAAATCCAATTGCACCAATAACTTCACTGATGGAGTCTGAATCATAAGTGTCCTACCTAAGAAAAGACATCATGACAGGAGGTGTATGCTCTGGCTAAAGCATTTGTTCATATATTACATGGATTACAAGGAGAAGTTACTACACTAATCATTATACATGGATTATTATTCATAGTATTGGTTCTATCATAGTATAGTAATTGATGGTGTCAAATGTTCCACTTACAAAATAGTTATTGATTATTTATGATGTTATAGTTATTCACTGAAAGAGTTATTGATTGTCTACGATAGTATGATTCTCTCATCTTATTCTTAATTCTTATCATTGTCAGCATTATTGTTTTCATTCAGTGAGTTGATGATTATCGTTAACCTTTACTTATTCATCATTAATGAACAAACTATAGATAGTTAAAGTTACCAATGGCTACCTGTTGATCTTGATAAACCATTAAATCACCATACTGCATATGCATTCGCCTAATCTTGAATGAACCATTTAATATACAATCCTGAATACCATTATGCTGATATATCTATGTTATATCTTGATTTATTGTTCCCTTGGTATCTCTATAATGCATGTATTTCATATTATTAAGTCAATGGCTCACCAAATTATCTGTGGTTTTTAGGTGTAGGCTAAAAGATAAGAGTTTAGTGGGCAGTTTGATCTTTCCTCCATCAAGAAGCTATAATGTGTATGGATTTAAGATTGTACATAAAAGTTAAAGTTTTAATATTTCCATTCTTAATTAGATGCTCTATAGTTACTTGGAAGTTATAGATGTATAGATGATATAAGATAATATGATTGTCATACATTATTAGACTTTAAATGTTTATATATAGCATATCAATATGATGATATGAAATGTAATGAAATAAAATTGTTATAGAACTAATCATGGATGATATGGACTATGCAAAGAGTAAATGATATGAATGCATGATTATGTTAGTGTTTATGCCATGTCACACATATAGATTCCAATCTTAGGAAACACTTATATATGATCGTATTTAAGGTATAATATGGATGATATTGACAATGCAAAGAATAGATGATAAGAATGCATTATTATATTAATGTTTATGCCATGTTATACATTCAAATTCTGATCTTGGGAAATGCTTATATTTGATTGTATTTGAGATATAGCATCGATTATACAGGTATTTGGTGACCTTAAACCTAACCATGCCTTAAGATTGTCATACCTTTGAAGTCGAGGTGTGACAAGCTTATGAGCAACATGATTCGCAGATCTATTAACATAAGTAATTTTGACGTCAATTACATCATGTCAAATACTCTATTGTTTACCTTTTCTATTAGTGCATAAACTAACCGTTGGGAATTAGTTTCCATAGTAACTCAACTCATATGTTTATTAGAAAAATTTATGGCATCAATATTGATTTTTGTCCAACTGCTAGTTTATTATACTTTGCATAAGTTCCAAGACCACCAAATGATTTACCTTGATAATTGCCTTCTGCAAATTTAAGCAAAAAAATTTTAACTTTGAGACTTTCAAAAGTTTATGAGAAATATAATACTTATATGAAAGAGGATTCATTATATGAAAGAAAATCTACTAAATTCTATAAAAGGACTAACAAAACTCAAAAAAGGGAACTAAAATAGAATCAGATCCATATTTAGAAAGATCCGTATTAATAGATCTCAAGAAATCTATGCTTATTGAATAGAAAAACTAAATTAAATAAAGAAAATGGATCATCATTTAGTCAATGGTGGCTCACACAATAAAATTTAGAGAAAAACTAGAGGAGAAGTTGAGAAAGAAGGTAATTAGTATTTAACAAGAATTTATAAATATGGTCAAAATTTAAAATTTTATTAATTATTTTATAAACTTAGCATTATTAGCTACTCAATTATTACTTGATTCCTGTTTTTAGGGTAGTCTCATATAAACTTGATTAAAAGTTTGATTGAATTTGAAAAATGTCAAGATTTTTAAGAGCTCAATCTTCAGCAATTGCTGTTTGTGACTCAACTTACGAATAATTTTTACCTTTTGTTTGGAAAAAGAGAAAAATTGGTGGAAAGAGGGAATTATAAATTAATTAAATTGAGTAGTTGAAACACTACTTTCGAAAAAATTGATCTCCTTACTGAAAGGAAATCAAACCAGTTGTTGGCGGGGGGCCCAATGATGGTTGATACAACAATATCATTTCTTAATTCTTAATCTGATTATCATTATTGTTATTATTATCATCGTGAGGTTACATATATAGAGCCTTAGAAAACAATTGTGTTCTTTTATATAATAGTGAAACTATCGTATTTTGTATGTAATGTTGAGTTTCGCGTCATCCAGTCATTCTCCTAACCAGTATCAGTCCGACTTTAGCATAAATTTTATTTCTACTTTTCCAAGACACAGGAAATGGGAAGGATACAAACTTAGTCCGTTTACGGAACTAGACCGTTGAATTTGAGGACCAAAATAAGAGTAAATTATTTGCGGGCTCGCGTAAATATTTTAATATTTATTAATCATTATTATAATAATTTTTATCAAATTTAAACATTAGTTTTAATAATTTAATAATATGGATTATTTGAAATGTAATAAATATTAATTTATATAAATTGGGATCTAAAATGGATAAAGTAATTTCATATAAATTTATATTATTTATGATGAAATGATTTTAAATAAATTTAAATTTAAAAAAAATTACTTGACACATAGTAAAAAAATTATGTATATATAGATTTTAGAAAGTTATAATTTATATTATATCTTAATGTGATAATTTACGTTCTGCTATGTTGGTTTACGTATGTCAATCTATATTAACTCTCATTTCTAAATGGGTTAAGAATAGTTTTTATACTTTATTTATATATTCAAAAATTATTTCTTAATGTTAATCTTAAACAAGATAAAAATAAATAAAAATAAAAATAAAAACAATAAGATATAAATTTTTTCCGGCCAGACTCAACCCTTACAAACCAAACAAAACCTTTAGAATTGCCTGCATATAGGTGCATCATTTTTCTTATTTTAGAGTAATTTAAAAAATAAAATCTAAACTCTTTTGTTTCTTTGTAAGTCTAAATATTCAAATCAAATAACAGTCACACAAGTAACTTTGTAATTAATAAATATATTAGTTTAACCCTACTAAGTATAATGTTAATATAAATTCATATGTATTCAATTATGCCTCATGAATTGTAATATATTCGAATTAATAAACATACATATAATAAAAAATTATGGAAGATATATGAATAGATTTTCTCTTCCTACTGCATGTTGTGATTGTCTTTAGTGCTTAGTTTTGAAATAATTTTTATTTGAGTCCCATGCTGTTAGTATTTAATTTTGAAGGGGTTACAATAAAATTTTATTCACATTTCTCTTTCTTAATTTTTAAAGACAATCATTTCAAAATAAAACTATATATATATATATATATATATATACACTACCCCCACCAACTCTAGCACCCGCCCTTGACTTAGACTATTAATATTATCAAGATCCAGAGATGGAAATTTTCCACCCTAAAACACAAAAGACATTTTTTTTTTTTTTTGTCTTTTAGGTAAATTACTATTTTTTAATTATACTTTTCAACTATTTCAAAAATATATTATTAGATCTCTTTATTTTCATTTTATTAACTACATAACCCTTTGTTTAATAAAAAATCTATATAAGGATCCTATCATTAAATATATTTAATATTTTCTGTTAAAATATTAAAAAAATAAATAAAATTATTTTCACCCTCAATCACTCAGAAAATTCTTTGTCTACATCAAGTGGATAAATTTATCTCACGTACCAAATTAAGAAGTGAAGAGATATTTTAACCAATATGATTTTTTTTATTTATTTTTTATCTAATAAAAAAATACAAATATTTTTTTTTATATATTTTATCTAATTAAATTGGCATCGAATATGCACCAATAAGACAAAACTTATTCTAACAACTCAATACTTTTTTTCTTTGTTACCATAACTTTTAAAGACTTTTTTTGTAAGCCTTATTTTTTAAATACTCTTTATACCAAAAAAAAAAAAAAAACCTTTAAAATATTCTCTTTCTTCACACCTTAATTTCTGAATCTCTCAATTATCTATCAACAATTAGACTTGTTCAGAAGTTTAGAGTCCACTAGATACAACTAAAAAAAAATTCAAGCTTGCACAAGGAGTTTTGTCTTTAGACTCCACTAGATACAACTGAAAAAAAATTCAAGCTTGCACAAGGAGTTTTGTCTTTAGACTCCACTAGATACAACTGAAAAAAAATTCAAGCTTGCACAAGGAGTTTTGTCTTTAGACGTGATGTACGGCGGGCTTATTTGCAATTCCCCCAGTAAATGAGTTTGAGAATCAATAATTGCACAAAAGCCAATTTCATTAGAACCCTTTTGTTAATAAAATATTACTATTTTTAATATAATTTTATTATTTTTATTTAATTTAGATAAAATATATTTAATATGAGTGATAGAGTCAAATTGAGCCAACGATATGAAAAATACCAACGCAATTTGGACCAATCCGCCTATCTATAAGATCCATTACAAATCTTAGGAGTTGTTCTATTAACCCCTTTTTATTCTGTTGTATCTCTTTAAAGTGACCTAATGTATTAAGTCAAATTTCACAAGGAAATATCAATTTTATTTGGTCTATCTTTTTTGTTTAGTTATAGTTTTCCTCAATTTATTACTTTTGTAACTAAACCCAATGTATTGTCAAAGTTTTTTTTTTTTTTTTTTTTTGGAAACATCAATTTATTGTCAAACTTATTAATAAATAATGGAAGAAATAAAATCTTTTTAATTTCATTTTGAGACTTGCTCTTTATTAGTGTTGAAAAATAATTGCAGATTTATATATTTAAGAATCATGCATGAATTCACAATTTTATATATATATATATATATATATATATATATATATATATATATATATATATATATATATATATATATATATATATATATATATATATATCACTACAAAAAAAATATAATTTACTGACTAAAAATTTTATCGGTAAATTATATTTTTTTAGTTAGTAATATATATAGCGACTATTTACCGACAAAAAAATTTAGTCAGTATTTAGCTTATCAGTAATACAATTTATCGACTGAATATAAAACTGTTGGTAATTACCGATGAAATTTTAGTCGGTAAATTATTTTTATATTATCAATAAAATAACTTTATATCATTGAAATTTTTTCAGGGAGACAATTTACCGACTAAATATTTAGTTGGTAATCTGTCGGTAAATTTTTATTTTTTAAAAAATAAAAAACAGTCGGTAATTCATTGGTAAAGTTTAAATAAATATTTTTCAAAAGTAAATATTTTATCGGTAAAACATCGGTAATTTTGTAAATTAATTTTTAAAAAATAAAATATTTTGTCAGTAATCCATTGGTAAAATTCTATTTTTTTTAAAAAAAATACACATTCTTCAAAAAATAAGAATAATAATTTAAAAAATTAAAATTTTAAGAGTGAACATGAAAATTAAGTAATAAAAAGTTATAAAATAAATTAGGAAGCTTAAAGAATATAAAAAATGACTAAATTAAAAAACTAAATTAAAATTATATTTCAAAACTACAAAAAGAATGAAATGAAGCTAAAATTAAGAGAGAAAATAATAAGAGTAAAAAAGAAAATGTAAGATAAATAATTTATTTTTTTGTTTACTAAATTTATATAAAAAATTTAATCAAAAAAATAAATTTAAGATAGCAAATAATTATTTTTTAAAAAATCACATTAACACTTTTTTATGCTATAAACAATTTAAGAAATATAAATAATAAATTATAAAAACTAAAAAATAAAAAATTGAAATAAATTTAATAGATTTTCTGTATTGAAGGGTTTGAAATTTAAGAAAAAAAATAGAAAAAAATAGAATATGAAATAAAGAGTATATAAGTATTAAAGAGTATGAAAATATTAAGTGATGAAAAAGAAAATGAAGAAATAATTAAAAGAGAAAGAAACAAAAAGAAATTTTATTTGTGAGAAATAGAGAGAAGAAATTGAAAGAAAGATAAGAAAAGGGAAAGAGAATAAGTGTGCGAAAAAATGATGAGGAAGAGCCCTTTTATACTTTCTTTTTATGCTATTTACTGACTACTTACTGACTAAATTTTCGTCAGTAAATTTTTCAAACGAAAATTTAAAGGGAAATTTTTCTCAAAAATTTTTATTTACCGACAGATTACCGACTAAATTTCTGTTGGTAATTTATTTTTTATTTTTTAAAAATCAAATGAAAATTTTGGAGAAAGATTTCCCTCCAAAATTTTTAGTTACCGACTAAATTTCTGTCGATAATTTTTTTTTACATCAAATGAAAATTTGGAGGAATATTTTCCTCTAAAATTTTTATTTACTAACATATTATTTTGTCGGTAAATTAAAAAAATTCTTTATAATTTACCAACTAAAATTTTAGTTGGTAAATTTAGTGACAGAATATTTTTGTCGGTAAATAGGAAAGTTTTTTACTTAAATTAAAGAAAATTTTGCTTTTTAATTTACCGACTAAAATTTTTTGTTGGTAAATTAAAAAATATTTTGTTTTCCAATTTACCGATAGAATAATATTGTCAGTAAATTAGAAAGTTTTTGTAATTGAATTAAAGAAAATTTAGTTTTTTAATTTAACGATTAAACTTTTGGTCGGTAAATTTACTGACCAAAATTTTAGTAGGTGTAATATCATGAATTTTCATAATTTATAATTTTGAAATATTGTGAAGTTGACAGAAAATATTTATTATATTATAACAAATTTTCCCAATTAATTAGTGTGGTATTGAATTTAAATTTAATAAATTATTTTAGTGAACTTATTTTGGTAAATCATTTTATTATTATTATTATTATTATTATTAGTATATATATATATATATATATATATATATATATATATATATATATATATATATATATATATATATATATATATATATATATATATATATATATATAGAAGGTGAGCAGACCAAGTCTGCAGAGAGAGAGGAAGCCGAGAGAAAGAGAGAGAGAGAGAGAGAAGAAGAAGAAGAAGAAGCTGCTTAGCATCCAACCGCCGTCCAGTCATCGGAAGCCGACATGCGTCAGCCAGGAAGATTCTTGAGGTGCTGACCAAGCTGTTCACCAAAGATCGCCGCCATTCACCTCGCTAGCCGCCGCACAAGCTGCCGCACCGTCCGCCGGCGAAAATTTCCAAGCTCAATTCTGGCCAGTTCCGTCATCCGTTCAAGGTGATTTTGGTACTATCGGACTCCTCTTCCTCTAAGCTTTATTTTGGTATATAATTGCTAATTTTGGACGATATCGAATTTGACCGAACTCCGGTGATTGACCGGACTGCCGACACAAATTCCGAAGAACCAGAAGAAGTGAATTATATTTTCGGATTCAACGCTTTGAGAGGAGTTGGTTGGTAGTGAGTTTGTGACGATTGGTTAACGTTCACGTTTTCCGGCGACTTTTACGGTGAGCATCGTTTATCATGATTCGTAGCGAACTTGTAGTGTATTATTACATTTTTTAGTAAGATTAGCACATTAGACATTAATGGGAGAAGTTTAATTGATATAGTTTATTTGATTAGTAGTTAGTAAGTGTGAGGTTCATTAAGAAGTTCTTGTCTTTTGGGGGAGATTAGGTGGTCCAGATTTGAAATAAGTATTTACTTATCATTATATTCATATTCTGATAATCTTATTTTACTTCATTATATAGATCGTTCTGGTGCGCCTTCGGCCGCCCCCAGCCATAGTTCGTGAATTTTCAGTTCTGCTCTTCCGTACTGTGAGTGATACTTCTAATATACTTTCCTGTTAATCATGCATTGCATTGAATATAATTATGAATATAATTAAATAATGATGCCTATGTCTTGGAATGTATACATGTGCATGTTTAACTTAATAGCTAGTTGTGTTTGATATTTTGATTATTTGTTGCATATTCTCTGTGTATATTAGAGGGAGACAGAATGATACAGAAACCACCTAAGACTTTGGATATGATATGATTATGATGAGATTATGATGAGTTTGAGAAGATGAGCTATGACTGGTGGATGCTGGCCGGGCCTGCTCATCGCTAAGGCCGCTATCAATCGGGTCAAGGCTGCGTGGTACAGACCAGTGACGGACGGGCCCCTTGGATATAAGAGACAGATTATTGGATTAAGAGAGTCATTATATGAGGATCGACTCCCTCAGTTTGATTTTAGTGTGGTTTCTGTAGACTGAACTCCATCCATGTGTGTTTTTGTGATGAATGGTTGTTGGGTGACATAATTGCATAACATACATATATATATCTATATTTTGTTCACCAAGTTTGTATATTAGTAGTATCATTCACTGAATTGAGACGCTCACCCCTGTCTCCTTATTATTTTTCAGGTCACAGGTTGAGCTTACAATTGTAATCCTTGTTAAGTCAGTCTTTGTCTTCTTCTTCGACAGAGCGCATGTGATATGTCGTTATTGTAATAATATGTTAGAACTCTGCAATTACAATATTGGGGCTTGTATTATGATATTATTGGTACTGTTGACTTGTATTATTGTAAAACTCTCTGCCGATAGTTTTTATGATTCAGTCATTATTATTGTAAATTATTATGGCACTGTTATGGTAAAATTTCTGTTGTGATATGATGAGTATTGACTATACTGTCAGCAGATGGAGTGGCATCAAATATGACCCGAGATATTTTAAAATTATGATTATATGTGTATTATTCTTTTTGGTGGTCACTGTTTAGGCTGATTGTGGACACTGGTAGCCTTAAGCTTTCCTGTACCCCAATGCTGGTCACATGCCTCGAAATTAGGTCATGACAGTTAGTAATTTCAAAATTTTTTGTTGGTAAATTAAAAAATATTTTGTTTTACAATATACCGACTGAAAATTTTGTCAGTAAATTTATCAACAGAATAATATTGTCGGTAAAATAGAAAGTTTTTGTAATTGAATTAAATAAAATTTTGCTTTTGAAATTACCAACTAAACTTTTGGTCAGTAAATTTACCAACCAAAATTTTAGTCAGTAATTTCAAAGTTTTTTATCGATAAATTAAAAAATATTTTATTCTCTAATTTACCGACTGAAAATTTAGTCGGTAAATTTACCAACGGAATAATATTGTCGGTAAATTAGAAAACTTTTATAATTGAATTAAAGAAAATTTTGCTTTTTAATTTACCGACTAAAATTTTTGTCAGTAAATTTACTGACCAAAATTTTGATCGATAAATTATTGCTAATTTTTGCGCCATTTTTTGCACCTTATTTAGTGATGAAATTTGATAGTCGGTAATTTTTTGTTAGTAAACCGTGGATAATTTGTTGGTAATTAAAAAGAAAAGAAAATTTTCATGTGCCGTTGGTATTCTGTTGGTAATTTAATAAATTTACCAACAAAATTATTTTCATTGGTAAATTTTATCGGTAAACTGTAATTTTCTTTTATATATATATATATATATATTGCTCCTTTAAAAATTATTGTTTGACTCTTTTATCCTTATATTTGTTTCTAAAGAATTCAATTGAAAAAAAAAAAAACTTTTAAATAGAAGAAAAGAAAAGACTTTTTGTCTTTTTTTATGAAGAAAATCATCTTTTCTTCTTTTTGAATTATTAATTTATTTATTTAGGAGTATTTGATAATACTATGCAACATTTAAAGTTAAAATTTTCAGTATTTAAGTGGTTTGATAATGTTAGTATTTAAAATTAAAATTTTTAGCACTTAACAATTTTAAGTTTATTTATAATTACGTCTTAAAAATCTAAGTTAAGTAAAAATCTATTTAAAATAATAAATCTGTTATAAATATAATGGAGAAGAATGAGAACAAAGAATATAGAGAAGAGAATAGTTTTTTTAGATCTTTCATTCAATAGTATTAGATCCTATATATAGAGTACAAAAAAGAAAGAAATAGGAAGCTTTTCCAATAAGGAAAATACAATCAATGCTAATATGAAAACTAGAATATTCATGTATATATAAAAACATTAATCAAATCTTATAATATATTATAACACTTCCTCTTGATGTCTTTTACAAATGATATGCCTCGTCAAAATCTTACTAACAAAAAATCCTGTGAGAAAAAATCTTAGTAAAGGAAAAAGAGTACATTATTATTGTAAAGTTTTACACCATAACACTACCTTATTAAAAACCTTGCTAGGAAAACCCAATGGGACAAAACCTAAGCTAAGAGAAAAAGAGTACAGTGCACTAAAATCTCTCCCTCATGAAGCTATGATTTTGTCAAAGATCTCTTAGTCGGTGCATACCAATTTTGTTAACTAGCTTTTTAAATGTGGTTGTTGGGAGTGCCTTTGTAAACAAATCTGCCAAGTTGTCAAACCATATACTTAATGATGTTTAAGTAATATCCACATATAATAATTTGTTTATAGTACTTTCCAAGGATATTATTTGCGCTATGAATATGCCCCATTAAAAACCTTGCTAGAAAACCCAGCAGGAAAAAAACATAGCTAAGGAAAAGAGTACATTTCATACACTATTTTGTCATTGTACAGATTGCCTCATTAAAACCATTGTCCAAGAAAATCTTGTGGGACAAAACCTTGACTAAGGAAAAAAAGTACAATCATATACTAATTCGCTCCCCCTGATGAGGACAGATTTTAACACAGCGTATACTAATAAATGAAATAATGCCGTTTAAATACCATACTAGGTGAAGACTTAGTACATAAGTCATTTAGGTTGTCACTCGAGCAAATTTGATGGATATCTCTTCTAGAGTTCATATATATAAGAATTTGGGTGAAGTTTATATATTTACTTCATTACCTTTGATATACCCACATTTAGTTTGTGCAATACTAATTGCATTATTTTCAAAACAGAATGGGAGTATCTTTAGTGATGTACTTCAGGACCATAAAAATCTTTATAAAATTGCAGTACCACTATAAATGAACACATAGCTAGTCTAAGATCTACCATTATAGAGATCAAGCAAATAACCAATATTCGCATATAGACCAATTTCAAATATGAATTTATCAAAATGTGATCATAATATTAATAGTACATTGAAGATAATTTTTTATACCACTCTAATATCTCTTAGTAGGTGCAGAGTTATACTTAGCTAGGAATTTTTCTTACAAATGCAATTTTAAGCTTGATGCAATTTGCAATATACATGAATGCCCCTATAGCACTTATATATGGTACTTCAAGACTAAATAGCTCTTTATTATCTTGTTTAGGTCCAAAAGGATATCTCTTCACTTCAGGTGAGAGGATCACCGCTGGTATGTTTAAGGGAAAAGATTTATCCATACAAAATTGCTTAAATAACTTTTTTTAACATAAGTAGATTAGTGTATTAGGACTCATTGATAATCGGTCTGTAGGCCAATATAAAATTTCATTAAATTTTTCATTTCAAACTCACTTTTCAAATAGATATATACTTTTTTGAGTTCTTTAGAAGTCACACTGATATTTAAATCATCAATATATACTGCAACAATAACATCTACCATTTTATTGTCTTTTATAAATACAAATGGACATAGTGTATTTTTCACATATCTTTTCTTTAATAAGAATTTGCTCAAACAATTATACCATATGTCCATATTGTTTTAATCTATATATGGATTTTTGCAATTTGATGATTTCTGATATCTTTAGTCCTTCTGGGACTTTCATATAAATATCGCTTTCATAATGCATATACCAAACCTTTCTTTAACTACCATACTAATCAAATAACGGAACATGATCATTTCCATAATAAGAGAATTAGTTTTCTCATAGTTAATGATAGAACGAGTCTAGCTCCACTTTAATTGCCTCTTTCCATGATGATCAATCATGTTTATACTAATATTCAGCTATTATTGAGGCAAATTCATCATATAATTGAATTTCTATCAACTATTTTTCTTATATCACAAAAATAATTGAGATCTCATAATTTTTATTTATATGATCATTAACTCCATAAACCATATATAGAGGATCTAATTATTCCGTTGTCTCAGTTTGTGTCTCATAATTGGCAAAGCTCTGTAACTGAGATCTTTCTCTTCAAGAGATTTCTTTTTAGGAGATTTTATAAGTGATGCTGCTTTTCTTTTCCGCGGATTTTTATTTTTAGTTTCAATTTACTATTCACACTTCTGGCGTGTAGTTCTATTTGCAATTAGAACTATAAGCCTTTTTTGGGGTATTAGCAGTTATAATATGAGACTTTGTCACTCTTTTAGCATTTATAAATGCATTTGGTAGTTAAGTTGTAATTTGTTGCAACTCTTGTTATTTTTTGAACTTCTTGTTCACTCTAACTTGTACATGGATTAAAATTATTTAAAGGGTTTCCTTCCAATAAATTTCTCGATATTCTTTAATACTGTAGGTACTTTTTCTCCCCTTAATGTCGAGAAATATGCCTTATCAAAATAAATTCTTAGTCTTTTTTATGGATCCATTGTCGCACATTGAGATAGTGATATTAATATATTCATATTACAACTAAAAATTTGTGGCT
This sequence comes from Reutealis trisperma, assembly GCA_947687605.1. Classification (NCBI taxonomy): domain Eukaryota; kingdom Viridiplantae; phylum Streptophyta; class Magnoliopsida; order Malpighiales; family Euphorbiaceae; genus Reutealis; species Reutealis trisperma. The sequence continues at coordinate 58,475 of CANTUT010000164.1, read as the reverse complement.
CATGTCCTTGTACAAGTTTCAAAGAGAGTATGTATGATATACATAATGGCATTCATGCTAAATTTTTAAGGTTTAATTATTGAACTATAAGTTTAACACTTGAATTACAGGTTTAATGCAATATATTGTGTATGTATATGGGGGATAAAACAATAATGAAATAACTCATTTTAATGCACAACTTATAAAATTCTTACAAATTACTCCTTCAAGGAGTTCACACAAAATCACCAATGTTGAGTTTTGTCCTCAATATGAGTTGTTACTCTTTCAGAGTTTTCATGATCTACCAAATAATTTATAGCATTCATTTCAGGGAATGCAGTTGTACTAGTGGGCATTATTTGATAATTTCTCATTAGCAATTATTCTTTCAGAATTCTCACGATCTATCAAATGATTTATAGCATTCACTTTAGGGAATTCAATTGTAACTGTGGGTATTATTTGATGGTTTCTCATTAGCAATTATTTTTTTGCAATCACTAGAAGACAAATAATATTTGTAAATTTTCACTTTTTATACTACTACTATAAAAGTTTGTAACTTTATTACCGCACAATTTCAGCTATGAAGTAATTTTAAATATGGTTGAATTATATTCTAAAATAGACTTCAAGTCTTGTAGGCGTAGATTTAGCCAATTATATTGAGCTTGTGGTAGTACCACATCTTTCAAGTGATCATATTGATTTTTAAAACTCTTCTATATAATACAAAAATCTTGAATAGTGAGATATTCATCTATTAGACCCCTTTTACATATAGTATAAATATGATCAAAGTATTTGTGTTGGAAATAAAACAAAAATATTAAATTCATTTTTTGAAAAATCTAGAACTCAATCGATTTTGAGAAAAATGAAGAAATTTGAACTAATTTCATGTAAAAACTCCAATAATTTATAAATCAATCCAACCATTTACAATAAATTCATGTTTATAATGAAGTAATAAATTTTCAATTATTTCAAATTTCATATTGAAATCAAACACATAAATAATATGAAATTTATACTCATAAGGCAATTATTATAAAATATATTTGTATCAAGACAAGTTAAGGACAAATTAGCCATTAATTATAAGGCACAACAATCTTTATACTAGAATTCACGTTAAAAATAAATAAATAATATGCAATGGCACAAGCAAATTATATTTGCTAATCACAGAAACCAATATATATATACAACATATTTATCATGGCATATGTATAATTCCACTAAGGAATTTAGGATATAAATATCGTGAGTATAAGTAAAGATCTCTCTTGAGTAAACTTGAGCTAATTATTAATTTCACGGGATTTTAGAACTCCAAATATATTAATTGGTCAATTAGTAAATTACATAGGTTCAGGTCTTTAAAATATAGAGTGTACATTATAACTATTCTATACTCCTAGTATAAACAGAGTTTACTATATACTATATGAATTAAATTCTTTGTAAACAATCATCTCAATCATGCCCAAAAAAAAATGCAAAAAAAAAAATATAAATTTTCTATTTATATGTCATATATATAATACTGCTTATTTATTAAAATAAAATTATCAGGAGTATATATATAATAGATTAACCAATTAAATATTTCAAAAATCTGTTGTAATTTGTAACCGATTGAATATTGTTAAAGGAAGATAAAATATAGGAAATAAGAAGTTCATCCTACAAAGATTAATTAGAGTACCAAAACCTGTCAAATAGTTCTCGAACAAATGAAAAATCTTTAGCAGCATTAGATTTTTAATACCTGAATGAGTGACACTAGTTAATCCAGATCTTGTTAGGCTTAATTTCATATTCAACAAAATCAAAATTAATGTGCAATATGCCACATTGGTTTGATGCTTTCAATTTCATATCAACAAAATGTACTACTATGACAACACGGTATGAGAATCTCATAAGATAAATAATTAATTAAAACTAATTTAAGAATTTCAGTATTTAGTATCCATGATAAATAATTCTTACTCGTGATATTGAGGATCATCAATTAACATTGTCTAATATAGGATTATAATAAAATCAGTTTTTTAAAGACTTATAGACAATACATTTTGTTCTTCAAGAACATAAAATAATTATTTAATGAATTGGGATACCAGATTTCAGGATACTTAGCTCTTCAGGAACTTAAACCAAAATTCTTTAGAAATTTATACTTTAGTTATTTATTTAATTAGTTTTTCAGGAATTATAATAATACTAGTTTTTTCGGAAACTAGAATTTAAAATATAATGCGAATTTTTCAGGAACTAGAATTTGATTAGTACCAAATAATATCTCTATAAAAGAAATTACTAAGTTATATAATATGATAATATATGTTAAAAAAAATTATTGTTAACAAACAAAAATCGATTCATACTACTAATAATTAAAAAAAATAAACGATTTCATATATATATATATATATATGCAAAAAAAATTATTTATTTATTTATTTATGCCCACATCAAAGAAACATAAAAAAAATGTATATTTAATTTAATTGACATAATAAAATAAATACATCTCGAACATATATGTATATTAAGCCGTAGGCATATGTCTTTTTAAGAACATATATGATTCATATGTCATTCGAGATGAGAAAAAAAATACCTTAGGAAAAAAATGGTAGAACAAATTCATACTGATAATGTGTTATAAATATAATGGAAAAGAATAAGAACAAAAAATATAAAGAAGAGAATAGTTTTTCTAGATCTTCTATTCAATAGTATTAGACTCTTTATATAGAGTACATAAGAAAAAGAAATAAGAAACTTTTCCAATAAGGAAAATACAATTAATACTAATATGGAAACTAGAATATTCATGTATATGAAAAGATATCAATTAGATCCTATAATACATCATAACAAAATCAAAATTTTTAACTTTAAATTTATACTGAATGCAATAAGTGATTAAGTTTTTATATATTTTTACTATTTAAAAATTATATCATTTATTTTATTTAACGCTTAAATTTTCAATATTTAATTTTCAGTATTACCAAATACCACCTTAATCATTTTAAATTGTTTGCTAATATTTGTGTTAAAACTCTTAATTAAGTTAAAAATCACTTAAATTAGTAAGTTCAAATTTTTAATTTAAAATATTGAATCCAATAAGTTATCAAAATTTTAAGTATTTTTATAATTTAAAAATTATATCATTTATTTTATTCAGTATATAAAATTCAGTACTTAAATTTTCAGTATTTAGTTTTTAATTATATATATATATATATATATATATATATATATATATATTTTCTTTTGAGCATCACTTATATTTTGCCCCCTTAATCGAAAAACATGGTTTCGCCACTTTTTCCTATAATTTTTTTTACTCGACTTTACCAGGCATAACAAGCCCAGAAAATAATCATGTGGTGGTTAATTGAAGATGTATAAACTCGTGGAATTAAGCTAAAGTGGGATATAATTTTCAGCTTAAAGAAAACAAATGTGTGGTCTGTGGATTGGTTATTGTTGAACTAATCAGTAAGGTTACATCTTACCTACCCCGACAATATCGATGGGGACCAAATCAAAAGAATAGCAGCATTTTGAGACTAGAAAAATAAATCCTTTCCAGAAGCAAGTCTACTATTTACTAATTTATTAGCCGAAATTAATAGCATAAATCGTCTTTTTCTTCACCAACTTTCTCTACCAAACCTTGCACAGTATTTTTTATTTTTTCCACATAACGTCTTTGTTTCTTCAGCAGTTAGTAGAAAAAACAAAAAGGTAAGATTGTATCCTCGGACATCAAGACATTAACATGAGTACAATTTAATGCAAGATTATTAATAGAAAATTAAATTTAGTATTGTATAAATCCATCTAATCCTAGTGGGTATGTCACAACTAAATCAATTACTTACTTTAGAAATGAATTAGATAAGGATAAATGTTATTTTGTGAAAATAAAAATACCCTTCATTGTACATAAAATGAATACATGTATAAGTTGTCATAACGTGTTTCCCCTCGCCAAAGGATGGGTGAAAAAATAATTTTTCTAAAAATTTTAAATAAAAATTGAAAATTATTTTGAGTAAAATGGAGTTATCACATACTAATTTATTTTAAAATATATAGTTGAAAATTTTTAAAAAAATGATCTTTTAAATCAAAATTCAGGTTCGAGAATCGTAAATATATAAGAAAAGTGCCAGATACATTATGCAATAATTTTAAAAATATGAAATTAGTCTTGAATATTTATTTTTTATTATTTACTTAGTGCACTTGTACCATTTTTCAATTCAATTAAAGATGAAAGTTCTTTTATTTGTTCATGTCAAAATGGGACATGTCATTTAAATGAATAAGGATGAAATTAATTAAAGAAAATAAAATTTTAATTTGATTCAGGCATAATTGGACTTATTAAAATTAAATTATTATTCTCTCTTTTCTTTTAAGAAATCATATTCTCTTTGATGGAGCAAATGTCAAAAACATGTACAATGAACCTCCTTTTTATAACTTACACCAACAAATATGCAACAACAATAAAAAAGAAAAAAAAATCCTCATTTGATTAAAATAAATAAAAGAATAACTGTGAAATAATTTGTTGATGCCCTTTTTGTTTTGAAATTAATGTGAGGCCCACCTATCACGCCTCGAACTCGAAAGCATATAATCGGTATTAGGACAAGGGTAATGTACGTGACTATCAATGTCCGTAGTAAACCTAATTTTATACAAAACGACAAAACTATATAGAATAGGGCTATGGGCCCACATGTTAAGTAGATCTAAATCACCAACATTTTAAATAAACGCCACACTAGGCTATCAATTGAATCATCTAAAAAATATCAAAGAACATATAATTAGTTTCTGCTTAACAAACAACTCATCGACTTAAAAGATACATTTTAATGTACAACTGATAATTAATCAGAAATGCAGATAACAAAGATAACATTGCGGAGTTCTAGAATAACAATAAAAATATACACATGTCATTTACATAAACTCAATACGTAATTACAAAATACTACCGAGAGGTAAAAGGTAGCATAACTAAATTTAGAACTTCTCACAAGCTCATTCCAAAACTTGAAAAGATAAATTGAATAAGAATGAGCATTTGACTTAATGAATAATACTAACTAACATATAAATTTGGTGTCCTATAAACATGTATCTAATGTTCATATTAGTGCAACATATTATAGAAATAAACAAATCACATAAACAAACATAGATGAAATATAGTCCGCATTGCCACACTAAACATCAATATAGGGAGCCAATCTCCCAATCCTGGCTCTCTTAATCCAATAATCAGTTTCTTATATCCAATTGACCTGACCGTCATTGGTCTATACCACACAGCCCTGACCAGACTGGTAGCAACCCTAGCAATGAGCAAGCTTGGCGAGCATACACCAGTTATAACTCATCTTTTCAATCTCATCATAATCATATCCATAAATCCTAAGTGATATTGTATCCTTCCAATCCCATCCATCAACCACAACCATTATGGAATAACAAATATTAATTCATCAATCACAATCATATGTGTAACAACCTACACTCACCATAAGAGTTTCATAACAACTTATTTGAATTTAGAGCTATTATGACAAAATGTATGCTTTTGTGAAAATTCCTGTGTTATGTGATTGATGAGTATGTGGCATGTTAGATTAGTTCTAATATGCATAATATGAATTATTAAAGTGAAATAAGTTATTTATGTAAAGTACATATGCATAAATTAATTTATTGCATACAGAGTGAATTTTCATGCGCAAAATGATTTTTAAGCATAAAATAATTTTTATGAGCATTTTTCAAATATTTTAAATTAAATATTTTGGGGGGATTTTAATGAAAATAATAAGAAAAATATTTTATTTTTAATTATCTATAAACAGCCCATAAATAAAATTAAAAGGCCCAACTCACCAAAACCCAATATACCAAAACACTCATAAACTAGCTCATTAATGGAAAACTTGTAATTTTGCCTAAAATCCTAAATATAAACCTAAAATTCAGCCACACCTTATTGTGGCAGCCACCATTCTATTATTCATCAGATTTTTTACAAAAAATTCTCTCAAAACTTCCCTCTCGATCGAAATTCACAAGGTAACTTTAAACCTTGCGATTTTGTGATCGTTTTCGTAAGTTTTCCTCTTCTTTCAATCTACTATTTGATTTTTATGAAACTAACCATGACAAATCCATATGGGGTTGTATATTTACTATTTTTCTTTATGCTGGATTTGGCCTAGGTGTTTTATTTGAAGGAGAAACTGATTTTCAACCGTAAACATAGCTCTTTTTTCATACATCCACCAAAGGTGAACCATAAAACCTAAAAGTTAGATTTTTCATGCATTTGCATAAAAGGGGGTGCCGATTTGTATGATGATAAATTCTAAACTGATTTTTGTTGTGTTTATATGAAAAATATTGGTTTAAAATGTGTTTGCATATTATTGAAATGATTGAAAAATATGAAAAGCAAGAGAATCCATGACTTCCACCCTAAAATCTAAAATCAGAATTTTCATGCATATATTCTATAAAGAGGTGCCAATTTGCATATTGAGGTATTGTAAAATGATTTTTGTTATGTTTAGGTAAAAAATATTGATTTAAATAATTTTTTTGCATATTACTGTAATGAACGGAAAGTGCGAAAAGTAAGAAAATCCATGTTTTTCCATGATTGTGTGCATTCGGCCTACCTTGGGATTTTGATCCCAATGCCTATAATTTATGTATGATATATGTTAATGATTGTTGACATGTGTATATGAATGATACATGATTTAATTATATGTTGGTTGAAGGAGTAACTCTAGACAAAACTTAGAGAGGTTTGGCCTACACTAGGGTTTCCAAACCCTAACTACCATGTTTGATATGTGTATATGATTAAGTGACATGTGAATGAGGCCTTATGATGTGTTAATTATGAATTAATGACCTTAAATTGATTATGAGATTGATTGTATAATTTGGTTAAAGGAGATAAGCATGATACTTGTAAGGTTACTTGTTAAGTTGATATATATGAAAGGTGTTAATTGTACCAAGTTAGATGTTAAAGTGAATTGATATTAAGATCATGATATATTATGTTTGGCTCTAGAAAAGTCTTGATATAAGTTATTATGTGTTTTCATGTGAGCTAAGAAGGCTAAGTGTGCAAGACTAAAAAGTCAACATGTTATGTGCAAGTGATAAGTGCACTTTTAAGTGCAACTCCAAGTGTATGTGAATGTTGTATGTGCATAGGATAGTTATAGGATAGGATAGCATGATGTTAATCAGATGCTAAGTATTGAATTATAATGTATGTTAGAGCTTGAGGATTTTTAGAAGTTTAAGGGCTACAAGCACTAGGAGCTAAGGAACTACATGGTGAGTAAACATTATGTTCTTGTTACAAGTACAAGATATCTTGATATGTGAACCTTTGAAATTCTTGAAACCCAAGTTCTTTTCTATTTTCAATTACAACTATATGATTTCTTTGATAAGCTTGGGTTGCCAAAAGACAATTGATCTAAAACCATTTTTGATTATTCAATGATAATAAAGAACCTTTGCGATTATTGCCCTAACTTATATTCTTTATGGAACCACACTATTATTTATCTTTTGTTCAATAAGCTAAATGTTTATTATTACTATGTTACATGTGATTGCATTCTTCAATGCTATTGTTTTAAGTGATTGCCATTAGCTCTAGCTATGGTACTTATAAACCCTTTCATGCAAAAATCCTCGTGCCAATGTGGGTAATCATTAGAATTTGTGCACACAGTCTTAATACAATAGATAGGGATAATGTATTCATCTTAGCTAGAAGGGTAGTTTTAGCCACAGAGCCTGATTAGTTTCATGCTTTTTTATATGATAAGAGTTGGAATTTGTTTTGACGGCACCTCTCCTCTATATGTTCGAGTGAATATGGCAATAGCCCTCACTCTCTATGTGCTATGTGTGATTTCTGCGAATCTTATTAAATTGCAAATTATGAACCATGAACTATGAATCATGAATTATGAATCATGAACTATGAGTTATAAGCTATGAGCCCTTTCTAAGGGATATGTATTATTGTATAAGCTATATTGTTTACTCATTAAGATCATCTATTTCACCCAATTTCTTTGTGTGGTTCCAGGTGAGCAACATGAGGAGGCAAGGTGATAACTCAAGCAATCTACTCCACTAGAGGGATTTCCTTGTCCAAGTTTATTAGCATACTATGATATGAAGAGTCTTTTCCTTAGATGCTCCGGGAGTCCTTGTTTGAGAGTTTAAATTTGGAATATCATTCATTTGATAATTTATATGGAGTCTTAAATGTTCTTTCCTTATGGATTGTATTTAAAGTAATTTAAAATTATTCTTCCACTAGTTAAAGTTTTCTTTATTGTTGGATATCTAAGTTAATGCATGATGTTTGGTATGATCCTAGGCAGCGTTTATATGTGTATGAGTAGGTTCTACGTGCATGGGTAGCCTTATGTCTCCTTATGTTCTAGAACAGTCATATCTCTAAAATTGAGATGTGACAATATGTTAACATGCATCTATACAATAACAATGCATAATATACATATATAAATACATACAATAAATGCAGATGCATGAAAAGAAAGGATAATATATTAGAGAGTATCACTCACCTAATAAACTACACGTCTAACCGACTTCTCTCTGAAGTGCGACCCTTGGTGACAAACGGATGCCAAAGACATCAACTCTGAATAACAGACAAGATAATTAGAGAAAGAATGACTTTTAAGATTCTTGCTGAAATTTTGGCAGAATCTCCCCTAAACTAAGACATTACCCAATTACAATAAAGAAAACAAACAATTCTAAATAATCTTAACAATCCACACAACTCATCATAATATCGATGACCCCTCCTGGGTCCTCCCAAATCACAAACAACTCAACAATCAAATCAAATTACCAAATCATCAAATACTAATTAAATTTAACAAACATAACTCAAAATATATAGAAATTCAAGAGTTTTGGGTTTAACCTTGCAAATTTTGATTGAACAAACGTCAGGAATTGCATCGAGATAGTGACACAAAACTGTTGGATCAGCCCCCATGCACCTCCACCATGTGCTTGAAGAAATGGTGTAGCCAAATGCAGCGGAAGCAAGTTGGTGGGGTGAAATTTCAAACATTTTAAAATTTCACTTCACCCATTTTTGGTCCAAACATCCATCCAAGCAATCAATTAATTTATGTGTAAAACACACATACATAGAAAAAAGAAGGAAGAGTAATCATATTACCTCTTGTAGGCTTATTCTTTCTTTAACAAAGAGCTTCCCAAATGTGAAGTCTCTAGATCATCCACACTTAGCTCACCTCCAAGTTTCCATGGTTTCTTTGGTGTTCTTGGATCCCTCTCTTGGTTGCCCAATTTTGATTCAAGATCTTCCTAAAAAACATTTAGGAAAACAAGGTTTCTCTTTGATTTGTTTTGGACTAAACATATTTTCAATTTGCAAGCATTTGTTCTTTTATAAAGAACAAAGAAGAGAATTGAAAATCAAAAGAAAAATTGATGAAACATTTTCTTCATTTTTCTTTCTCTCTCACAACTTCTCTCTCTAAAATGCTTTAAAATGAAAATTATATTCACTCTATTACTTAGAACATAAAACATGTAACTTTTATATCCTTTAGAAGACTTAACTATTAAGTCTTTGCACCAAAAGTCCATTCTTCCCTTTTAGCTCACCATTGATGAAGGGGCAATGATGAAGTTTGCTTCTTCAAATGGTGAAATGACCATTTTATCCTTTAAGGGAAAAATGGACATTTCTATTAGCTAAAAGATGTAATTATAATTTTAATCTTAGTAGAAAATTCTCTAACCTCTAAACCCATCACATGGGCTTATGAATAGTGAATTTTCTTTAACCCCTTAAATTGCCTCTTTTCCATATCACATATGGGCTTAGGCCACATCTCATGTATTTAGGATTTTCACTAAGTTTAAAATTAAGTCTTTGATTTAGTCCAAATCATTTTTCAATTTAATCTTTCTCATTTGTATCATATACAAATTAAGACTTAATTGAATCGAAACCTTTTTAGATTAAATATCAGGACATGCTAGGATCCTTGTAAATTTAATTACATGTTTAATCATTTTACCACTAATCAATTAATTAAACACTTTAATTAATTATTATGGTAAATTTTTACACTTGGAAGGTGATCACTATTGGGTGTGTGACTTTCTAAGTTCATGTCTAATTAGCAATGGGAATGAGAAAACATCTTTTTCTACTAATATGAAATCCCCACTTCACATTTAGTCCTATAAGTTGTGAGTGATAACTAGCATTCCATATCATGACTACCTAATTAGAAATGAATGTTTATAGTTGATAACTTTAAATATCACACAAACCATCGATCATAAATTATCATGCACTTGTGAACCCTCAAATTTGCACTATTAGGATTCGACCGCAGCTTGACACTTGTTAAGATTCGTGTGCTATGCATATGGTGGTCCTACTAGCTAGTTAGTGGGCAGGGGTCAAGAGGGTAGCACCCCGTTGAAAAATAAATTTCTTGAAACTTGCACCTTCAGATGATTGGCACTCGGTTACAAACCCATAAAATCAAACTGGGCTCAAATCGGATAAAAAATGGATGAGAACGGGCTGAAAAATGAGCTGTAACAACCCGCAGGCTGGTTGCAGCAACTCATAGCTGGCTATAGTTACCGTAGCTTCCTCTGCGATTACTGCAGAGGTGCCTGTAGTTACCACAAAGCCCTTTGTGGTTACCGCAGCCCAGGACAAATTACTATAATGCATTTTTCATGGTTCCCACACTGAACATTCATAGTTTTGAGCCTCCAAACTTCCCCTATAAATACCTTGCATCTCCTTACAACTTCAAGATACAATTATATGCTTCTATAATCTCCCAAAAGATTTCTAAACCCTATTTTTAAACTTTCTAATCATCAAAACCCTCTTCCTAAACCTTCAAATCTCTAAAACCCCATTCCAAAATTTCTTCCATCACCTCAAACCTTATTCATAAGCCTTCTAATCACCTCAAAACCTATCTCTAAACTTCCTAATCAAGAAAAGGTGCAATTCAAGTTATTTCTTTTAAAGGGAATTTGTGGTACTCAATCAAAGGTGTGATTCAAGTCTCTTTAAGGAGAATTCACGCTATTCAAGAGTCCTTCTTCCAAAAGGAGTGCTTGTGCTACCCCTAAGGAAAGGTGGAACTTAGATCTGATGCCAAACTTGCTCCCTACGTTCCTCGCCGACAGAAGCCAAAGGTAAAAGTTCTTTCCTTTTCCTTTTCAATTTCAATTTCAAGATCTAAATCTAAAAAGATCTAATTTTTGCTAATTAAAATTTGACCTAATTTATCAAATCCCTAAGCCCTTAAAATCAATCAAACATTATAACAAAAGCAATGACTTAAAATTCTCTCTTTCACAAAAAGGAAGAACTACATGGGGTTTGATTCCCATTCAAAGGGATACGCAGGCTTGCTGTCTCTAAGGCATTCAACTCTGCTAAAATTAATAATTTCTTCTCTCTATCACCTTCTTTATTATAATCATTTTAATACTCTTATTCTTATTTTAGTTATTTAGATTATATTTCAGGAACGCATACTTTTCCTAGAACCCATAAGGGCGATCTCCTGATTTTGACATTTTGACTTGTAATAGTTTTAAGTAGTTTTCCTTTACTTTTTGCATTTTGTAATTATCATTATCTCATATTTGTCATGCATTGCATGAGTAATATTTAATGTTTCATACATCATATTATATCTGTTCATGCATACATAAAAACTTTTTTTTTTTTAAAAGTATTTTGTGTTTAAGCCAAACTAAATTTTTTTTTATATTGTTTTAACCAAAACCTAGTCCCGGAGCCCTCTTTGGTCATTCGAGGACTAGTGCTTTTCCTTCGCATAAATGGTATAATTTTAGAGTCAATCAAATTGAGTTTTTCCTTTAATTTTCCCAACTAAAATAAACAAAATTAAAGTGGCGACTCCTTTTGCAAATTTTAACTTACAAAATACAATTGTCTGAACTCATAGTGAGTTTCCATTGTGATGTTTCTCCCAAATGGGCATTTTTTATTCCCTTTTAGCGAATCGGACCAGGTGCTTAGGCGAGGCCTCACAGTTGGCAACTCCACTGGGGACTCCAAAATCCTTTTTCAAAATAAAAAATAAAAGTGGACTACTCTTGGTAAAATAAAAAGTTTGGCTTTTTAGTATGAAGTAGCTTTTCATGCATCATTATATTGGGCTGCTTGTCCAAAACGTAAGTTTCTTAGGAAAACAAATGATAGAAAGTAACATCGAGCGGGCAACCTTCATTAGGTTTACTTGCCAATAGTGAAATCATCTAGCTCACAACGTATCTTCTAATGTGTAACGAGTATGCAAGTACCGTTGGACCCATGCGAGGCTCCTTGACTCACATGTGGTTAGGTATATCGCATCTCTAGTGTGATGGTTTCCTTTTAAACCACCCTTGCCCTTTCGTATAATGACTCATAGAACCTTCCTTTAGGATTGTATGCACCATAATACTGAACTTGGTATTTTATGAAGCCTTTTTTAATCATTCATACATGCGTGCATGGCTTGAACCTTGCGAAGAGTCAAAAACCTATCCAAACATCTTTACACCCAACACCCATTAGTCCACCTAAACCCATGGTGAAACCCAAAACTCATTGGTCCATCTAAACCCATGGTCAAAATCTAAAACTCATGGTAAAAAATAAACCCATATATGGTACCCTTATCCTTATCCACAATCCTTATCCAAGCTAAACACTAACCTAGCTCTATTTTTTATAACAGTTACCCAAGCTAACCACTGGCCTAGCTTTCCTCCTTCATAATTCTTACCTAAACTAAACACTAACCTACCTTTCATCCTTCACCCAAGCTAAACATTAACCTAGCTTTCATCTTTCACAACTTTTATCCAAGTTAAACACTGACATAGCTTTCATTTTTCATAGTCCTTACCAAAGCTAAACTTTGAACTAGCTTTACTCTTATCCTTAATCATTACCCAAACTAAATGTTGACTTGGTTTCACCTTCAACATTATTATCCAAACCCATGCTTCTATCTAAGCCCATGTCCAGTCCACCATTGTCCAACTATCACCAAATCCATAGTCCATCCAACCTTCAAATCCATGACCTAATGGCAAAACCAATGGTCCCTCCATCCTTAAAGCGCATACTAAACCATCCATAAATTGTAAATCCAATTACTTGAGGCTAAACTCTAACCTAGCCTTCCTAACTAAACTTTGGTTTCTCAAAAACTAAAATCCGACCTAGCTACTCAAAGCTAAAATTTGACTTAGCTACTCAAAAGCTAAAATCCGACCTAGTTACTCAAAAGCTAAAATCCGACCTAGCCACTCAAAGCTAAAATCTAACCTAGCCACCTAAAGCTAAAATTTGACCAAGCTCCCCTAGCTAAATACCTACCTAGCTAACATCACACACCTCTACCCTCCTTTCTTACTCATACCTTGCCAACCTAGCCATAAGACATTGTCGTCTATAAGCCCAACATCCTTGGCCCATTACTATCAAAACCAATCCATTACCTCCAGATTGAAAAATGCCTATAAGCATACCCTAAGCCCAATACCTTTGGCTCAACACACTACCCTTGGCCCAACACACTACTTTAAGCCCAATACCTTTGGCCCTAGCATAATACTTTAAGCCCAATACCTTTGGCCCAATACACTATCTTAAGTCCAATACCTTTGGTTCAACCTGATACCTTAAGCTTGAGACCTTGACTTGTGCAACATTAGGAAATTATTAAAAGCCCAAATACAGTTAGCTTACAACATCAATGGGAGACTTTTTCCTCAAAGTGTGCATGCCCATCTCATTGCTTCTTTTCCAAGCACTTACCTTATTCTTTGACTTGGTTTTAAAGGTACCAATGGCAAGCCTGACTGACATAGAAGCTCTAACCAACCTACTCAAGAGGTAAGAAGAGAACCTTCAAGCTATTCTCATCTTCGCCCTGGATGCTTAACAAGCCAATTTCAATCAGTCTTTAGCTAGCCAATAATCCAGTTTTAATAATGCCTTAATCTACCTTACTTTACTTTCACTAATGCTTTGAGTTTCCAACGCCAACTTATCATCGATGAAGTGAGAGGAATGTTGAACCAAGTTAAGCCCTGACATGACCCATAATTTTACATCCTTAATCTCAAACACCAATGCCATTCTAGCCTCAGCCATGCCATCAGTCTTAGATACTAACCTTGCCTCTTCTTTGAATCCTTTTCAAAGCAAGGAAAACCCCACCTCTTCTACTATCAAAAGACCTTTAAACCTTAACATTGATGCACTAGAGCAAACCCTCACAATGGAAAAAGGGTGCAAGAAGAGCAATACCTCCACTCGCCTTGCCTCTACTGAATGAAAGGATATGGACACCTACACTCCCCTTATTGATGTTGAACGAGAGAGTATAGAGGTAGCTGACATGACTAGTAAGCGACCCTTGAAATCTCAACAAAGGGCTTTCACAGATTTAGGAGTTCCATTAGTAGCAGTTTATAAGAAGGCCTTGGAGGCAAGAATGGTAAAACCCTTGGAACCAAGAGTCCCTCCTAATCCCTTACCAAAGAGCTACCACCCCAATGAGTATTATGAATATCATCAAGGAGCAGGGCACCAAATCAATGCATGTAAAGCTTTGAAACATAGAATATAGAATCTGATTGATAGTGGAGATATCATTCCCTTAAAGCAAGACCCAAGACCTTAATTCAACCCTGAGTAGTATAATATGGAGGAGTTCAAGCCTAGCTAATCTGACCTATCTGAGGTTGAAATCCAAATCTAAGTCTGAGTTTGAGCCTAAGCCTAAAAGTCTGAGTCTAAGTATGAGTCTGAGTCTGTCATTTTATTTTATTTTGTTAACCATATCAGTCTCTTTTTTTTTTTGTTATTTTATAATAAAGTTTCCTTTATAGTAATGCATTTATGTTTTTTTTTTCATTATTTATGCATTAACTTTCTTATCTTCCTTAATTGAGTTTGACATGGATGAGCTTAAAAAAAAAAAAAAAAAGAAGAAGAAAAAGAAGAAAAAGAAAAAAAGAAAAGAAAAGAAAAGAAAATGAAGAAAAAAGGGGTAAAGATTAAATCCACCACAATCAAAATGTGGGGTGTCCTCATTCTCTCGAATCAATAAACACTTCACAAGCTCCTAACGAAAGAAGGACCTCTCATCAAATAGTTGAAGTACAAGGATCAAGTAAATGTAATTACCTATTGCACAACTGGGTAATCAAATGATGAACCCCAACAAGGGGCAACAAGTTCAAAGAAGACCTTTGTCAAACCCAGAATTCAAAGATTAGAGCCTCTCAACATGAAGAAAAATAACAAATCATGGTGGAATGCTTTTTCCTAAATTTCATTAATCCAAGCTCACTAAGTTGAAAATCTAAAAGGGCAGCTTAGATAAAAGTTAGAGCTAAAAAAAAAAGAGAAAGAGAGAGAGAGAGAGAGAGAGAGAAAGAGAAAAAGCTCATCCAAGTCACCTTCCTTCATTTCTAAAGTTGTTAAATTATCAATCTATCTGGTCTCATGTCTCCAAAGTCATCCTTCCTCATTAAAGGCTCATTCTTTAAAGTTATGCTATCTTCTATCCCCTTATCTTACAATGGGGCCATGTCTTTCCAAAATGTCATCATTTATTGTCAGTCCATCCCATCACTTAGTTCAAAGAGTTAATATATATATTCAGTCCATCACATCCCTATCTCTCATTTGGGACAATGATCTCCAAGTTGTCTTCCTCCATTACCCCTTTAGCCATTCCTAAGGGTTATTTGTTTTAGCCAGTGCAGTCAGTGTGTCATCAAGTCAAACCAATTAAGTGTCACTCCAAGAGTCTCTTCAATCTCAAACAACCAGAAAAGCTTAACTTGCTCTTTTCCATGATTTATGCTACAAAAAGCAAAACCATACAACCTCTATGATTTTTTTTAGAAGTTTCAGCTTACCTTCAAACCATTCTCAAACTTTTCCATCCTAAGCCTCATTTGCAAATCATACCACCATTTCAAGCTCAAGTCACGTACCACCCTTTTACTGGCAAAATCTCATCATAGGTAGAACCAAAAATCCCAAGTCTCTCAAGACTCATCATCTTTGAATTCAGTTTCCTTGTTAAAACTAGAACTCGAGGCATATCTCCTAAAGCCTATCATCCTCAAGTTGATTAAGAAGGACTTGAACCAGTCAAGGCCCATCTCATGCCTTTTTGGTAAATATCTCATGATCTTTGAAAGATTAAATTGGCAAAACAACATAATCCCTGAGAATCAAAGCCTCTTAAAGCCTACAAACTATTCTAATGCAACCATGTCAAAGGGTAAACCCTTATCCATGAGCCTATGGTATCCTTGTGACCAAAACCTGTAGCACCATACTTAAGCCAAAGGCAGCCATCCAAAGCACCCTCGTAGAAAACTATCCTTAACACCTAGAAGCCTTTACCTTAAAGCCCAAATTTAGAAGCCTTCACCATGAAGCCCAAAATTAAAAACCTTCGCCATGGAGCCCAAATCTAGAAGCCTTCACCATGAAGCCTAAACCAAAAAGCCTTCGCTATGAAATCCAAACCAAGAAGCCTTTACCATAAAGCTCACTCCCAAAAAAATCCTTCACCATGAAACCCACTCCCAAAAGGCCTTCATTTATGAAATCCATGATCTCCTCTAAGGCAAAATCTAACTAAGCCTTCCAAATTGATTGCCTAGCCTAACCTTTTCCTCTAAGCTAAGATTAGCCTCCTAGGTCTAGCATCCTAACCTAATCTCTCTGACAAAATCTTAAAAAAAAAAAAAAAATTTGGCCAAGCCTTTCGAATGAACTAACCAGAAGGCCATAACTTGATCGAGCATCTAATATGATCTCTTACAAAGCCAAACCAAACTGCGCTTCCAAATGAACCTAGCCGAACCTAACTTAGCCTTCTAAACAAATCTCCCCTAAAGCCAAAACTAGAAGGCCATAACTGACCAAGCCAATTGCTGGACTTGACCTTTCCGAAAACTAGACTTGACCTAAACCTTATTGTCTCAAGGGACTTGACCCCTTTATTCAAGCTTTCCAATTCAACTTTAAGCCAAACATTATTGCAAACCGAACACACCTAAACCTTGCTCGACCTCTTCTAGCCATACTTGGTTTAACCTCCCAAAGTGACTTCTTCCTAGGCCAGAGTAATAGTCATTGACTAACTAGCCTTATACCTAACATGCCCATTTCACCTCTAAACTAGCCAATTAGCAAAAAAAAAAAAAAAAAAAAAAAAAAAAAAAAACAAAC
The DNA here is from genome assembly GCA_947687605.1 of Reutealis trisperma. Classification (NCBI taxonomy): domain Eukaryota; kingdom Viridiplantae; phylum Streptophyta; class Magnoliopsida; order Malpighiales; family Euphorbiaceae; genus Reutealis; species Reutealis trisperma. Next base: position 41,035 of record CANTUT010000164.1, on the reverse strand, counting down.
CAAACTGCTTTCCTTTATCATCCTAAAGTGGAGGCAGCTCCCTTCCAAATATTAACCTTTCCAAAGTGAGGGCATCTTTCTCCTAGAAGCTTAGCACTCTCCTACCAAATTGACCCTTCACAGGTTCAAGGTATCCAATCATTGCATAGTTAGATGCATTTCACAATAGAATAAGTTATAAGTCACACTTTCGAGTAAAATTGGATCATCTCTTTCCCACCAAAAAAGGTCGTCATCATTCCCACCAGACAAGAATATCATTTTTTAGCTCCTACTAGAAAGGACAACCTTAGGATTCATACCTTAAATCTAAATTAGGTATCTCTTTTAATCAGACTCATCTAGGATAGCCTTAGGATCCATACCTTAAATATGAATTATGTATCTCTTTTAATCAAACCATCCTAGGATAGCCATTGTATTCATACCTTAAATCTAAATTAGGTATCTCTTTTAATCATACCATCTTAGGATAGCCTTAGGATTCATACCTTAAATCTAAATTAGGTATATTTTTTAATCATACTTATCCTAGGATAGCCTTAGGATTCATGCCTTAAATCTGAATTAGGTATCCCTTTTGATCAGACCAATCCTAAGATAGCCTTAGGATTCATGTCTTAAATTTGAATTAGGTATCCTTTTTTATCAGACCATCCTAGGATAGTCTTAGGATTCATGCCTTAAATTTGAATTTGGTATCCCTTTTGATCAGACGATCCTAGGATAGTCTTAGGATTCATGCCTTAAATCTGACTTAGGTATCCTTTTTTATCAGACTATCCTAGGATAGGCTTATGATTAGACCATCCTAGGATAGCCTTAGGATTCATCCCTTAAATATGAATTTGGTAACTCTTTTAATTAGACCATCCTAGGATAGTCTTAGGATCCATGCCTTAAATCTGAATTAGGTATCTCTTTTATTCAGACTCATCCTAGGATAGTCTTAGGATCTATACCTTAAATCTGAATTAGGTATCTTTTTTAATTGGACTCATCCTAGGATAGCGTTAGGATCCATACCTTAAATCTAAATTAGGTATCTCTTTTAATCAGACTCATCCTAAGATAGCCTTAGGATCATTTCACCCATAAAAGTTTAGATCATTTAGGCATCCCTGTGATTCCTTTTTTTCACCATTTTTTAAAAATCAACCATTTTCATCCAAACAAGTCTAGACGCTGACTTAGGCATCCATTTGGTTCATCTTACCATCCCTCATTCCAGGTTTCACTATCATTAGAATCACCTTTTGCTCAAAGCCAATCCTAATGAGGGGGCAGCTGTGAACCCTCAAATTTGCACCTTTAGGATTTGACCGCAGCTGGACACTTGCTAAGATTCGTGTGCTACGCATATGGTAGTCTCGCTAGCCGATTAGCGGGCAAGGGTCAAGGGGGTAGTGCCCCTTGCGGGGTGTGGGGTAGTGGCCCATTGAAAAATAAATTTCTTGAAACTTACATCTTCAGATGATTAGCACTTGATTACAAACCCATGGAATCAAATTGGGCTCAAATCGGACTAAAAATGGATGAGAATGGGCTGAAAAATGAACTGCGGCAACCCGCGAGCCGACTATGGTTATCACAGCCTCCTCTATAGTTACCACAGAGGTCCCTATAGTAGCCAATTAGCTACCACAGCTAGCCTTATGTTACGATTACTACAGGCATCACCCAGTTACCATAGCGTGCCCCTTTCATAATCCTACACAAAAATTGTGAATTTTTAGCCCCAAAATCCTTCTATAAATACCTTACACCTCCTAACAACTTTCAAACACAATTATATGCTTCTATGCTCTCCCAAAAACTTTCTAAACCCTATTTCTAAGCTTTCCAATCATCAAAACCCTCTTCCTAAATCTCCAAATCTCTAAAACCCCATGCCAAAACTTCTTCCATCACCTCAAACCTTATTCATTAAGCTTCCTAATCACCTTAAACCCTATTCATAAGCCTCCTAATCACCTCAAAGCCTATCTCTAAACTTCCTAATCAAGAAAAGGTATAATTCAAGTTATTCCTTTTAAAGGAAATTTATGGTGCTTAATCAAAGGTGTGATTCAAGTCCCTCTAAGGAGAATTCATGCTATTTAAGAGTCTTTCTTCCAAAAGGAGTGCTCGTGCTACCCCTAAGAAAAAGTGGAACTTAGATCTAGTGCCAAGCTCGCTCCCTACGTTCCTGACTGATGGAAGTCAAAGGTAAAAGTTCTTTCCTTTTCCTTTTCAATTTCAATTTCAAGGTCTAAATTTGAAAAGATCTATTTTTTGCTAATTAAAATTTGACCTAATTAACAAATTCCTAAGCCCCTTAAAATCAATCAAAACATGATTACAAAAGCAATGACTTAAAAACCCCTCCTTCACAAGAAGGAAGAACTGCGTAGGGTTTATTCCTATTCAAAGGGATACGCAAGCTTGCCGTCTCTAAGGCATTCACCTCCACTAAAATTAACAATTTCTTCTCTTTATCACCTTCTTCACATATTTTAGGATTGAAATTACTTTTCTTAAATAAAAGTCAAATTTTTAATTCTTTTTATTATAATCATTTTAATACTCTCTTTCTTATTTTAGTTGTTTAGATTATATTTGGGGAATGTGTGCTTTTCTTAGAACCCATAAGGGCTAGAGAAAAGATCCCCTGATTTTGACATTTTGACTTGTAATAGTTTTAAGTAGTTTTCCTTTCCTTTTCGCGTTTTGTAATTATCATTATCTCATATTTGTCATGCATTGCATGAGTAATATTTGTTTCATATATCATATTATATCTGTTCATGCATAAATAAGAACTTTTTTTTTAAAAAACTATTTTATATTTAAGCCAAACTAAATTTTTTTCTTATATTGTTTTAACCAAAACCTAGTCTCTAAGCCCTCTTTGATCATTTGAGGACTAGTGCCTTGTCCTTGGCATAAATGGTATAATTTTGGAGTTAATCAAATTAGATTTTTCCTTTAATTTTTCTAACTAAAATAAACAAAATTAAAGTGGTGACTCCTTTTGCAAATTACAAAATACAATTTTCTGAACTTATAGCCAGTTCCAATCATGATGTTTCTCCCAAATGGGCATTTTTTATTCCCTTTAGCGGATTGGACCAGGTGCTCAGGTAAGGCATCACAGCCCGAGCACGTGGTTCGATATGCTAAAGGGGAATCAAAAATGCTCATTTGGGAGAAACATCACGATGGGAACTCACTATGAGTTCAAACAATTGTATTTTGTAAGTTAAAATTTGCAAAAGGAGTCGCCACTTTAATTTTGTTTATTTTAGTTGGAAAAAATCAAAGGAAAAACCCAATTTAATTGACACCAAAGTTATACCATTTATCCCAAGAAAAAGCACTAGTCCTCGAATGACCAAAGAGGGCTCGGGGACTAAGTTTTGGTTAAAACAATACAAAAAAAAAAAAAATAGTTTGGCTTAAATACAAAATAGCTTTTAAAAATAAGTTTTTATGTATGCATGAACAAATATAATATGATGTATGAAACAAATACATGGCGAATATGAGATAGTGATAATTATAAAATGCGAAAAATAAAAAAAAAAAACTACTTAAAACTATTACAAGTTAAAATATCAAAATCAGGGGATCTTTCCTTTAGCCTTATGAGTTTTAGGAAAAGTACACATTTCCCAAATATAATATAAACAAATAAAATAATAAAATAATAAAAAAGAACTAAAGTTTCAACTTTTATTTAAGAAAAGCAATTTCAACCCTAAACTGTATGAAGAAGGTGATAGAGAGAGGAAGTTGTTAATTTTAGCGGAGTTGAATGCCTTAGAGACAGCAAGCCTGCATATCCCTTTGAATGGGAATCAAACCCCACATAGTTCTTCCTTCTTGTGAAGGAGCGGCTTTGAAGTCATTACTTTTGTTATCATGTTTTGATTGATTTTAAGGGCTTAAGGATTTGTTAAATTAGGTCAAATTTTAATTAACAAAAATTAGATCTTTTTAGATTTAGATCTTGAAAATGGAATTGAAAAAAAAGATAAATAAAGAACTTTTACCTTTGGATTTCAATGGCGAGGAAGGTAGAGAGCAAGCTTGGCATCGAATCTAAGTTCCACCTTAACTTAGGGATAGCACGGGCACTCCTTTAGGAAGAAGGACTCTTAAATAGCGTGAACTCTTCTTAGAGGGACTTGGGTCACACATTTGCTTGATTACCACGAGTTTCCTTTGAAAGAAATAACTTGAATTGCACCTTTTCTTGATTAGGAAACTTAAAGATAAGGTTTGAGGCGATTAGGAGGCTTATGAATGGGGTTTGAGGTGATGAAAGAAGTTTTGGAATGAGGTTTTAGAGATTTAGAGATTAGTAAGAGGGTTTTGACAATTGGAAGGCTTTAGAATAGGGTTTAGAAAGCTTTAAGGAGAGTATAGAAGCATATAATTGTGTGTGGAAGTTGTTAGGAGGTGTAAGGTATTTATAGGAGGAGTTTGGGGCTAAAAATTCACAGTTTTCATGTAGGATTCTGAATGGGGCATGCTGCAGTAACTAGGTGACGCCTGCAGTAACTGCAGGGCCAGCTGTGGTAGCCAATTGGCTACCGTAGGGACCTCTGCGGTAACCACAGAGGAGGCTGTGATAACCACAGTTGGCCCACGGGCTGCCATAGTTCATTTTTCATCCTGTTCTCATCCATTTTTAGTCCGATTTGAGCCCAGTTTGATTCCATGGGTTTGTAATCGAGTGCTAATCATCTGAAGGTGCAAGTTTCAAGAAATTTATTTTTCAACGGAGCACTGCCCCCTTGACCCCCACTCGCTAATTGGCTAGCAGGACCGCCGTATGCATAGCGCACAAATCTTAGCAAGTGTCAAGCTGCGGTCGGATCCTAAGGGTGCAAATTTGAGAGTTCACAGCACTAGAATCTCTTCATTAGAAATCCCAATCTTTGTTAGGGTAATGGTTTACGTCAAACCCTAATGTGCCTCGATTCTATGTCCTTATCTCGGTTCTAATTCTTAATGAGATTAGATTATACTAGAAACTCTTTTCGTTGAATCTCACTATCTTGACCAAGAACTTAAGTTATCAAGAATAACCAGATAGCATAGGATCTTAACCTCATTTACTCTAGGTAATGAATTCTATCTTGGCGATCACTTACCTCCATACATAACAAAATTAGAACTATCATATGCCATATATCCATAAATGAATAGTATGTCTATGTAAGTAGTAATAAATTCTAACTACCTATATATAAGATTTAGTATCCCTTAAGTCAAATGATTATATGCACTATTATGACCTAGATGATGAATAATTGATAAGTAGTAAAACTTAATATTATTATCATCTAACGTCACAGTTTGACTGTTCATCCTATGAATATCCACATATCTGTATCAACATCATACGTTAAGCAGTATGAGACTCATTATCTTTATAATCATCCGTATCACATACTGATTATAGAAAATAAATAGAGGTGATTGTCTTCTAGAATTAATGATGCCCAGTCATTAATCCTATGACCATGAACATATTTAAAATATTTGTATAAGACCAATCTGTCTCCCATATTCTCAACACTTGAGAATAGATCATCTTACAAATACTTAAGGACTATATTCAATAATATGAAACCCTTTTCAAATTATGAATATATTTACTATGCCATTAGGAATTAATAACTATTATATGGCTCCTAGGATACATACTGCTATCAGTGCTGCCACCAAAGCATCACCATTAGCAGTGGCAAAACAAGGCAATCTCCACACTAATTTGCTCACATTGAAGCTAGGAGCTCAAAGACCAACACCACTCACTGCCACTCACCGACATCTCACCGAAAAATGCCTCAAAAACTCTAGCCTCAAATTGTCTGATCTCATCTTCTGATGAGTTTCAGGGGACATGGTAGGTGTCGATCAGAAGCTCTCACCATCGGAGAGTTAAACGGGACCAGAATCACCAGATTCCACTATTAGAATCAGTTGAAATATGGAATTAAAGCTTTGATTGCCAAAATCACTTCTCTCCTCGCCATGTCATT